>OY740782.1:128542654-128970087 GCA_963514005.1 Raja brachyura
ACAACCTACGAGAACCTTCGACCTCCTGACAACCCACTAGGACCTCATGGCAACCCACTTATGGCATGAGAATTCTCGCTATTCTCCATAGCAGCTTCATTCCAGTCGCCGCTAATTTTTAAACATGTTGAAAAAATTGCGGCGACCGTAATGATGCCGCGACTACTTCCCAGAATGCGGGAACTCCTCACGACCATGAAGGCGACTCCCCGGCAACCACCAGCGAACATGTAGTGACCAAGTGGCGACTGCATTGTCTCTTCCAGTCGCCTAAAAAGTCTTCTAAGAGGGACAGGCCTCCAAGGAATCGAGTTCCAGAATTTTGATCCAGCGATAGTGATGGAACAGCAATATATTGCCCCAATTGAGATAGTGAGTAACTTGGAAGGCAACATTTGTGTGGTGTTAGAATCATAGTCATACTGCACAAAAAAGCTTTTCCATGCTGACCAAGCTGCCCCATACACATGAATCCTACCTGCCCCGTGAATAATAATAATAATAATAATAATAATAATATATTTATTGTTATTGTACAAGAACAATGAGATTAAGATTCTAACCTTTGTATCGATGCTATAAATTAAATAAATAATATAAAAGTACAAATAGGTCCATGTACACTGAGGTTACAAATTACAACAGCTGTCATTGTGTTGAGATAAGTCAGTTGTGCCAGTTGATTATGAGAGCAAAGACAGATTATTGGGGATGCTTAGCAGACTGATTCAGTGCAGTTGTAGCTCTAGGGAACAAGCTATTTCTCAGTCTGGACGTGCAGGTGTGAAAGGCCTCCTAACGTCTGCCAGATGGAAGATGTTCAGATGGTGGCATGTGTGTGTGGAGTCCTTACCGATGCTGATGGCTCTACTGAGACAGAGTTCATATCGATGTCTTCCAGGGCTGGGAGTTGTACCCCAATGATCTTCTGTGCTTCTTGTAGAGATGCATTATGTTAGGATGTTCTCTGTCGTGCAGCGGTAGAAAGTCACCAGCATTTGTTGGGGAAGACAAGCATTTCTCTGGCTATCAAACTGTACATCTTCCCCTTCTGTCATGAGGTAGACTGACTCCTCCATAAATATCCTAACAAGTTGGAAAACTTTAGAATTCATATAATTTTCAAATATTTCATGTTCAGTTTGAACTTCCTGAGACGCATACAGAACTTGAAAAAAATACGTCTTTAAAAATTAGCCTAAGCTTAATACATGGAATTGTTTGAAGCACTGAAATTAATTGCTGCCTGATAGAGTGCCACAAATTATAAATGTGGTAACTTGCAGGTTACATAAAAAGCTTAAATTAAACAGTTAATGATGTTCTGGAATCCTTGGTAGACATTACAAGCATTTCTGGTACACACAGGCAGTTAATTAGCACTCTTGTGCCCAGCATGAGCTGAAGCTTATCAAAACTGAAGACAAAAGCAGGCTTATCTGCTCTGTTTTATGGACAGATATAACCATCATTAATAAGGCCATGAAAGAAAATTGATAAAGAAATGTTTTTCTGGTAAATGAGATGAAAGACAAAGAAAAACAAATATTTTGTGATTTGTTATAAAGTTACATAGGAAGTAGCCACATCCTTCATATATTGTGGTGATCAGAACTGTACGCTGCACTCCTCAGGTGGTCTAACTAAAGCTTTACGCAGCAGCCATGTGACTTCTGACTTTTACACTCAGTGCTTCAGCGAAGGGAGACAGGAATGTTGCATTCCTTCTTTACTACCTTATCCATATATATTTACACTGAATGAGAGCTATGGACTTGCACCTCGACATTTCTCTGTACTTTGAAGGTCCTGCCATTTACTATATACTTCCCTCTTCTATTTGTCCTCTCAAAATGCAACACTTTACCTTACCCAGATTAAACTCTATCTGCCATTTATCTGCCTTGTTTTCCAACTGCATTGAGTATTTTGTTTGGCCTTCCTAAAGAACATATTTATTTTCACTTTGCAGTAACCCTAAGCATTTTGCATCATTCAACTAAATATTTATTTTGGCTGATGTAAAAACTATGGCAAATCAGAAAGTCAATGAATATTTTTATGTTCTGGAAGACCTCAAAACAAATCCAAGTCCAGTTGTAGATGTCCTTTTGATTTACCATGTGAATCTGAGACATTAAGCCTGGTATGATGCTCATCACCCTAATGCAATTAAACACACAATTAAGGCACCAATTGAAATAATGTTCCAAAAATAGTCTGGGATGTATGAGAAAACTGGAGCACCTGGAAGGAAGCATTTGTTTCGTGAGAACTAGAATATAAAAACAGGGATGCAATGCAGAGGTTTATAAGGCATTGGTCAGACACCATTTGGTGAATTGTGAGCAGTTTTGGGCCGTATATCTGAGGAGGGATGTGCTAGCATTGCAGAGGGCCCAGAGGAGGTTTACAAGAATTATCCAAGGAATTATTGGATTAACGTATGATGAGTGTTTGACGTCTCAGGGCCTGTGCTCACTGGACTATAGATGGATGAGGGGCGACTTCATTGGAACTTAACAAATAGTGAAAGACCTGGATAGAGTTGATATGGAGAATATGTTTCTACTAGTGGGAGAGTCTATGTCCAGAGGGCACAAACTCAGAATTAAAGGGCGTTCCTTTAGATAGGAGATGAGAATTTGTTTTAATTCAGAGGCTGGTGAATCTGTGGAATTAATTTTCACAGACAACTATGGAGGCGAAGTCTTTGGGTATTTTTAAAGAGATCAGCCATGACTGAATGGTGGTTCCAATGGTGGACGCTGGGATTCTATTCCCTGGAATGCAGGAGGATGAGGTGTGATCTTATAGAGATGTATAAAATCATGAGAGGTATCGATCGGGTAGATGCATAGAGTCTTGTGCAGAGTAGCTGAATCGAGGACCAGAGGACATAGGTTTAAGATGAAGGGGAAAAGATTTAATAGGACACTGAGGGGTAACCTTTTCACACAAAGGATGGTGGGTGTATAGAACAAGCTGCCAGAGAAGGTAGTTGAGTCTGGGACTATCCCAACATTTAAGAAACAGTTAGACAGGTACATGGATAGGACAGGTTTGGACGGATATGTACCAAACACAGGCAGCTGGGATATGTTAGCCGGTGTGGGCAGGTTGGGTCGAAGTGAGCGAAAAGTATTACAAAAATTAGTAAACACTGCCCAGTCCATCATCGGCTCTGACCTCTCTACCATCAAGGGGATCTATTGCAGTCACTGCTCAAAAAGGCTGGCAGCATCATCAAGGACCCAATAGACAATAGACAATAGGTGCAGGAGTAGGCCACTTGGCCCTTTGAGCCAGCACCGCCATTCAATGTGATCATTGCTGATCATCCCCATACATCCGCAATCAGTATCCTGTTCCTGCCTTCTCCCCATATCCCCTGACTCCGCTATTTTTAACCCACATCATCCTGGCCACCCACTCATCTCCCTGCTACCTTCAGGTACATGGCACAGGAGCCTGAAGACTGCAATGTCCAGGTTCAGAAACATCTTCTCCCCCACAGCCATTAGGCCATTGAATTAATCTCAGACAAAACTCCGAACATTAATAGCCCATTATCTGTTTATTTGCACCTTATCTGTTTTATTTATTCATGTGTGTATATATTTATACAATGGTATGTGGACACACTGATCTGTTCTGTATTCATGCCTTCTATATTCTGTTATGCTGAAGCAAAGCAAGAATTTTATTGTCCTATCTGGGACACATGACAATAAACTCTCTTAAATCTCATGAATCTTGATTCTTGAATCTGTATCACTCTATGACTCTATGGGGTAGACTTGAATGGCTGAATTGCCTAATTCTGCACCTAGGACTCATGAAACCGACAAGGTCACAGATAATACATACAAACTACGCACAGACAGCACCCAAACTTAGCATCATACCCACGTCTCCAATGCTGTGTCAATGATTTCCATTCCAATTTGATGTGATGCAAATGGATCTGAAAGGAAACTGAGAGCCCAAAATAATTAAGTTGCTTTAACAGGGAACTATTAATAATCATATCCAATTAGGGCTACCTTTGGTCCCACCGCACTTCTGAAGCATAGCAGGTATATTTTCCTGCCGTTGTGCACAAAGTGCTCTCCATTGGTTGCCTGGGTTTTGGTTCATTTCAGAAGATAATAGTGAGAGAAAATGTTGGAAATGCTTCCACAGTTCACTTTGGAATGGGGGTTGCAGATTTGAAGTCAGTAGCAGTTTTAAAAAAAATCACTTTACACGTACATGTTAAAGCTGCATATGTTGAAGGGAGTGAGGAATACCCAACCTCATGTCAGGCTTGTGTGGAAAGTGGCCAGGCTTTGGAGAAATCAATTCAGCCAGTTACCGCATAATATTTTGTCTCTGACTCGTTATTTCAACTGCTGAACTCATGTGGCTATTCCAGTTGAGTTACTAGCCTTGATATTCTGAATGTTCACAATAATAGACTTGATGATAATGCCATTGAACATCAAGGATAGATAATTAAAGATCTCCCTTTGCTGGAGAAAGTCATTACTCTCAGGTGACAGTTTTGCTACTAATCACTTCTCAGGCCACACATGAATGCCGTCCCTGTCCGTGCCTGAATATCTAAACAGTTGTAATTGAAATGTAATATTGAAGGCAGTGTAGCCTGATGGACCTCAAGGTAGCTACTGTTATAAAGAAAAAAAATCAGCCATAACAACCCAGCCCAAAACTGAATCGGGGCTGCTTTTTGTACACATAATTCAGCTGTTCACAGATTCAACTAGTTAAGGCATCAGAAAGCCACTGCTTTCTGTGCTTATAGAAATAAGCTATGCTTGTTAGCCATGATGTGCAATGGAAACATGAGCATTCCTTGGAAGCACCTTCATTAATGTTCAGTTCAGCTCAGTTTATTGTCATGTGTAGAGCCAGGATATTTAGGCACTGAAAAAAAACTGAAATAGGCAGGCAAAAAAAGGCATAATAAAATTACAAAAAAAGCATGGAAAAGGCATTGACAAAAAAAGGCATAAAAAGGCATGTATTTCCACCACCAAAATATGGTTAAAAATGATAATATAAAGGTATACTACATTAAATGACCAAAGTTGCCTGGTTGCACATAGTTACTAGCATTTATTTCAAATTATCTGGTGTTAAACTATACCATCTGTCAGACAGAATATGCTTCAGTTGTGAAAAACTTCTGTCTACCTCAGCGGAGGTCACTGGTGCATACCAGAACCAAGCTACAAACTCTATATTCATGTCAATATATTGTGCATTACAACTACCTTTGAGAGCCTTAGCTATTGTTGATTGGCTATTGCATGTTAGCAAATTAAAATGCTTAGTAATTATAACTCCACCTAATTATGACATTCATAGTGTAAGGAAACGCCCACAGTCTGCCAGTAGCTGTAGCTGTGTGAACGTGTAATGACCTGCTTACAAGATTATGACCTGAATAATAAAGATGCTTGTGTTTCAATTTGTGTGAGTTTGAGCTCTTTACATGGTGTCAGAAAATTGGGTCTACCCCGCGTCTGTTTACCGCGATTTATTTTGTTTATCAGTTTTTATTTGTGAGTGATTTTGCTAAAATGGCTAATTCTGTATGAAGCCCAGCCCACTTGTATTTGATTCTGATATTGCCGAGCGATGGCGAATGTTTGAGAAGGACTACTCTCATTATATCCGCATCGTTCACCGAAACGATCCCGACAATTTGAAAGCTTTGCTTTTGTTGAATTTAGCGGGTCCAGAGGCTATGATCCGCACTGACTCGTTTGAATTTGCACCAACTCAACTAGATGGGAATGGTCTGGTAATGGTGCCGGCTGAAACTATTGACAACTTGATTGTTTTGCTGAGGAAGCTTAGAGAACTGTGTGACCTGCGTCTAACAGGATCCTCGAGAGGACGAGATTTTTTGCCCGAATGCAACAGGCTGATGAGCCTGCAGAACGATTTATCAGTGACTTGAGATATATCAGCTCTCGCTGCAGATTTAGTGAGTTGACAAATGAGATAGTACATGATTAAGTTGTGGGAGGAATGAGCGACCATAAGTTAAGAGCCGAACTGCTGCAGAATGCTGAACTGACTTTGGGGCAAGCGATTCATGCTTGTCGGATGGCTGAGACTGTAGCACCACTTGCTGACTTTGATAGTGCTAACCCTCACCAACAACCTAATGTGAATCTGGCTAGCTATTCTCCACAAAGAGTTCTCAATACGTCCTGCAAAGATCAGAATGTGCCTGCCATGAGGTGCTCTAACTGTAACTATTTCCTCTCCAGGGGCGCCAATTTTGACTAGCCCATGGGAAAGTATGTCATAATTGCAAGAAACTGAACCACTTTGCTAATTGTTGTCGATCTAGTGGGAGTACAGCTTCATGGACGAAGCTGCACCTGATTCAACAAAACCCGGCTGTTCAGATTTTCATGAACAGGACGAATCTTCCCATGGGAACGACTCTGATAACGCAGATGCTGAGTCTAACATACTTTCCCTAAAGCTGCGCACCCCAGGCAAAGTGACTGATCCTGCGGTGACCATGATAATCAATAACAAACCTCTGATCGCCAAAGTCAATACCGGCGCCAGACTAAACATCATGTCACTCAAAGCTTTCAACAAGATAAGAACCACTGAGCTCATGAAAAAAGACGCCTCCAATCTACATGCTTACGGAGGGGAAATTCTTCACCCATTGGGTAAAGCTGATCTTAAATGTACCATCAATGAGCAGACAAAGAACTTCCACTTTTACATTGTTCAACCAAGCTCAGAAACCCTGCTTGGCATTAATGCATGCCATGAATTGGAACTAGTTTATTTCGGGCATGCTGTCCACAAACCTTATTTGACGGAGGAATCAACACAAACGTTTGATTTTCGCATAGTTTACAAAAAAGGTAAAGAGATGCACAGCGCAGACACTCTATCTAGAGCTCCACGCACCACCAGCGAACAACACCCATTCGAACAGTACAAATTCTCCATCCTAAAAGTCTCATTTGTTCCCACCGATCGCTTGCACCGCCTCGCCGAGCACACCGCTGCAGATAAAACCTTCCAACTGCTAACTTCCATCATCAAAGACGGGTGGCCAAACAAACAGTCTAACACCCCTGCTGAACTATGACTCTACTTCCTGGTACGCGACGAACTAGTACTACAAGATGGAGAGATTGTCAAAGGTCATAAAACGGTCATCCCCTCATCTATGCGACACGAGTACTATGAGGAAATCCACGGTAGTCATCCGGGCATGGAGGCTACCTTGTAGCATGCAAAATAAATGATCTACTGGCCCGTAATGACCAAATATATTCAGGAGAAAACAGAATGCGCGATCTGTAACAGACAGGCACCGCACCAGCAAAAACAACACCTGCTGTCTCAACCAGTTCCTTCTCTACCATGTTGTTCAGTGGCTACCAATATCTTTGACTGGCATGGGAAGTACTATCTGGTGCTAGTCGACTCATACTCTAACTGGTTTGAAATTTACTTTCTGCCAACTATCTTTTCAGAGATAGTCGTCCAAAAGCTCAGGATCCATTTCTCTGTACATGGAATTCCAGCTTGTCTCCAGACTGACAACGGGACCCAATTCATCAGCCAAAAATGTAAAGACTTTGCAAAATGGTGGAACTTTCGACATGTCACCAGCAGCCCAGAATACCCACAGTCCAATAGACTTGCCGAGCGTGCTGTTTGTAGTGCTCAAGGAAACAACTCATGGAGCGCTCCTACCTAGCAAAATCTGATGAATACCTGGACCTTTGAACCTGCAAAATATTGTAAGTCAGCAGAAGGACAAAACATGATTACTATCGAGCCATTTACTATGTATAGATACATGATAAGGGAATAACATTTAGTTCAAGGTAAATCCAGCAAAGTCCGATCAAGGATAGTGAGAGGATCACCAAAGAGATAAATAATAATTCAGCACTGCAGTCTTTGGTTGTGGTAGAATCATTCAATTGCGTGATAAAAGCTGATCCCTTAGAGTGTTAGCTCAAAACAAAACAATGTTTACAGTCCAAAGGACTACAGTGACATTCAGAAGAAGTCTTGTAAAGTTACATTACATTCCCTGTCCTGGTTTCTACATCAGCAAAGCAATACATGACATAAAATTGATTTATTTTGAAGATTGTTTCTGGGAATGTTCCAAACATGCACTTAGCAAAGTTTTAAAGTAATGACGCTCTTTCAATCTCACCATTAAGGACATGTAGAACAAGTCAATATTCCATTACTCTCATTTAAAAAAAAGTTCTGGGTAATGCTGCAGACTAATTCTGGACTGAAAATGTCCAATAGCAATACCAATACCAGGTGAACCCACAGAATGCAACTGGCCCAGATGGACTCCTTGGCCACTGTCTTCAGATCTACGTGGACCAACCAGCAGAAGTGCTCATGGACATCTTTAATCTCTCCTTACTTCATTCTGGGTTACCAATCGGCTTCAAGAAGACCATTATTATCCCAGTGCCAAAGAAAATCAAGATAGCATGCCTTGATGACAATGGCCTTGACATCCACCATGATGAAGTGCTTTGAGAGCCTGGTTATTGCACACGTTAACTCCTGAATACCAAGCAGCCTTGATCCACTGTAGCTTGCCTACTGCCACAACTGTCCACAGCCAATGTTATCTCCCTGGCTCTACATTCATCCCTGGAACACCTGATCTCAACAGAGCTCAGCACCAAACACATGAAACTTGGAGTCAGTGCTCCACATTGCAATTGGATCATCGACTTCCTGACCAACAGATGACAATCAGTGAAGATAGGTGACAAATCATCCTCTGTGTTAATCATCAAAATTGGTGCCCTGCAAGGATTTGTTCTCAGACCCTTTCTAAACTCTTTATACTCTCATGACTGTACAACCAAATACCAATCCAACCCAATTTATAAGTTTGTAGACCAACATCACCATGGTGGGCTGGTTATCAAATAATGACAAGATGTAGTACAAAAAGTTAGTTAGAGTTTCCACTATTGTCATTCAAACAATAGTTTGAACAAAATTGCGTACCTTGCAGTCATGGCAGAAAAAAATATCAACAAAACACACAATAAACACAGGGTTACAGAAAAAGCTGGAGAAACTCAGCGGGTGCAGCAGCATCTAAGGAGCGAAGGAAACAGGCCAGTGTAAGCTAAACACAGTTTAACACAAACATCAATCACAGTGAATCTCCAGGCACCTCCTCACTGTGATGGAAGGCAAAAAGTTTTAAAGTCTTATCTCTTCCTTGCTTCTTCTCCCGCTGCATTGAGGCAATCCAGGCTCTCGATGTTGGGTCCCCTGCCGGGTGATGGTAAGTCCCACGACCGATTCCAAGCTCCACGAATGGGCCAATTCAAACTCCGCGACCCGGGGCGGACAAAGCTGTCACCCTCCATCGGACGGAGCTCCCGAGAATCGGTTACCAAACTGGGACCTGTGAGCTCCCGATGTTACCGTCCACAGGGCCTGCGGCCGAAGCCTCCAAAGCTCCGAAGTCGGGTCGCAGCCACAGCGCCACCACCGTCAGCCAGCTCCGTGATGGTGAGTCCACAGGCTCCGGTCGATTCCAGTTGGAGGCCGCCAGCTCCAGGATATTAGGCCTCAACGCAGACAGAGACGGAGATACGACAAGGACAAGGTCGCATCCCCATTGAATGAAGAGGTTAAAAAAAGGGTCCCCACCCCCCACACATACACAACTCAAAAATAAACTAAAACATACATCTAACAAGACAAAAGAAAACCAAAAAAAGGAAAGAAAGACGGACTGCAGGCAAGCCGCAGCTGCTTGGCAGCGCTGCCACTTCCGGATCGGTAGATTGAGAATCTCAAAACGTGGTGCGCAGACATCAACTTCTCCCTCAATGTCAGCAAAACAACGGAGATTGTGATTAACTTTTAGAAGTGAAGTAGTACACAAACCCTAGTATATATTGATGGCAGCAAAGTTGAGATGGACAAAAGCTTCAGGTTCCAAGGAATAAATATCACCAGCAATTTGTCTTCGACCAGCATCATCAAAGGTTTGTCCATGGACGCACACCAATACCTTTACTTCTTCAGATGGCTTAGGAAGTTTGTCGTCCCCAGCAACCCGCACCAACTTCTACAGATACGCTGTAGAAAGCATTTTACTGGGATCCAGCTCAGCTTGTGGACGAATTGTGGACGTAGCTCAGACCATCACACAAACCAACCTTTTTCCATTTACTCCACCTATACTTCACACTGCCTCGATGAGACCACCAGCATAGTCAAGGACCAGTATCACCCTGTTCACTCACCTCTCTCTAATCAGACAAGGGGTGCAGAAGTATGAAAACGGATACCTCTAGATTCAAGACCCCCATTTGTTATCAGGCAACTTTTATCCTCTTATCAGCAAGAATGCGGTTCTGACATCTTCTCTATCTTGTTGGAGACCTTTGAACTCGTTAATCGGACTTTATTGGACATTAGCTTGCACTGAATGCTGTACCTTTTATCCTTTATCTGTACACTGTGAATGGCTTGATTGTAATCATGCATAGGCTTTTCGTTGACAGGATAGCACGCAACAAAAAAGCCTTTCATTGTACCACAGTACATGTGACACTAACATACTAAACTAAATATTGGGGGGCTGGGCCTGTTCTATAGAAGGAACTGTATCTGGAGATCTTATCTTGTTGGATTCCTACATTGGTGCTGCACTATTATCTTCAATGAATGACAGGACAGTGATGCAGCAGTAGAGTTGCAGCCTCACTCCACCAAAGAGCTGGGTTTGATCCTGACTACGAGTACTGTCTATATGGAGTTTGTATGATCTCCCTGTGACCGAGTGTGTTTTCAGCGGGTGCTCCGGTTTCCTCCCACACTCCAAATGTGTACAGGTTTGCAGGTTAATTGACTTCTGTAAATTGACCCTTGTGTGTAGGTTAGTGCTAGTGTACTTTTTTTAATTTCAAAATAGACTTTATTCGAGTAATAAATATATACAATACATCAACCGTGCAAAAAAATCCATCCGACATTTTCGGAGGCTATACAAATTGCTCCATACAGTCTATATACATTTTTCAAATTTCGCGAATCGATCCCCCACCCGTGCCACTCATGTGGCCCCCCGGCATGGGATACCCTCCCTTATTTTGAGGGGCGTCTCCACCATACTGTGCCCCCCATGTCCAGCAGCGGAAGGACCTTAGACTGTGGCCCTCCCCCACCGAGCCTTGGCGTTGGCTGCACCGAGCTTCAGTGCGTCCCTCAGCACGTACTCCTGCAGTCTGCAGTGGGCCAGTCGGCAACATTCCCCGACGGACATCTCGCTCTGCTAGTGTACTTTTATTTTTTTAATTTCAAAATAGACTTTATTCGAGTAATAAATATATACAATACATCAACCGTGCTAAAAAAATCCATCCAACATTTTCGGAGGCTATACAAATGTCTCTGGGTGATCACTGGCCGGCGCAGACTCGATGAGCCGAAGGACCTGTCTCCATGCTGTATCTCTCAAATTTAAAGTCTTAAGACAGGCTTTAGGGACATGGTGAGAAATTCCTATATATTGGTTTTCTTCCATTCTTGCGGAGTGGGTAATTTGATGCATGTAAGACATGTCGATGCAACACACATGAGAATCTCCAGTGCGATTCAAAAGTACTCAGATGTGGTTGTTATCAACATATGCAAATGCATAGAGCCAGAATAAGCAGGGATTTCCAGACACCCATCCTTTGATTGGGACATTTTATCAAAGGCAAAGTCCATTGATACTAATGGAGAAGAATAGCACATATTGTATTTCACTGTGACAACGTTTCTCACTCGATTAACAGCTATTATTTAACCATCATAGATTGGTGAATGTCTTTGTAATTTAATGCTGCTTTTGCCTGAAAAACAATCAAAAGCACTCTTCAAAAGTAAGTTATCTTCCTATTTATCAAATAGGGACATCCTGATTGTGCCAAGGCCAAACTTTTGGCTAGAAATTCATATCTACAATATACCGCTGTGCCTGAAGAAGGGTCCTGCCCTAAATTGTTGTTTGTCCATTCCCACCACACATGCTGCCTGGCCTGCAATGTTTCTCTAGATCTTGGTTGTTTTTTTTTAGTTTTTAGTGATACAGCATGAAAACAGGCCTTTCGGCCCACCAACCAGTGATCCCCACACACTAGCACTATCCTACACTCAAGGGACAATTCATAATTATACCGAAGCTAATGAACCTACAAACCTGTATGTCTTTGGACCGTGGAAAGAAACCGGAGCACCCGGAGAAACACGCACAGTCACAGCGAAAACCTATAAACTCTGTACAGACAGCATCCCTAGTCAGGATCAAACCGGGGTCTCTGGAGCTATAAGGCAGCAATTCTACCGCTATGCCAGTGTGCCGCCCTGTTATGTTTTGCTCTAGAACGTGCCACATAGCATTGTTAGCACAATGTACTCTGCCTCTGAAATTCAGTTCTATTTACTCCGAGCTGAACTTTGGAAGCAGGATATACTGTAACATTCTGCCACAACAATATGCAAGTCTCGCCACTTTTTAGACGGAACTTTATAATAATGGGCCTGTCCCACTTACTCAACTGTTTAGGACATGAGACTATGAGACTATGAGACCGCCACAAGGTCGCCACATGTTCGCTGGAGGCTGCCGGGGTGTCGCCTGCACCGTGGTGAGTAGGTCCCGCATTCTCGTAACTAGTTGCTGCTTCATTCTGGTCTCTGCTAATTTTTCAACATGTTTAAAAGTCAGTGGTGACCAGAATTTTGACGCCATGGAGAGTAGCGAGAATTCTCGTGACGTAGGTGCAGTGGTAGTGGGTTGCCAGGAGGTCGTAGGTTGTCATTGGTTGTCATAAGTTGTCGCTGGTGCTGACCGGTGAATTTCATTGGCTTATTGGGGAAAAAAACATAAACAGTAGTTTTCAGAACCTAGGATAACCGAGCTTCACAGCCGTGTATCTCCGGCTTCTTAAAAGCTGTCTGCACTCCTTCTCCCTCCTTCTCCCTCCTTCCCCCTCCTTATCGGCTTGTACTCACTGGAAGTTAGAAGATTGAGGGGGGATCTTATAGAAACGAACAAAATTCTTAAGGGGTTGGACAAGCTAGATGCAGGAAGATTGTTCCCAATGTTGGGGGAGTCCAGAACAAGGGGTCACAGTCTAAGGATAAGGGGGAATTCCTTTAGGACTGAAATAAGGAAAACATTATTTACACAGAGGTCGTTGAGGCCAGTTCATTGGCTATATTCAAGAGGGAGTTGGATGTGGCTCTTGTTGCTAAAGGGATCAGGGGGTATGGAGAGAAGGCAGGTATGGGATACTGAGTTGGATGATCAGCTATGATCATATTTAATGGCGGTGCAGGCTCGAAGGGCCGAATGGCCTACTCCTGCACCTATTTTTCTATGTTTCTATGTTTTTATGTTTCTCCGCCCCCTCTTTTAAAGGACTTATGTGACCCTTCCCGTACACTGTGCTTTCACCGTCTTAATTACAGCGCCAACCTCATGGTGTGTGCCTGTATCACATTGGCTTTGCACCGTGTGAATTTCACTCAGACAGCGCTCCCCACTTGCCCTGTCCCCCGTCTTTATAACTGACTGGTGAAGGAAGTGATGTATGTACTTGACAGTCGCCGGCAGTCACCTGAAAAATCGCCCAAGTGGGACAGGCCCACAAGGAACTGGAACTTGCATAATCCATCCTTGCCACCAGTGATTAGATTCAACAATTGTGCTTTAATCCAACCAGAGATGAAAAGCTTATCATAAGTACAAGTTATAATTGACATTGTTAAAGTCATTTCATTTAAAATTCAGCAATTATCTGCAGAAATGTCATACGCACATCCCCACACACAATGCAGAAACTTACTCATACATATGCAGCAATTTATCTGCACATCACAAACCATTAATTTCTAAAGCTACTTCTAAACGTTACTCCGATAAATAATATGATGGATAGACAGAAGATGCTGATATACCAGAAAAATGTGTGGGTGCAGGTGTGGATATATACATTGCAGCCATGCCTTGGGAAATAAAAGGCCTGTCTTTTTTTCTGGTGTCTGATCACACCTCTAAAATATTCCCAAATGCTTCATATGTGCTGATTCCCTTTGAGATTCAGTTACAATTGTAATATACACAGAGGATTGAGATAAAAAGCCAATATTACTGGAGTTAAAGAGTTAGAATCACAGAGACTTAGAGCGCAAGATCTATCCATTCATCCAACATTGTCTATTGCGACCCGTGTGATTATCTATTTCAATTCCATTTAGTTTAGTTTAGAAATACAGGACACGGGATCTACGCCCCACTGAGTCCATTTCGAATAGTGATCCCCGCACGCTAACACTATCCTGCACACACTAGGGAGAATGTACAATTTTACCAAGCCAATTAACCTACAAACCTGTTTGTATTTGGAGTGTGGGAGGAAACCGGAGCACCCGGAGAAAACCCACGCAGGTCACGGGATTAACGTACAAACTCCATACAGACAGCACCTGTAATCAGGATTGAACCTGGCGCTGTAAGGCAGCAACTCTACCGCTGCATCAGCATATCACTCCATTTACTAGCATCTGTAATTTGCCATGTCTTGGCAATTCAAGTCTCAGCTGATACTTTTTAAATGTTTAAATGTAACAAGTGTATCTGCCTTCATCACCTTTTTGGGCAGTAAGTTTCAGATTCCAACCACTGTCTGTATTATAACATACCCACCCATATATAAGCCTCCTCCTACCGTAAACCCATGCCCTCTTTTTTAGGACAACCCCAATATAATGAGGTTATAATAAGTCTAGTGTTTAAAGCAGGGAAAGGTCACTAGCATAGCTGTTATTATTTACATCACAGAAGCATGATTAATATAGGTGTTCAGTGTTTAAAGTGGAGAAAGACATTTGTGTCGTCGTTAGTATAAAAAGCAGGAAAAAGTTAATGTTGTCAGTGTTTAGACCATAAGGCATAAGAGCCATAAGTGTAGAATTAGGCCATTCGGCCCATCAAGTCTGCTCTGCCATTCCATCATGGCTGATCTATTTTTCCATCTTGGCCCCATTCTTCTGCCTATTCTCCCTAACCTTTGACACCTTTATTAATCAAGAATTTATTAATCTTTGCTTTAAAAATGTCCAATGACTTGTACTCCACAGCCACGTGTGGCAATGAATTCCACAAGTTCTAGATCTAGACTCTCCCATTAAACCTAATCAGCCCAGGTTAGTAATAATATATAACCATTGGATGTTATCTTCTCCCTCGTGTGATTCTCTTATGTGCAACATACATTTCCCCTCAACCTCTCTCTTCAACCAAGTGCTAGCATTTGTCAGGACATGTAATGTCTAATCTTTCACATTGTAGTTTTTGAACTCTATTTGGTCACCCAAAATGTTTTCCATTTCAAAAGAAAATTGTTCAAGAGATACATTGTTTGATCGCAAAATCTGCCAATTTGCTTCCATTCGTTCTTACTGAATCTGCTCCCAGAACACTCGAGTGCATTCAAGATCATAATTTACGATGTGTATTTACTTTCCCTATGCTACTTCAGGTTCTTTTCCAAATTGTTTAAATCCATGTTGTCTGATTAACAACATTTGAATGACAAGAATTAATTCATTTTTATTTACTCCTGACAGAATGTTTTGTAATTTTGAACAACATTATTCATTCTCCGTTCAACCTTCTTTGCACGAGGGAGAAGCCGTCCAGCCTCTCTGATTATCCCCGCAGCTCTCAGAAGCTGCAACCCCATCTGCTAATCTTCTCTTCTGTAAATATCTGCCAACACTTGCAATCCTCTCATTCACACCATTTTCTTTCTTAACACCACGTCTTTGCAACAGCAGATCACAAAGGTAAGGTCCATCACAGTCAGAACATATAACATTGAAAAGTACAGCATAGGAATAGAACGTTCAGCACACAATGTCTGTGCTGAACATGATGCCAAGATAGTCTAATCTCAACTGCCTGCACGTGATCTATATCCCCCCATTCCCTGCATATTCACATGCTTGTCTAAAAGCCTCAAACACCACTATCATATCTGCATCCACCATCACCCTTAGCGGGTTGCAGGCACCTTGGATATTATGATATTAAATAGACTTACTTGTCAGGATTTATTTTTGTCGAACATACGACATGACTCCTGCCACATAGTTCTATTCAGAGACCTTCCAAGATGGCGCCCAAGCCAGGCGACTCAGCATGCTGGTCCCAGAGGTGGATCTGCAATCACTCATTACAATCACTCCGCTCTTTTAAACCTCTACTCTAACAACAGACACAGTGGATGGCTCGATTGCAATCATGTCTTTCCGCTGACTGTTTAGCACACCACAAAAAGCTTTTCACAGGTGACAATAAACTAAATTAAAATACTTAGTGAATAAATAGCAACTGAAATTGAACAAATAATATTTATTTTTAAATCTTTCAGTGGCGAGGGCTAATCTGCCAAGCAACATGGCCATTCATTTCCTAGGTTTAGGAGGGGATAGTTGGAGACTGGCACATCTACTGAGCTTAAGTTCGATTTAAGGTGTACCAGGCTGTATGAATACAGCCTCTGCATACAGTGTCTATTTTTTCATCTTTTTGTTATTTTTAGTCTGTTTAAAAAGTATGTTTTTGAGGTTTCTTAGTATTTCTAAGAAAGGGGGAGGTAGGGACGGTAAGGGGGAAACCGTTTCTCAGTCACTTCCTGGTCGAGGATGCAACTGTTCTCTGAGGCACGTCTTCGCGCCCCCCCCCCCCCCCGCCCCACCTTGAGACCCACCACCTGGATTGGTGCGGCCTTTCCTGCCGGAGACTGACCAGAGCTTCAGCAGCGGCGGAACACTGATTTGCTATCGCCGTTTGAAGCTCCGGAGTGTTGGGCCTGCTGCTTTAACATTGTGGAGCTGTGGTTGCGGAGCTTCTAGCCACGGGCGGCGCTGACTTTAACATCGCAGAGTCCTGAGATCTCTTTGCCGAGGGCCGCCAGTGTTGAATCTCTGCCCAGCTTGGCCTGTAGACTTCGGGAGCCGCAGTAAGAAGTGGCCAATTCGGAAACTCCAAGCCGCTGAGAATGTTCTTCCTTTCCGACATCGGAGTTCCGATCATCCCAGCGAGTGTGCCTGAACATCGGGTCGCCATAGTGGCAACTGTGGAGGGCTCAAAAGGCCCCGACACGGGTGAAAAACAAAGAGGAAGATGACTGAACTTTATTGCCTTCCCTCACAGTGGGAAATGTTGATTCTGCTGTGTGGGGATGTTTATGTTAAATTCTATCGTGTGTTGTGTTCTTTTTTATTCGTATGGCTGTATGGCAACACAAATTTCACTGTACCAATTGGTGCATGTGACAATAAATGCAAACTTGGACTTGAACTTAATCTCTAACTGTACCGATTTTGTGTGAGTTTCCACTGGAGAAAAACACAAGGAAAAATGTTGATGATTTGGAAGTTTCATGGTGTCCGCATGAAAATGGCAAGGTTAAAAATAAAATTGAATTACCCACTATAAAAATTGCCTTCCCAATTGCTGTTGACAAATATTGAAAAGGTATGGTTTAGTTTGATGTGTGATAAGCCCGCGGATTTTTCTTTCTCCAACTTTTCGTCGCATGATTTCCCTTGTGTTAAGACAATGTGAGCTGACTTTTTAAACAACGCTGCTCTGCTCTCAACAATTCTACTCCATGGCGACCTCTGATATATTCAGAAAAAAGATTGAAGCTCAGCCATGTGAAATGGTAGAATTTCACGAACTGTAACAATCTTGCTGAGTAGTCTGGTTGGCTTTGATTTCCGAATTTCAACATTGAGACATTAAGCGATCAATTTTGATGGCTATTAGGATTTGGAGAAGTCAACGTTTAATTTGTGTCATCCAGATACTATCCATTATCTTGCAGAATTATTTGATTTATTCCGTGCATTGTTGACTGACTGGTTTCGACTTTCATGGCCAGAAGGTACAATTGCCATTGTGTGTGGACTCAGTTTGTGCTGTGAACTTCATCCTCAATTCTTCACCAACCTTCAATGGTACTTCACATGTTCCATTTGTAGCCTGAAATATTTACCTGGCACACATTGCAGGATATAAGACCGTAAGTCTTATTGCACCATTGCAAGCATTGCACCATTTGGCCCATCAATTCTGCTCCACCATTTGATACATTTGCAGTGTGGTAATGTCAGACATACAGGTGTCAATTTGCATATAGCAAGTTCATAAGATCATAAGAGGAGCAGAATTAGGACATTTGGCTCCACCTTTCATTCATGGCTGATCTATTTTTCCATTTTATTCAACCCCATTCTCCTGCCTACTCCCCATAACATTTGACACCCTTACTAATCACAAACATATCAATTTCTGCTTTAACAATACCAACTGACATGGCTCCTACAGCCATCGGTTATTCACCACCCTTCTACAGCCCCACATTCACCACCCTCTGGCTAAAGAAATTCCTCCACACCACCATTCTAAAGGTATGCCCTTTTATTTTACTGTTGTGCCCTCTCGTCCTAGACACTCCCACTACTGGAAACCACATAGTCTTGCACCATTGTAGATTAGTATCACTCATACTGTGGGTCCGCCGACAGTCTTATTAGAGAGCTCTCTCTCTCTCTCTCTCTTTCTGGCAGACTAGTAGTATGCATGTGGAGATGAAAGCATCTTGTGTTTCCTCTGCAGAGTTGCTATTAAATGATTATGGATTCTAATCACTATATGTGAGTCTGATCATTTCTAACATGGTGTCAGAAATTTGTAACCCTCTCCTTGCCTAGTCGGTTTACGTTTATCTTGGTTTGTTTTTTTTGTGCAGTTTGTGTTTTTACAATGGCCTCAGCACTTCGCAAGCCAGAGCCTTTAGTATTTTATGGGGATCTTGCCGAGCATTGGCGCAACTTTGAAGAGGATTTAATTGTGTGTGTGTACATGCGGCGCACGCTGCCGCTGCTCTAAATGTTCATTCCTCAATTCTCCTCAACCTGGCCGGTACAGAAGCCGCTCGATATGCCAGAAGATTTCATTATGAACTGGCGCAGTTCAATGCTGTGGGTTGCCAGATTCTGAGTGCCTGCTTAGCAAGTTTCGGCAGCAATCCTGTCCCACTTAGGAAACCTGAACAGAAACCTCTGGTGACCTTGCCCATGACCCAAGGTTCCCATGAGGTCGCCGGAGGTTTTGCTCACTCGCCTGGAAAGCCTTGAGCTGGATCGACCGAAGTGTGAGCTGCATCTACCGACCAAAGATCCTATAGGATCTTTGCTACCGACTGCACACATACACACACAAACACATCGCGAAGGTGGGGGCCATGGAGAGCGGAGAAGCGCTGTCTGCGTGATGAAGAGGAAGATAAACGGCTGCCACAGAGCATGGTAAGTCCTTGAGAGAGTGCGGGGAGGGGGGGGGGTGAGATGGGGAAGAAGGGGAGAGAGGGAGAGAGAAGGTGAGAGAGGGGAGAGAGAAGGGGGGACAAGGGGGAGAAAATGGGGGGAGAAGGATTGGAGACAGTTTTAAGAAGTTTAATAAAGTTTATCGGGCATTTTACCTTCCGGTGGGTCTTCTAGGTCATGAAACTCGAATGAGCCAATCAAAATGGCTGGTCAGCAAAGGAGATGGCCTTTGACTGCCTGTAAGTAAATAGTGACCCCACTCCACTGGCTTTGACCAAACGGCAAGCTATTTTTAGTCGAGGCTTGTTTTCATTGTGTTGAAATAATCGAAGCAACCTAGAAGAAGCCTCAACCATGCGGAAACCACTTTCGACCATTAGGGAGAGTGACCAAAACCTCCGGCGACCTCATGGAAACTTTGTGTCGTGGGCAAGGTCACGCATCAATCTTGATGGAGGGAAGCCAAAGGCGCAGTGGGGGCCAGGGATAGTGGAGGATCGCTGTCTGCGCGATGAAGAGGAAGGTAAACGGCTGCCACAGTGCATGGTAAATCCTTTACAGAGCACGGGAGGGAGGGAGAGAAGGGAAAAGAAAGGGAGATAAGGACATAGAAGGGGATAGAGAAGGGGAAGAGAAGGGGAGCGAGAAGGGGAGAGAGAAGGGGAAGAGAAGGGGAGAGAGAAGGGGAGAGAGAAGGGGAGAGAGAAGGGGAGAGAAGGGGGGAGGAGGAGTGGAGACAGTTTTAAGAAGTTTAATAAAGTTAGCGGGCAATTTACCTTCCGGCGGATCTTCTAGATCCTGAAAACCTTTGCTGAAAACTCCAATGAGCCAATCAAAATGGCTGGTCAGCGTTAAAATGACTGGATTGCCTTAGACTGCCTGGAAGTAAATAGCAACCCCACTCCAATGGCTTCGACCAAATGGCAACCTATTTTTAGTCGAGGCCGTTTTTTCTTTTATTTAAATAATCGCAGGAACATAGAAGAAGCCTCGACTACATGGAAACCACTTTCCACCATTAGGGAGAGTGATCAAAACCACTGGGAACCTCATGGAAACCTTGAGTCTCCAGAGGTTTCTGTTCAGGTTTCTTAAGTGGGACAGGGGCATTAAGCTCAATGCCAGTTTTCACAGGTGCCTGGAAGATCTGATGTTAAGTTAATTAATAACTGTGTGAACTGTGGAGGTTTGCATGCTGCAGTTTATGAACGTTGCCCGGCTTTTGGAAAGCTTTGCCACTTCTGTAAATGCAGAAACCACTTTATTCGTTGTTGTCGTTCATTCGGAAACAGAGTTCAGACAAAGCAATCCGTCAACTTGCTCCACCATGGGAGCATGGAACTGGAGCTTTTCCATGTGGATAATGAGAATCTTGATATCAACATACATTCTTTGTCGGACTTGTCTCATAAACAGCAAGATCCCATGGTCACTCTCCTCATTAACTGAATTAATGTTTTTGTTAAACTAGATACTGGAGCTCGTTGCAATGTTTTATCCTTGTCTGAGCTCAAAAAGATTAGAAAAAGAGATCATCAATCACATGGCTGCCACTCTACTTCCATTTGCAGGTGGTGTAGTGCACCCTATCGGTCAAATCGAGCTATGATGCTATCTTGATTCACGTGTCCACAGCCTGAGCTTCTTTATTGTCCAAGAAAATGTGCCTTCTCTGCTAGGCATTGATGCTTATAATGACCTGGGTCTGGTCACCTTCAGTGCATCTGTCTGTCAACTGTTTACAACATGTGGCTTCACTCAACAAATCCTGACACAATACAAAAGTCTGTTCGACAACAGGCTGGGCAGTTTACCTGTCAAGTACTCAATCACGACTGACCCCAAAATACTCCCATTTGTCCGTCCAGCACACCGGAATCCCCATGCTACAAGGTGTACAAGGTGAACTCGGCAGAATGGTGACTATGGGTGTGATTATCCCTGTCACTGATCCCTCGGATTGGGTCTCAATCATGGTCGTAGCAACGAAAAAGAATAAGGATGAAATACGGATTTGCATCAATCCCAAAGATTTAAACATAGCCGTTATGTGACCACACTATGCCATGCACACAATGGAAGAGATTGCAGCGCAGCTGGCCGAGGTGAATGTATTCACAGTACTAGATGCCAAGAGTTCATTCTGGCAGATTGCCCGGGATCACAACTCCTCCAAGTTAACCACCTTCAGCACATCCTTTGGACGGTACAAATTTCTTTGTATGACATTTGGCATTAGCTCTGCTAGTGAAATATTTTAACGGGCTATGGAACAATTGTTTGCAGGCTACCCATGCTCCATCGTAGTTGATGATATCCCTGTTGCTGGACAAACTATTCAAGAACACGATGCAAATTTTAAAAAGGTTCTGGACCGCGCAAAAGAGATCAACCTCAAGTTAAACCCTCTAACTACAGAGGCCATGTGTTCACTAACGATGGCCTCAAAGCTAATCCATCAAAAACCATTGCTGTTAACGGGTTACCTGCACCCGCAGACATGCTCAGCCTTCAGAGATTCCTCGGCATGGTAAACTACTTGGGGAAATTTATTCCAAACTTCAGAGAAATATCGGCCACACTGCGCCAGCTGACCCACAAAGACACTGTTGGGCCTGGCATGAGCAACAGCGGAGGGTGTTTGACACTCTTAAACAGCAGATGTCTTGTGCCCCCACTCGTGCCTACAGACAGGAAGTGTCACAGCTGGCATCCTGTGCCATCGCAACAACCTAGAGCTCAATGCTCTTAAGACAGTGGAATTGATTGTAGACTTTAGGAGAGCTCCCCCTCCCTCACCCCACTCACCATCAACAACACCACAGTCACATCTGTGGAGTATTTTAAGTTCCTAGGAACCATCATCTCCATGGACCTTAAGTGGGGGACTACCATTGACTCCACAGTCAAAAAGGCACTACGGCAGCTGAGGAAGTACAATCTGCCACAGGTAATGATGGTCCGATTCTACACGGCCATTGTAGAGTCCGTTCTCACCTTCTCCATCATGGTCTGGTTTAGCTCAGCCACCAAGCATGACACCTGGAGGGTGCAGCAAATCGTCCGATCAGCAGAGAAGGTTATTGGCTGCAACCTTCCCTTCATTGATGAACTGTACACTGCAAGGGCCAGGAAGCGAGTTGGCAAGATCATCTCTGACTTCGCTCACCCTGGCCACCAACTCTGTGAATTACTTCCCTCTGGAAGGTGACAAAGCTGCCACAGTAGACATAAAAACAGTATTTATCCACGAGTAGTTGCTCTATTCAACTGCCAAAAATCTGTAGCCTCCCTTTGACCTGGTATTTTGTTGGTTCACATACTTGATCAATGGTGCTTTATCATTAATGTATTATTATTATTATTATTATTAATGTTTAATGTTTAGTGTTTTCTGAGTCATTTGTAACTGTCACTGTATGTCATGTTGTTACTTGTGGGCGAAGCACCAAGGCATATTCCTTGTATGAGAATACTTGGCCAATAAACTTACTTACTTACTTTAATTCGAAATTACCAGTCACACTGACTTGTGACGCCTCACTTTACGGTTTAGGGGCAACTTGTCTCCAAGATGATTGTAACGGCAACAGGCCTGTTGGCTATGCTTCGCGCACCATGACAGACATAGAACAACGCTATGCCCAGATTGAAAAGGAGCTGTTAGCAGTCGTTTCCGGATGCAAGAAATTTAATGACTTTATCGTTGGGAAAATGGTCACAATTGAAACTGACCACCAACCCCTGATCAGCATCATAACGTTTCAAGCAGAGTGCAGGCCACCAAATTAATTTCATTCAATTTCAAGCAGAGTGCAGGCCACCAAACTAATTTCATACCATTTCAAGCAGAGTGCAGGACACCAAATTCAAATTCATTTCATAGCATTTCAAGCAGAGTGCAGGCCACCAAATTCAAATTCATTTCACCCCACTTCAAGCAAAGTTTAGTTCACCAAATTCAAATTCATTTCATACCATTTCACGCAGAGAGCAGGCCACCAAATTCAAATTAATATCAAGCAGAGTGCAGGCCACCAAATTCAAATTCAATTAATCCCATTTCAAGCAGAGTGCAGGCTACCACTTAATTTCAGTTCAAGCAGAGTTCAGTTCACGCACAGCGTCGACTCACAGTACTGGACTCAACTCTCACTCACAGTCTTCCAGGGTGACTGACTCATGTCTGGCCTCCAGGGCTTTATACTCCTGCCAACCCCCCCCCCCACCCACCGGAAGAGGCATTACCTTAATTGTGGTGATTGACAGGAGAGACGACTAATCAGCTGATCTTAAGATTTTTTAAACATTCATAACATTTTTATTTTTCATTGATCAGAAAAATCCTCGGTGCCGCCTCAGTGGAGGAGGACTGTGAGTAAGATGGCCAAAGATCATAGCGATATACGGTTTTTTGTTTTTTTTTTCTAAAATCAATATACAGCACAGACAGGAAGTGGTCAAGATGAAACTTTTAGCACCACTTGTTCAGGCATGTCTTGAGTCTAACTCATTGAAACACCAGTGAAGGGAGGTGCCTACTTGATAACCCCAATGATGTACTTGCAGCTACACAATTAGATTTTATGTGTTTGTTAACATGTACGGTAGGTAGCTGATTATTTCATATGGAGTTAGTTCTTGTCCTTATCAAAAGTTTGTATAATCAGTTTAGATAGTACTTTGGCTTGGTTTTCTTGGTTGAACATTTATCCAGGTATTATAGCACAAATACTTTGTATTTTAATTGTAATTTACACAAAAGTGATTTAAACCAGGATGGTTTGTGCCAGGAATCATTTCCTGATGAGATTACACTCATCAGGAAATGGGACCAGTAATTGCAGAGCAAAAGATGCCGATGTATGCCGGAGAGCTTCCTCTATCAAGTATGGATTAAATACCTTTGCAAGTCCCAAATTGCATTTTTCTGCTCATACCACCATAAATTGGAGGTTTTGGGTGAAATATATGTACTTCATTAAAGTCTTACAAAGAAACAAGAAGGCCAACATATAGAGACTGCCAGAGAGGCATTAATTACCATTTTCTTTCTAATATTAAGGTCACGCAAAGCCTCAGTTCATAATGTACATCATTTTGAGACCTAATTTCTCATTTTTCGACTATATTGCATTCCTCTTTATCATGCATATATCAGAACTCCAAGCTGCAATTATTGACCTTGTGCACCCATCGGACCACTCATGCTATAAGTCTTAAACAAAGTGGACAAATTGCATTGGAGATGCTCGTGTGAAGGAGGTTAATTGCGTCCACACTTCCAACAGTTTTTCATCACCTAACGAATTTTTGGTGACTACTAAAGTAATATTTATTTTGAGGTGTGACAACGTTTCTACTATTTGGCCTGGATATGTGTCTGTAGAAGGGTCTCAATCTGAAACGTCACCAATTCTTCTCTCCAGAGATGCTGGCTGTCCCACTGATTTCCTCCAGCTTTTTGTGTCTATCTTTGGTTTAAACCAGCATTTGCAGTTCTTTCCTACACAAGGTGTAGCTATTGGCAGTTTCTCCATTGGGAAGAACTCTTTTTATGGGCCTGTCCCACTTAGGAGATTTTTCAGCAGACTGCCGGCAACTGTCAAATTGCCAGCAGGTGCCTGAAAAACCGGCAACTGGAGTGGCGACTGTCAGAGTGAAACACACACACAAACACATCGCTTCATTCACCAGACCATTATGCAGGTGGGGGACAGGGCAAGTGGGGGGAGCACTGTCTAAAAAATTCAAACGGTGCAAAGCCAAGGTGATACAGACACACACTGCGATGAACAGGAAGGTTGGCTCTGTAATTAAGATGGCTAAAGCACAGTGTATGGTAAGTCCTTTAAAAGAGGGGGGAGAGGGGAGGGAGAGAGGAGAAGGGGCGAGAAGGAATGCAGACAACTTTTAAGAAGCCAGAAATACATGACTATGAAGCTCGGCGGACATTTAACATTACCGGTTGGTTATCCTTGGTTCTGAAAACTACTGCGTACCTTTTTTTCCCAATGAGCCAATGAAATTCACCGGTCAGCACTGGCTACAACCTACGAGAACATCAGAGAACCTTTGAACTCCTGTCATACCCACTAGGACCTCCTGGCGACCCACATACAGCACGAGAATTCTCACTACTCTCCATGGCGGCTTCATTCTAATCACTGCTAATTTTTCAACATGTTGAAAAATGAACTGTGACTATAATGAGGCTGCGACTAGTTCCCAGAATCCGGGAACTCCTCATGACAATGAAGGCGACTCCCCGGCAACTACCAGCGTACATGTGGCGACCAAGTGGCGACTGCATCGTCTCCTGCAGTCACCTGAGAAATCGCATAACTGGGACAGGCCCATAATACTCATTCTGGGAGGAAACTGCCGGAAACATTGTTTCCAACACATTTCTGGCCAACTTCAGGATTTTCTTTGTAGGAGATCCATTTGGGCATTAGTGTGATACCCAGCAGTAATGCAGTACACCATGAAAGGATAAAATTCAATTAATAGGCACAAGTAAAAACATTGACTGTCCTTATTATCATCAATTATCTCTGTTCCAAATGAGACGCTTTCTCAGGAGTCAGAGTTGCCATTAACGCATTTTCTTTAATGATGTAATTACCCACTGAAGTGCACTGGTACGAAGTAATTAGAGATTGATAATAAACATGGCCTTTGCAAAGTTTGCGTACCTTGAAAAAATATAGCAAAAATAATGATTGTTCTTTTGTTGCTGCCTATGATCATGCCTAACGCACTCTCTTGTGTCAATAACCTTAACCAGGTGGCTGAGTTTTGATACTGACTGAGTCTCTGAGGAAATGTTGCTTTGCGACAAGACTCTGTGGATGACACATGAAAGCACACCAACACTTACTTTTTCAGGAAATTAAGGATATTCAGAATGTCCCCAATGATTCTTACCACTTTCAACAGATGCACAGGGCGGCGGCGGGGGGGGGGGGGGTTGGTGAAACGTTTTCAAATCTTTTACCTCAACGAGATGCAAGTCTTTTTCCGTATCGTATCTCCATCCACACTGCGGCCTAAACTTGAGGAGTTGGCAGCCTTTGCTGGAGACCGATATTGAAGAGCTCCACTGTGGTCGCCGGTGGACTTACCATCACGGAGTCTGCGATCCCTTAGCCAGTGGTCGACCACTGTCAGTCAGTCAGCCAATTTTATTTGTCACATGCACCCAAAGGTGCAGTGAAGTGAATTTTCCAGCAGCGATACACTTACAAAGACCACACAATACACAATAAAATTGAACAAAAACATCCGTCACAGCATTCGTCACTGTGGTGGAAGGCTACAAGTTTCAACCAGTCCTCCTCCTTTGTTCACCCGTGGTTGGGGCTATAACCCCTCCGTAGTCGCCGCTACAGATGGCCGGATGTACAGACCCTCTCGTCGGGATGATCCAAACTCCGTAGTCGGGACGGTCAAACACACCCCACGGCTTGGAGGTCCCTAATCGGCACTTTCCTACTGGAGACCACAGCTTCAGGATGTTATAGGCCGCAGGCTGGTGGTCAGAGCTCTTGTCTGGCAATCCCCGGTGAGGGTTCCCAGGCTCTGGATGGTAAGTCCACACCAGTCCCGCGGCTAGAAGCTCCGCAGACCACAGCCCACCACAGCCACCAGGCCAGCAATCAGAGCACTCCTCTCTGATGACCCCCCGGCAAGGGTCGCCCGCTGCGTGATGGAAGTCCACGCTGCGCCTGCTGCCGATGCTCCGGGTCCGACTCCGAGAAAAGCAGCTCCAATCCATGGTGTTAGGCCGCGAGGGATGCGACATGGAAAAAATCATCTCTCCATTGAGGAGGCAACCAAAAGTAGTTGGCCTCTGGTCAGAGACCGACTTCGGGAACTCCAAGCCGTGGGCGTTTCGACCACCCCGACGTGGGAGTTTTGATCGCTCCAAAGCGGGAGTTTCGACAGCCCCGATTTCGGAGTTTCGATCACCCTAATGCAGGGTCTTCGCCCGCTGGCTATGGGAGCTTTGCTTCCCCCGACAGAGAGTTTGACTGCCCCGACTGTGGGAGAATAAAGAGGAAGAAGATTGGATCTTTTGGCTTCCATCACAGAGGAATGTGGGGAATCCACTCATTGTGGTGGCTGTTTATATTATATTAACTTTTATGTAGTAGTGTGTCTTGTTGCTTTTTTATTGTATGGCTGTATGGTAATTTGCATATAACTGTTCCTTAATTCGTGCACTTGATGATAAAAGACCTCTGAAACCTTTGAAACCTTTGAATTGGCCTCCAATGCCAACATCAGGAACATTTCTCCTGCATCCAGGTGGTCCAATCCTTTAAGAATGTTATATATTTCTATAAATTTCCTCCTCATCCTAAATTCCAGTGAATACAAGCCCGTAGACCCATTCTTTCATCATATGTCAGTCCTGCCATCCTGGAAATTAACCTGGTGAACCTACGCTGCACTCTCTCAATAGCAGTAATGTCCTTCCTCAAATTAGGAGACCAAAACTGTACATAATACTCCAGGTGTGGTCTCACCAGGGCCCTATACAACTGCAGTAGGACCTCCTTGCTCCTAAACTCAAATCCTCTTGTAATGAAGGCCAACATGCTAGTAGCTTTCTTCAGTGCCTACTGTACCTGCATGCTTACTTTCAGTGACTGATGTACAAGGACACCCAGATCTCGTTGCACCTCCCCTTTTCCTAATCTGACACCATTCAGATAATAATCTGCCTTCCTGTTCTTTCTGTAGAAGAATAGAAGCAACAATTGGAATGCATCCTAACTTGGTTTGGCAACTGCTCTGCCCAAGACTGCAAGAAATTGCAGAGAGTGTGGATGTAACCCAGTTTAAAACATAAAGCACCCTTCCCTTCCTTCCAACCCTGGGTGATGAGAGATATTGAGGCTCTACTCAAAGATGGAAGCATGGATCAGCTGGGATCAAATGTTTCACTGGAGATATCTAGGGGATTGGGAGCGGGATACTTAAATCAGGAGGGCAAAAGAGAGGGATGAGATAGTTCAGGCAGATAAGATTAAGGAGAATTCCAGTTAATGAAAATGTTTTGAGGACAGTTCTTATTATAGTCAAGGAGGTGCTAAATTCTGAAAATGCATGATAAGCCGCCCGGGCCTGATCAGATATGTCCAGGAAATTGTGGAAGCTAGAGAAGAAATTCCAGGAGTGCTGACTGAGTTGTATGTCATGATTATGCACAGGTGCTGTGCCGGGAAACTGGATGGTGTGTAATGTTGTATGCCTATTTAAGACGGGCTGCGAAGAAAAAACTGAGAACTAAAGTGAGAAGGGTCAAGAGTGAAAGAGTCAAAAGAGTCAAAAGAGTTTATTGTCATGTGTCCCTGACAGGACAATGAAATTCTTTCTTTGCATAGCACAACAGAACATAATAGACATTGACTACAATTATATACGTAAATTAATAAATTGATAAAGTGCAAATAACAGATAATGGGCTATTAATGCTCAGAGTTTTGTCCGAGCCAAGTTTAATAGCCTGATGGCTGTGGGGAAGTAGCTATTTCTGAACCGGGTTGTTGCAGTCTTAAGGCTCCTGTACCTTCTACCCGAAGGTAGCAAGGAGATGAGTGTGTGGCCAGGGTGGTGTGGGTCCTTGATGATGCTGGTAGCCTTTTTGCGGCAGCGACTGTGATAGATCCCCTTGATGGAAGGGAGGTCAAAGCCGATGATGGACTGGGCAGTGTTTACTACTTTTTGTAGTATTTTCCTCTCCAGGGCGCACATGTTGCCGAACCAAGCCATGATGCAACCGGTCAGCAAGCTCTCTACTGTGCACCTGAAGAAGTTAGAGAGAGTCCTCCTTGACAGAACGACTCTCCGTAATCTTCTCAGGAAGTAGAGGCACTGATGAGCTTTCTTAATAATTGCATCTGTGTTCTCGGACCAGGAAAGATCTTCAGAGATGTGCACACCCAGGAATTTGAAGCTCTTGACCCTTTCAACCATCGACCCGTTGATATAAACAGGACTGTGGGCCCCCATCCTACTCCTTCCAAAGTCCACAATCTGTTCCTTGGTTTTGCTGGTGTTGAGGGCGAGGTTATTGTGCTGGCACCATATGGACACTCGCTCGATCTCTCTTCTATACCCTGACTCATCCCCATCAGTGATACGTCCCACAACAGTGGTGTAGTCAGCGAACTTGATGATGGAGTTTGCACTATGACCGGCTACGCAGTCATGAAGATAGAGTGAGTACAGCAGGGGGCTGAGCACACAGCCTTGAGGTGCTCCCTTGCTGATCGTTATCGAGTCTGACACACTTCCATCAATACGAACAGACTGTGGTCTGTGAATGAGGAAGTCGAGGATCCAATTGCAGAGGGATGCGCAGAGACCCACTGCTGCGAGTTTGGTAACCACCTTGGAGGGAATGATTGTGTTAAATGCCGAGCTGTAATCGCTGAATAACAGCCTGACATATGAGTTTTTGTTGTCCAAGTGGTCCAGAGCGGAGTGGAGGGCCAGTGAGATCGCATCCACCGTTGATCTGTTGTGGGGGTAAGCGAACTGCAGTGGGTCCAGGTTTTTGTCGAGGTAGGAGTTGATTGGCTCCATGATGAACCTCTCGAAGCACTTCATCACCACAGGCGTTAGTGCCACTGGTCGATAGTCATTGAGGCACGTAACCTTGCTCTTCTTGGGCCTTTATTAAGGGTATTATTGATGCCCTTTTGAGGCAGGTGGGAACCACAGACCTTAGAAGTGATAGGTTGAAAATGTCCATAAAAACTCCAGCCAGTTGGTCCGCACAGGTTTTTAGGACACGACCGGGTATGCCATCAGGTCCAGATGCTTTTCGAGGGTTCACCGCTCTGACGGATTTCCTGACGTCGGCCTCTGTGACTGAGACTGAAATACCATCAAAGCGAATGGGGGCTTGGGAAGACGTGCGTAAAACACATTGAGCTCACCAGGGAGTGATGTATCGCCGACATCCGAGCTGCCTCCTGGTTTCGCCTTGTAGGAGCTGATTGCATTCAGTCCCCGCCACAGCTGCCGTACATCTGTTTCATCCTCCAGCTTGGAGCAGAACTCTCTTTTGGCCTTTTTGATGGCCTTGCCAAGGTCGTATCTGGACTTCGTGTAGACCACTGCATCATCAGACATGAATGCCCGGTGTCTGGTCTTCGGAAGAGTACGGATCTCATAGTTTATCCAAGGTTTCTGATTGGGAAACACTCGGAAGGTTTTGGTGGGGATGCAGTCCTCCACACATTTCTTAATGAAGTCTGTAACGACTGTGGCGTATTCGTTCAAGTCCGTTGCCGAGTCCTTGAACATAGCCCAGTCTACAGTCCTGTAGTTGTTCCTCTGCCCCCCCCCCCCCTACCAGCTCTGTACTGTCCTCACCTCTGGGGGTGTGCTCTTTAATTGCTGCCTGTAGGCAGGAAGAAGCAGCACCGCGGTATGGTCGGATTTACCGAAGTGAGGGCGAGGGATAGAGCGGTAGGCATTCTTGATGGTGGTGTAGCAGTGGTCGAGGGTGTTTGGTCCTCTGGTGCAGCAGAAGACATGTTGGTGGAAGTTGGGGAGTGATTTCTTTAGGTTTGCCTTATTGAAGTCCCCAGCAATGGTGGTAAAAGCCTCGGGGTAAGACGTTTGGTGTTTGTTGACCATGGCGTGCAGCTCCTCCGGTGCCAGACTGACGTCTGCCTGTGGTGGGATGTAGACCGTGGTCAGGATGATGGAGGTAAATTCCCTCGTAATGTAGAAGGGACGGCACTTCACCGTCAGATATTCGAGGTGTGGAGAGCAGGAGTTGGACAGGACTGCCACGTCTGAGCACCACGCAGAGTTGACCATGAGGCAGACGCCCCCTCCTCTACCTTTCCCAGATGCCAGTGTACGGTTCATGCGGTGGATGGAGAACCCTTCAGACCGCTGAGTCAAGGGAGTTGGGGGTGAGCCATGTACAAAATAGGGATGTAATAGGGATCGATGTGAAAGGGGCCACTTGTCAACATAATTGTATAAGGAGTAAGAGTGTTGTAAAAACAAGCCTGAAGGCTTTATGTCTCAATGTGAGGAGCATTTGTAATAAGGTGGATGAGTTGAAGGTGCAGATAGCTATATGACTATGCTATAGTTGGGATCACGGAGACATGGCTCCAGGGTGACCAAGGCTGGGAGCTGAACATGCAGGGATATTCAATATTCAGGAGGGATAGACAAAAAGGACAAGGAGGTGGGGTAGCGTTGCTGGTGAGAGAGGAGATTAATGCAATAGAAAGGAAGGACATTAGCGTGGAGGATGTGGAATCAATATGGGTAGAGCTGCGAAACTCTAAGGGGCAGAAAACGCTAGTGGGAGTTGTGTACAGGCCACCTAACAGTAGTATTGGAGTTGGGGATGGCATCAAACAGGAAATTAGAAATGCGTGCAACAAGGGTAACACGGTTATAATGGGTGACTTCAATCTGCATGTAGATTGGGTGAATCAAATTGGCAGGGGTGCTGAGGAAGAGGATTTCTTGGAATGTATGCGGGATAGTTTTCTCAACCAACATGTGGAGGAACCAACGAGAGAGCAGGCTATTCTAGACTGGGTATTGAGTAATGTGGAAGGGTTAGTCAGCTGTCTTGTTGTGCGTGACCCCTTGGGCAAGAGTGACCATAATATGGTTGAGTTCTTCATTAGGATGGAGAGTGACAAAATTAAGTCAGAAACAAGGGTTCTGAACTTGAACAAAGGTAACTTTGAAGGTATGAGATGTGAATTGGCCAAGATAGACTGGCAGGTGATTCTTAAAGGGTTGACAGTGGATGTGCAATGGAAGGTATTTAACGACTGCATGGATGAAGTACAAAAATTGTTCATACCAGTTTGGCAAAATAATAAATCGGGGAAGGTGGTGCATCCATGGATAACAAGGGAAATCAGGGATAGTATAAAAACAAAAGATGAGGCATACAAATTTGCCAGAAAAAGCAGCCTACCGGAGGACTGGGAGAAATTCAGAATCCAGCAGAGGAGGACAAAGGGCTTAATTAGGAAAGAGAAAATTGATCATGAAAGGAAATTGGCAGGGAACATAAAAACTGACTGCAAACGTTTTTATAGATATGTGAAGAGAAAGAGACTAGTTAAAACAAATGTTGGTCCCTTGCAGTCAGAAACAGGTGAATTGATCATGGGGAACAAGGACATGGCAGACCAATTGAATAACTACTTTGGTTCTGTCTTCACTAAGGAAGACATAAAGAATCTACCGGAAATAGCAATGGAACGGGGGTCAAATAAGATGGAGGAACTGAGTGAAATCCTGGTTAGCCGGGAGGTGGTGTTGGGTAAATTGAACGGATTGAAGGCCGATAAATCCCCAGGGCCAGATAGTCTGCATCCCAGAGTACTCAAGGAGGTAGCCACAGAAATAGTGGATGCGTTAGTGATAATTTTTCAAAATTCCTTAGATTCTGGAGTAGTTCCTGAGGATTGGAGGGTAGCTAATGTAATCCCACTTTTTAAAAAAGGAGGGAGAGAGAAAGAGGGGAATTACAGACCAGTTAGTCTAACATCGGTAGTGGGGAAACTGCTAGAGTCAGTTATTAAAGATGGGATAGCAGCGCATTTGGAAAGTGGTGAAATCATTGGACAAAGTCAGCATGGATTTACGAAAGGTAAATCATGTCTGACAAATCTGATAGAATTTTTCGAGGATGTAACTAGTAGAGTGGATAAGGGAGAACCAGTGGATGTGTTATATCTAGACTTTCAGAAGGCTCTCGACAAGGTCCCGCATAAGAGATTAGCAAACAAACTTAAAGCACACTGTATTGGGGGTTCAGTATTGATGTGGATAGAGAACTGGCTGGCAGACAGGAGGCAAAGTGTAGGAGTAAACGGGTCCTTTTCAGAATGGCAGGCAGTGACTAGTGGGGTACCGCAAGGCTCAGTGCTGGGACCCCAGCTATTTACAATATATATTAATGATTTGGACAAGGGAATTCAATGCAACATCTCCAAATTTGCAGATGACACCAAGCTGGGGGGTATAGGTAGGTGTGAGGAGGATGCTTGGAGGCTGCAGGGTGATTTGGATAGGCTGAGTGAATGGGCAGATGCATGGCAGATGCAGTATAATGTGGATAAATGTGAGGTAATCCACTTTGGTGGCAAAAACATGAGGGTAGACTATTATCTGAATGGTGGCAGATTAGGAAAAGGGGAGATGCAACAAGACCTGGGTGTCATGGTACACCAGTCATTGAAAGTAGGCATGCAGGTGCAGCAGGCAGTGAAGAAAGCAAATGGTATGTTAGCATTCATAGCGAAAGGATTTGAGTATAGGAGCAGGGAGATTCTACTGCAGTTGTACAGGGTTTTGGTGAGGCCACACCTGGAGTATTGCATACAGTTTTGGTCTCCAAAGAGGAAAGATATCCTTGCCATAGAGGGGATACAGAGAAGATTCACCAGACTGATTCCTGGGATGTCAGGACTTTCATATGAGGAAAGATTGGATAGACTCGGTTTGTACTCGATGGAATTTAGAAGATTGAGGGGGGATCTTATAGAAACTTACAAAATTCTTAAGGGGTTGGACAAGCTAGATGCTGGAAGATTGTTCCCGATGTTGGGGGAGTCCAGAACAAGGGGTCACAGTCTAAGGATAAGGGGGAATTCCTTTAGGACCGAGATGAGGAAAACATTCTTTACACAGAGAGTGGTGAGTCTCTGGAATTCTCTGCCACAGAAGGTCGTTGAGGCCAGTTCATTGGCTATATTTAAGAGGGCGTTAGATGTGGCACTTGTGGCTAAAGGGATCAGGGGGTTATGGAGAGAAGGCAGGTACGGGATACTTAGTTGGATGATCAGCCATGTTCACATGAATGGCGGTGCAGGCTCGAAGGGCCGAATGGCCTACTCCTGCACCTAATATTCTTTTTTTCTATGTTTCCATGTCTCTGTGAAACAGAACACAGAGCATTCCCTCAGCTCCCTTTGATAAAGCAGCCTTGCCCTTACGTCCTCCACTTTGTTTTCAAGGAACTGTACATTGGCCAGTAGGATAGTAGGGAGAGGCTTCTCTTTTGTTTCCAGGTACTGAGTTTACTGTGCCTGCAGTTTCTGCGGACCTGCGCTGGAACGGGAATTCCCTCACAGACGGCAGCTCCAGCTCCAGCTCCATAAGAAATGGGGGTTCCCTGAGAGTCAGCAGCTCCATTTTTCTGGGATATCCAGCCCGTCGGGTCTGGAGGTCATCCCGGGGTATCCAGGTGCCGTACCTGGGTTCCTCAGTTGGGTCGGGAGTTTCACAAAATTTAAAACCCAGGGCTCCCGCAGCTGCGGGTGATCTCGAAATTGCGAGCGCTTTCAGCTGCCCAAGCAGCCTGTCTGAAACGGCACCGATTACTGCCATTCCCTGATGCAGGTAAGTTGTTGAGAGTTGTAGATGAGCCTTTTATGTTCCGGAGCTCCGCAAAAGTCGCCGCAGGCAGGCGCCATCTTGAAGGGTATGATTTAATAGTAGCCTAAGGGTCAACTTTTTCACAAAAAGCAGTGGATTATGTTCAGTTAAATTTAGTTTATTGACAGATGTACTGAGGTAAGGTGAAAAGCTATTGTTGCATATGAAAGGAGTCACCAGACGAATTATTTGAGGCAGATACATGGCATTTAAGAGACAGTTGGACAGGTACATGAATGTGGGCAAATGGGACTAGCTTAGATAGGGCCTCTTCACTGAAGGGTCTGTTTCCTTGCTAGATGCCGGAAGATTGTTCCCGATGTTGGGGAGGTCCAGAACAAGGGGTCACAGTTTAAGGATAAGGGGGAATTTCCTTTTGGACCGAGATGAGGAAAACATTTTTCATACAGAGAGTGGTGAGTCTCTGGAATTCGCAGAAGGTAGTTGAGGCCAGTTCATTGGCTATATTTAAGAGGGAGTTAGATGTGGCTCTTGTGGCTAAAGGGATCAGGGGGTATGGAGAGAAGGCAGGTACGGGATACTGAGTTGGATGATCAGCCATGATCATATTGAATGGCAGTGCAGGCTCGATGGGCCGTATGGCCTACTCCTCCACCTATTTTCTATTTTTCAATGTTTCTATATGAGTATGACTCCATCAACACTTCATGAGACTGTGGAAAAACAGTTAACTTAATGTAGCTTCACCTAGATCTTGGCCATGCCCTCTTCTCTTTCTTGTCAGGCAAAAAATACAAAGACTTGAAAAGCACATGCCTCCCCAGATTCAGAGGCAGCATTCTCCCACTGTTATCATACTACACACAGACTATTCATAAGCTAATAATGAGCCCAATCTCCTTGTCTACTTCATTGCAGCCTTTGTACATTGGTTATCTGCTCCTTTTCTGTCTTTGCAGTTGCAGCTCCTAGACTGTGGAACAGCATCCCTCTTCCCATCAGAACTGCCCCCTCCATCGACTCTTTTAAGTCGAGACTTAAAACTCATCTTTACTTTCAAGCCTTTCTTGACGTCCTCTGAGGGAGGGCTATATGTATGTATTTATGTATGTACTTAATCTATGAACCACTGTTGTGTAACGTTAGTACCTCCACCAATGTATGGCACTTTGGTTAATGAGAGTTGTTTTTTAAATGTGCTATAGAAATAAAGGCGACTTCACTTGACTTTTCTGGATTTTTTTATTTTTTTTTAATTTTATTTATTAGAGGTAAATACATCGATATATGCATATATACTGTTACAATCATTGTACCCCATAATTTTATGGCTTTTAAAGAAAAAGAATAGAGAGAAAGAGAGTGAAATGTGAAAAGAGTTGTGATTGTGAAAGAGCGTGCCAAAGGGGAGAAGAAACTCTTGGTCAAAGAATTTGAAAAGGGGGTTAAAAGACAGACCCTAAAAAAAGAAAAGGAAAAAGAAAAAAAAAGAAAAAAGAGCCAGTTATTATGTTATATATATCACGCAAAGGAATCCACCAACTCGATACTTTTCTGGAACTTTAAGTATAACATTGTAACAGCACATTCTGCGCTCTGGTTATTTGTCACTTTACACTAACTGTTGCACTTGTACATTGTTTGATTGTACTGTTTGTTTAGTTTAGTTTAGTTTAGAGATACAGCATGGAAACAGGCCCTTCGGCCCATTGAGTTCCAACTGACCAGCGGTCCCCGCACATTAACACTATCCTACTCACATTAGGGCCAATTTACATTTATACTATGTCAAGTAATCTACACACCTGTACGTCTTTGGAGAGTGGGAGGAAACCGAAGATCTCAGAGAAACCCATGCGGTCATGGGGAGAATGTACAAACTCCATGCAGACAGCACCCGTCGTCGGGATTGAACCTGGGTTTCTGGCATTTGGCTGTAAGGCAGAAAGTCTACTGCTGCACCACCGTGCCGCCCTTGATGTACGTCTGCATTGACTGGATAACACACAACACAACGAAATCTCAGTACAGGTGGCAATAACAAACCAATATCAATACCAAGAACAATTCCAATGTGTTCAGGTCTTTTTTGAGATGGCATTCGTGTTATCATATGGCAGGATTTCAGGATGAGAGGCTCTTCACACCCAATTTACACCATTCGACAGATCTGCAAACCTTCCTACTGAGGTACATAATGGAATTGTTTTCAGACTCCGTGGGACCATATATAGCCTTGGAGATATCTGAAATTCTTGTTGAACCGTAATCCAGATTGCAGATTAATAGACAATAGACAATAGTGCATGAATAGGCCATTCAGCCCTTCATGCCAGCACCGCCATTCAATGTGATCATGGCTGATCATCCGCAATCAGTACCCTGTTCCTACCTTCTCCCCATATCCCTAAGATCCTTAAATACCTAAGATTCAAACTATTAGAACTAATTATATAATGTCTTTATTCCACATTCAATTTGGAAGTCCTGGGTGATTGCAGAACAATGATATCTCCATCATTGGCAAACTCAATTGTTGTTTCATCAGACACTGATTGTTCTCTTAAGAAGAAATTGCAATTTTCCAGAAAAGACAATTAAAATTTGTCACCTGATTTCAAGTGATTCTAATAGATGCTAAATATAGAAAAGCATTTGTTGGAACGTAGTGGTTGAGTGGAATAACCTTCAAAACACAACACATTCAATTTCTAAAAAAGACAAAAAGTACTTGCTTCTAATACTTAAGAAAACATTATTTGAATTGCTGATGAATAGTCTATGGCACCGACTCATATTGCAAAGGTACATTGAATGTATATGCTGTTATTCATAATTCATGTTATTTTAATAAAGGTAATTAAATTATATTTTCCAATTGGCCAATACGCACTCATTAAAGTGCTTTCTGCATGAGACTACCGAATGAAGTAGATGTCTTAGCTCATGAGGTTAGACTAGCTCTTTGATGTTAGAAGTTAGGTGAATCTTTCCTTGGGTGCCTTCTTCTGAAACTTAGAGGTCCAAGTGTGCATCTGAGATATTGAAGTCCTGTCCTCATGCCTAACTTCAGGAAACGAAGCAGTACACACACCTGGAGGTGCCGAAGTAGAGATGGTCGAAAGCTTTAAGTTCTTAGGAATAGATATCATCAGCAATTTGTCCTGGACCAGCCCACATCGAAGCAATGTTTGAGAAAGAACACCAATGCCTCTACTTCCTTCGACAGCATAGGAAGTTTGGCATGTCCCTAACAACCCTCATCAACTCCTACAGATGTGCCGTAGAAAGCATTTTTTTGGGATGGTTTAGGAACAGCTCCATCGAAGACTGCAAGACATTGCAGAGAGCTGTGAACACAGCCTAGACTACCATGCAAACCAACCTCTCTTCCATGGACTCTTACCCATCAGGCAAGAGGTAAATAAGTTTGAAAATGTATACCTTCAGATTCAGGGACTTTTCTTCCCAGCTGCTATCAGACAATTGAACCGTCCTCCCACCAGCTCGAGTATGGTCATGATCTTCCATCATTGGAGAAATTTGAACTATCTTTAATCTGACTTTATGAGACTTTATCTTGCACTAAATGTTGTACCCTTTATCCTCTGTCTGTGCACTGTGGATGGCTTGATTGTAAACATGTATAGCCTTTTGTTGACCAGATAGCATGCACGTAAAAACGCTTTTCACTGCACATGACAATAATAAACTGAACTAAACTATTTCACCACTCTTCGTACAGGCAGTTCATTTCAATGTGCATTTGTTCTGGACTGCTGGGTTAAGAGGTATTGCTATGGTGGGAAAAGCTCTCACTGCTCATCCAAAACATTACCCATTCCTTCTCTCCAGAGATGCTGCCTGTCCCGCCAAGTAACTCCAGCATTTTGTGTCTATCTTCGGTTAGACACAAAATGCTGGAGTGTCTGGAGTATTCTTTAGCTGATAATTACAAACTATTCAAAATCAGTTCATTTGAGCCTACAGCAAAATGTTGAATTGATAAATGTTTGATTCATCCCACATAGTGTGATTGCAGTGCATCTGAAGGATTTTAATCTTAGCACTCAAGGAGAGGCATTCTCCATCTGCGGTGGTGCAGTGGTAGAGCTGCTGCCTTATAACGCCAGAGACTCGGGCTCAACTACGGGTGCTGTCTATATGGAGTTTGTACGTTCTCCCCATGACCTGCGCGGGTTTTCTCTGGGATCTCCGGTTTCCACCAACACTCCAAATACATAGAGGTTTGTAGGTTAATTAGCTTGGTGTAATTGTAAATTGTCCTTAGTGTGTGTAGGATAGTGTTAGTATGCAGGCTGGTGGGGACTCAGTAGGCCGAAGGGCCTGTTCTCACACCGTATTTCTAAACTAAACTAAAGAAAATTAATGTAACAGGGCTGGGTTAATTTGACCCAGGTAGATGAAAGGCATGAGTGACTCTTGTTGACTTCACAATCATCCAACGTTCTTTGAGATCAACAAAACCCAGACGGAGAATATTGATGGATGCGAGGCTACCACTTTAACTAAAGGATTAGGTGTTTGTTGTCTATCATCATATCTATACAATTAAAGCTCTGATTTTGACCACTTCCTGTTGCACTGCATATTGATTTTAGAAAAAATGCTACCACTTACAGCTGTGATTGTTGGTCATCTTACTCAAAGCCCCCTTCTGCTGCGCAGGACAAGAGGACTTTTCCCCTCAATGAAAAATAAAGGAATTATTAATGTTTTTAAAATGTTGAGATTCTCTCTCCTGTCAATCATGCTATGAAGGCTATGCCCCTTCTGGTGGGAGGGGGATGGACTATAAAACCCGGAAATGTGGAGGTGCCTCAGTTCTCTGCAAGATGGGGGAGGGAGAGGTCCCGATTCGCAGTCTGAGCTGTGAGTAAAACTGAACATTGAGTGGTTTTACTGACCTGTCAGTGCCCTTAATGTGGTTTGAAAACGTAGTTTAAAAATGTAATTTGAAAATGCAAAAGGTTTGGTTTAAAATGTAAAAGGCTTGGTTTGAAAATGCAAATGGTGGTTTGGTTTGAAAATGCAAAATGGTGGTTTGCTTTGAAAATGCAAAAAGGTGGTTTGCTTTGAAAATGCAAAAAGGTGGTTTACTTTGAAAATGCAAAGGCAAGTGTTTAAAAGTCAAATCTTGACCACTTCCTGTTTGTGCTGTATATTGATTTTAGAAAAATTGTTACTGCTTACAGCTGTGATTTTTGGCCTTCTTACTCAGAGTCCCCCTCCAGCTGTCAGGGCCAGAGGAATTTTCCCATTGATGAAAAGCAAAAGACTTATTAATGGTTTAAACAATGTTGAGATTCTCTCTCCTGTCAATCATGCCATGAAGCCCATGCCCCTTCTGGTAGGAGGGGGAAGGACTATAAAACCTGGAAGTGTGGAAGCGCCGCAGTCGCTGCAAGATGGGAGAGGGAGAGGTCACGGCTTTCAGTCTGAGCTGTGAATAAACTGAACACTGAACACATGTCTACTAAACTGTGAGTGTGATTTGATGTGCATCTATGTGGTTTACTTGGAACTGTGTTTGGAAGGAATAAATGTGACTTTTGACTGTGCCGCTAATTGAAAAGTGTGCCTTTCGACTGTGCCGCTAATTGAGAAGTGTGCCTTTCGACTGTGCTGCTAATTGAAAAGTGTGCCTTTCGACTATGCCACTAATTGAAAGTGTGTCCTATGACTGTGCCGCTAATTGAAAAGTGTGCCTTTCGACTCTACCGCTAATTGAAAAGTGTGCCTTTCGACTGTGCCGCTAATCCAAAAGTGTGCCTTTCGGCTGTGTCGCTATTTGAAAAGTGTGCCTTTCGACTGTGCCGCTATTTGAAAATTGTGCCTTTTGACTGTGCCGCTAATTGAAAAATATGCCTTCCGACTGTGCCGCTATTTGAAAAATGTGCCTTTACGCACCACAAAGCTCATTGGTCAGATCAGAGAGACTTACAATTCTTTGATTTAAAGTATCTAATATTCGGAATCTCATATTGAGGTGCTGGACTATAAAGTGTGCACATATTTGTCAGAATTCTGTGTATTATAATAAAACTTTGAAGTGTGTATAAAGTTTGTGTAAGATCGATTCCGAATCGTGGCTGATCAACCCTCTGCTTGATTGTTGATTAGTAAGGAGTACAAAAGCAATTGAGAGAGGGAAAGTCATTTTTAGTAAAGAGTAACCTGATGGGAGAGGTATGCCAAAGTCTAAGCATTTTGTGTGAGGAAAATGTACCTGAAGGTGAAGAGTAGCTAATTAAGAACTAGTACCCCTCAGCAAAGGGTACCCTTGGAAGGGGAAACTCTTCTGTATCGGAGGGAGAGGTTCACTGGTTTAAAGCATAGTGATGCGGAATTGAAATATTGTGGTATGCTTTTGAAACTGTATATTAAAGATTGCTGTATTGTATTGTGTTTGTTATGTATTGCATTGCTGATGATAGAAGTTAGTAAATTCCCAGTGTACATATTTCTTTCAGATTTGAATAGTGTATAAATACTTTGTTGCTTATAAGATACGTTTGGAGTGTGTTAAGAATGCAAATTGTTTCATTGTATTGATTGTGTAATGTTTTTTGGGGATTTTAGGTATTAGAAAACTGGGGTAAAATTGTGTTAAAGTGAATATATAAGATTTGGTTTGGTTGGGATTGTATTATTATTGGAGTCTGATTCGTGGTTGTTAGATCAGGGTTCGTATTCTTCAGATCGATTGCTTTGGGGAAGGGACTGTTCCGTTGACCGAGCAAAATACGAGGAGGAATTAGAATAGTGTGTGATTTATTTGTGATAATAAGTGAATGCTTGTAGTTTATATTGGAGTGTTTTTCTGTTTACTTATAGTGGTGGTGTAGTTTATTGCTTGGGGATAGTTTGCTTGCATGGTTTGGGTTTATTTGTCTATGTTAAATTGAAGTTTTTTGAGTGGGAGAGATTGCTGCTAAAAAAATATACTTGAATATTAAGCACCTTAGTCTGGGAGACTGAGGTTGGAAGTTGGATGAGTGGTTGTGAATGAGAAGGAACTGATAAGAGAGTTGGGTGCGCGATTGAACAGAGCGATTGAACAGAATAATTAAATAGCGATTGAAAAGTAGATTGGGAAAATTGACTGTGCGATTGTTTGAGAAAGGTGTGAGACTGTTAGCGCTTCGGAGATGTTGGCTATTGTTCAGGAGCGATCTTGGTAGCTACGGGTACTGAAAGGAGGAGTGAATTATTGAAGAGCTGTGAGTGACTCAGAAACTTGTCTGTATTGTTTCTATTGTGAAGGACATGGGGAATAGCTTGGAGAAGGATATAACTACCACTTCTGGAAGCCCATTACAAATAATATGTAATGAATTCCCTCAAAAAGCCAAGAGGTTACAATATTTTTCGGGAGAGTTAAACAAAGAGTTAGGAAGTGAAGTATGGCTGATGGGTGGCTTGAAGTCAGTGACGGGGATAAGGTACATAGAGAAGATTATCCGGCAGTATGGGGATAGCGAAGAAGGAAATTAACTTATAGAAGTGTGGAGAATGTATTATACAAAGAGGAAAGTGAACAAAGAAGTGGTTAGGCTAACAAATTGGAGGAAGGCAGCCTCAAGACTGGGCTTAAAGTTGGAGGAAGTGGGAGCTGATCCTTCTCTGGATATTTCTGAAAAGAAAGAGAAAGATATTAAAGATCAAAAGCAGGAGCAGGGAAGAGTAGAGACTCTTAAAGCAGAGTTGACCATAGTAACGCCTAAAGGGAAATGGCCCAGACGACAATTACATTTAGCAAGAGCACGGTGGTTAGTGTGGACCTTGAAGGGAAGGAAGCCCAGTATTTAAAAAGATGGGCAGACTTTTTTTGTAAGGAATCGCAGTCTTCCTCTCAGCCCTCTCACACTCCTAGTCCTAAGGTACCTTGTACAGTTTGTAAACATGGCACACGAGTGGAGTCAACGGCATATTTGATTCCACCCACTAAATTTAAACCTGTAATGGAGACATTGGGAAAGGAGACGGGGCATTGGAGCAAAGCTTGCCCCATGAGAGATCGAAGAGGAGGAAGGGGTCGAAGGAAAGGGTCACGAGGTCCAAAAGGTCTGTGGATCCTGAGGGGCTATAGGGAGAATTGGGACCCTGAAGATCGAAGGAGATGACGCTGGCCAGAGGATCAGGGGGCGGAAAACCAAACACCTTTCACACAGTCAAATCCATTTCTGTAGTCCTGATCAAGATCAAGAGACTTTATTGTCGTGCGTCACTGGTAGGACAATGAAATTATTGCTTTGCTTTAGCACACCAGAACATAGTATGCACGAATACGGAACAGATCAGTGTGCCCATATACCATTGTATAAATATATACACACATGAATAAATAAACTGATGAAGTGCAAATAAACAGATTATGGGCTATTAATGCTCAGAGTTTTGTCTGAGCCGAGTTTAATAGCCTGATGGCTGTGGGGAAGTAGCTATTCCTGAACCTGGTCATTGCAGTCTTCAGGCTCCTGTAACTTCTACCTGTAGGTAGTGGGGAGATGAGTGTATGGCCTGGATGGTGTGAGTCCTTGATGATGCTGCCAGTCTTTTTGAGGCAGCGACTGTGATAGATCCTCTCGATGGAAGGGAGGTCAGAGCCGATGATGGACTGGGCAGTGTTTACTACTTTTTGTAGTCTTCTCTGCTCCAGGGTGCTCAAGTTTCCGAACCAAGCCATGATGCAACCAGTCAGCAAGTTCTCTACTATGCACCTGTAGAAGTTAGAGAGAGTCCTCCTTGACAGACCGACTCTCCATAATCTTCTCAGGAAGTAGAGGCGCTGCTGTACTTTCTTTATGATTGCATCAGTGTTCTCGGACCAGGAAAGATCTTCAGAGATATGCACGCACAGGAATTTGAAGCTCTTGACCCTTTCCACCATCGACCCATTGATATAAACGGGACTGTGGGTCCCCATCCTACCACTTCCAAAGTCCACAAACAGTTCCTTGGTTTTGCTGGTGTTGAGGGCCAGGTTATTGTGCTGGCACCATTTGGCCAGTTGGTCGATCTCACTTCTGTCCTCGGACTCATTCCCATCAGTGATACGTCCCACAACAGTGGTATCGTCAGCGAACGATGATGGAGTTCGCACTATGACCGTCATGAGTATAGAGTGAGTACAGCAAGGGGCTGAGCATGCAACCTTGAGGTGCTCCCATGTTGATTGTTATCGATGCTGACACATTTCCACCAATACGAACTGACTGTGGTCTGTGAATGAGGAAGTTGTGGATCCAATTGCAGAGGGATGCGTAGAGACCCAGTTCTACAAGTTTGGTAACCAGCTTGGAGGGGATGATTGTATTAAATGCGGAGCTGTAATCAATGAAGAACAGCCTGACATATGAGTTTTTGTTGTCCAAGTGGTCCAGTGTGGAGTGGAGAGCCAGTGAGATTGCATCCACCGTTGATCTGTTGTGGCGGTAGGCGAACTGCAGAAGAACCAGTTTTTTGTCGAGGTAGGAGTTGAATTGTGCCATGTTCAACCTCTCAAAGCAATTCATCACCACAGGCGCTAGTGCCACAGGTCGATAGTTTTTGAGGCACGTCACCTTGCTCTTCTTGGGCACTGATATAATTGAGGCCCTTTTAAAGCAGGTGGGAACCTCAGATCTCAGAAGTAAGAGGTTGAAAATGTCCATAAAAATTCTAGCCAGTTGGTCCACACAGGTTTTTAGAACACGACCGAGTATACCATCAGGTCCAGGCGCTTTTCGAGGATTCACCCCTCTGAAGGATTTTCTGATGTCAGCCTCTGTGACTGAGATACCATCACAGCAAATAAGGGCTCGAGAAGGGACATCAGTGTTCTCCCTATCAAAGCGTGCATAAAATGCATTGAGCTCATCAGGGAGTGATGTTTCACCGACATTCGAGCTGCCTCCTGATCTCGCCTTGTAGGAGGTGATTGCATTCAAGCCCCGCCACAGCCGCCGAACATCTGTCTCACCCTCCAGTTTGGAGCAGAAGTCCATTTTGGCCTTTTTGATGGCCTTACCAAGATCGTAACTGGACTTCTTGTAGACCACTGTATCATCAGACATGAATGCCCGGTGTTTGGTCTTCAGAAGAGTGCGGATCTCATAGTTCATCCAAGGCTTCTGATTGGGAAACACTTGGAAGATTTTTGTTAGGATGCAGTCCTCCACACATTTCTTTATGAAGTCTGTAACGACTGTGGCGTATTCGCTCAGGTCCATTGCCGATTCCCTGAACATTGCCCAGTCTACAGATTCCAAGCAGTCCTGACCAGCTCTGTGCAGCTCGGGGGGTGTGCTCTTCAATTGCTGCCTGTGAGCAGGAAGAAGCAGCACCGCGGTATGGTTGGATTTACCGAAGTGAGGGAGAGGGATACAGCGATAGGCATCCATAGAGCCAGCCAGTCCAGAGTGTGGACATAGTAATCTCACCCCTGCCTCAGAACCCTTAAATGAAATCTGAGGGAATAGAATATACCCTCCTCATAACACTGAGATGGTCCAGGGAAAATAATAAAAATCATCATATAAAATCAGAACGAGAAAAACACCCTTGCAAATACCTGGAAGGAAGTTAGGAGATTAGCAAATACCTAGAAGAAAAGGTAGCAAAAAAAAAGCCTTAATTGTATCTGATTGTGATCAAGAACAGCCCACCGATAGAAAGGAGCATAAAAAAATAATAAAGGAACTAAGAAAAGAGACAAAGTAGCTGGTGTCAAAAGAAAAAGAAATTCAAAAGTAACTCAGATTGGCACTAGGGAAAGGAAGAAAGTGTATGAGGTGTAGGAGTGAGGAATAGGAGCAATTGTAAATGTGTTTATTAACTCTTTGTTATGTTGTTGTGCCTTCAGGACAGTACTGCCTATAACGCACCATTATCTGGGGAGTGAGGTAAAAGGGCATGTAAACCATCAAGAAAGGGCAGAAGTCACAGCTCAGGTAGGATGTGTAACCATCATTTCCATCCAAGTAGCTCCCCACAGACAGAGCCAAACAGAGAAAAGGAAGTGATACTGTCCTGTACCTTTAACGTTTACAATCTGGGAAAGTCCAACAGATGAAGAAGGCTGCTCCTCATAGTGGTATTCCTACTCCTGCAAATTTAACATCAAGAAGGAAAAGAAGATTTATATGCCTTACACCTACCCTAGTGCCCAATCGTACCTGCATAACATAATATTTAACACCAGTGAAAGGGAAGAACGACGTCTCAGGAACTTAAAGAAATATAGACAGCCTCTAGAGACCATTGGGGCAAGCTCCAACTTAAAGGAATTAAAGATGAAAACCCGGGAATAAACACTCCTCTGTGTGTCAGGGCCACCTACTTTGCGCCTAAATTTTAATTACTAAAATAAATTGACCAGTTCTCATTTAGATCCCTCAAATTGTATAGTAATGTATTGGAAGGACTTTAACATTTGATATTTGGAAATGGCTTATGGGATATGGCTTAAGTATTTAGAATTTGAGTATTAACCTGGTATCTTTTATTGTCTCACTCCCAGACAGACAACCAGAGATGGGAAGGATTGTTTAGGGGACATCAAGGGAAGGACAGAACTTGGCAGAGGTCCGGTATTGTTGAACATGAATGAATATCCAGAGAATGTGAGAGATGGCATAAGAATAATGGAGAATTAGGAAATGCAAAGGACAAAGCTTCCCTTCAGGAAGTCAATAGACAATAGACAATAGGTACAGGAGTAGACCATTTGGCCCTTCGAGCCAGCACCTCCATTCAATGTGATCATGGCTGATCATCCCCAATCAGTACGCCGTTCCTGCCTTCTCCCCATATCCCCTGACTCCACTATTTTTAAGAGCCCTATCTAGCTCTCTCTTGAAAGCTTCCAGAGAACCCGCCTCCACCACCCTCTGAAGCAGAGAATTCCACAGACAATGCGAACTACCTGGGAAAAAGAGATGTTGAAAAAGAAAGAGTTGATTGGGTTAGAAGAAGTACCAGGGAAGTAGGTACTTGTTGTCAGAGTTGCTGTATTTGACCGGTGGATTGAAATTTATCCAACCCTTGATAATAAAGCGGCTGCTATTATCAAGGAGTAAAGAAAACTTTCGGCATTCGGCATTCTAGATTCGGCATTCCTATTTGGCTTTATTTAAAATAATGGTCCACAACATATGGAAATACAAAGATGAAATTAAACAGTTGGGAATTCCACAGCAATTGAATTGAATTGTGTTATCAAACATAAGCTGTGGATTGAAAAGGAGTAAGACAGACCCTGAAACTCAAAATAGTAAATTAAAGGCCGAGACTGAATTTGGCTGAATTGAAGCATTTCTCATGGTTGTTTTGAATAAGAGTCACACCTGTAGGGAAATCTGGACTGAAATTCAAATGAGGAACCTTCATTAAGAGTACATTGGAAATTACCATTTGACTGCGGAGATAACTGACCATAGGTCAGCTAAGATCATAGTGTGGGAAGGATTGAACCACAGAGTAGGAGCAGTATACAGAGATAGGCCTTCTGTTGACAGTGAATGAAAGGAATACAGGGGTATATCTCCCCCACTGCAAGAGTATCAGTGGAAGTATGGACCTCTAACCTACTTTATCCCAGGTTCTTCTAGGAACTTTATACTCTACTATGGATCAAGCACAGATGAATTGGCAACACAGATGGAGGGGATTCACACCCATGAAAACTCGGGAGGTGAAGATTCATCCGACGGACATTATGAAGCTACGCACACGAAAACTCGGGAAGTTTGATGAGATTCTGGGAAGATACATCATCACATTATTGTTTGATAGAATGTAACAGTCACCAGTGTACAACTAGTTTTCAAATGATGGTTATCATATGATAAAAGGGAGGACTGTCCCACCGAACTTACTTCCACATACCTCGACTCCATTCTATCCCCCCCGTTCAAATCCCTCCCTACCTATGTCCAAGACACTGCACTCACTCTTTGTCTCCTCCATGTCTTCCATTTTCCAAGCCCCCACTCCCTCATCTTCGCCTCCATCCCCCATCAGGAGGGTCTTAAAGCCCCCTGTTTCTTCTTCAACTGCAGAACCAACCAAACCCCAACTACAAATACTCTCCTCCACATAGTGGAGCTGGTCCTTACCCTCAACACCTTTTCCATTGACTCCTCGCATTTCTTCCAAATCCACGGCATAGCTGTGGGGGCACGCATGGGGCCCCAGTTATGCCTGCCTCTTTGTAGGGTACAACAAACATACCTTGTTTGAGGCATACCATGGCCATATCCCCGAACACTCTCGCCGTTACATTGATGACTGAATTGGTGCTACCTCCTGCACCCATGCAGTACTCACTGACCATCTATTTCACCACTAACTTCCATCCGGCACTGAAATTCACCTGTATTTCGAACATCTCCCAACTGATTCTAGACCTCACTTTCTCCATCTCAGGTTACAGACTACTGACCAAATTCTACTACAAACCCACTGACTCCCATGGCTATCTGGACTACACTTCTTCCCAACTTGCTTCCTGAAAGGACTCTATCCCCTACTCCCAATTCCTCCATCTACGGCGCATCTGTACCAAGAATGAGGTGTTCCAAACCAGGGCATCGGAGATATCCTCAATCTTTAGGGAATGGGGGTTCCCCTCTTCGACTCCAGACGAGGCTCTCACCAGCGTCTCTTCTACTGTCCTCACCTTCCACCCCACCAGCTGTCACATACAACAGATAATCCTCCGAAATTTTTCGCCACCTACAAAAGGATCTCATCACTGGCCACACCTTTCAGCTTTCCGCAGAGATCGCTCCCTCCGTAACTCCCCAGTAAATTTTTCCCTTCCCACCCAAACCACCCCCTACCCTGGTACCTTCCCTCGCAACCGCAGAAAATGCTACACTTGTCGCTTTACCTCCCCCCTCGACTTCATCCAAGGACCCAAGCATTCTTTCCAGGTGAGGCTGAGGTTCACCTGCACCTCCTCCAATCTCATCTATTGCATCCACTGCTCAAGGTGTCAACTGCTCTACATCGGTGAGATCAAGCACAAGCTTGGCAATTGCTTCACCCAACACCTCCGCTCGGTTCGCATTAACCAACCTGATCTCCCAGTGGGCCAGCACTTCAACTACGCCTTCCATTCCAAATCCGAACTTTCTGTCCTGGGCCTCCTCCATGGCCAGAGTGAGTCCCACCGCAAATTGGAGGAGCAGCACCTCATATCTTGCTTGGGCAGTTAACACCCCAGCAGTATGAACATTGACCTCGAATTTCAGGTAGTTCTTGCTTTCTCCCTCCTTCCCCTCCTCTTCCCAGCTCTCCCACAGCCCACTGTCTCCGCTTCTTCCTTTCTTCTTCCCGTCTCCCCCCCCCCACCTCCATATTAGTCTGAAGAAGGGTCTCGACCCGAAACTTCGCCCATTCCTTCGCTCCATAGATGCTGCCTCACCCGCTGAGTTTCACCCACATTTTTGTCTAGCTTCTATGCTTTATTTCTCAACATTATTGATTAAAGTTATAAAAAATCAGAAGACTTTGAATTTAAAATGATCAGCTTCAACTGATGACATCAGAATGGCTCGGATGGCACTGATCAAACTTCACTGAAGATTTCATCCTATATTTCACAAGTTATGCTGAGGGAGACAGGGAACGGGAACCGGTTAAGTTGCGTTGGGGGAACAACTAAGTGGTGGAATATTGTGTTGGGATACCACACCGTTGGGGGAGCTGACATATCCTGATTTGTTCGGGAACTGCTTGAGTTGGAGGATCACGCCTCCCATGGGGGCTACGGGTAGGGAACAGGTGCGTTTGGGTAACAGACCCAATGGGTCTGCACTTGCTCTAATTAATCTTAAAAATCCTTAGCATTCTATACTATTCTTTCAGAGGTCATAAAGATGACAGTCATGACTTCATTGTTTACAAGTGTAGGAATTTAAAACATGTTCCTCTCTTGCTGACAGCTCCACCATCACTTTTGGAAAATAAATCTTAACAACAGCTCCTAATAGAGAACCACTGTGGAAATTGCACTATTAAGGTTGCTCATCGTACTGTGGTTCTTGCACTATCAGACGGGGGAACCTTTTCACACAAAGGGTGCTGGGCATAAGGAACAAGCTGCCAGAGGTGGTAGTTGAGGCTGGGACTATCCCAACATTTAAGAAACAGTTAGGCAGGTACATGGATAAGACAGGTTTGGAGGGTTATGAACCAAGCGCAGGCAGGTGGGACTAGCGTAGCTGGGACATGTTGGCTGGTGTGGGAGTGGGCCGAAGGGCCTGTTTCCACACTGTATCACTATGACTCATGGTCCAGTTTGCTTTGAAGAAATTATAATTTATTGTACAATAAATGTTGTTGCTGCTGCACCTAATGTACCTGTAAAGTTGTAATTACATTGAATTACATTGTTATGGCTCATATCAAGTATATCTCTAAAAAAAACACTCTTAACTCTTGTCTGCTGAGAGTATTGAAGTACATGGTTTGTTAAAAAAAAAAAGGTAACCCAGACCGAAACCCATGCCAGGAATCATATCTGGCTGTGGTGGCAACATTTCCGCAATGTAATTTCATCTACCCAGTGTACAAATAATAAATAAGGGGATTCTGCCAGACATCAAGATTCTTCACAAATGGGGTTAAGAGTGCAAGGCTATCTGATTATTTTCATTTACCATTCAATGAAACATGCCACAGTCCTGTTTGTTAATTATCTGTTGGAGACAAAGTTCAAGGATTCACAAAATTTCAATTGTAATTTGTGAAATTGTTCGAATCAAAAACACCATTGGAATATTTCAAAAGAGGAACTCAAATTACACTGATAGTTGTGGAATCAGTGTTTGGCAGATTTACCAATTAGAGTGCATGACCCTAGTTGAGGGATTAACAGGTTAAATCCCATTTTTGACTGATGGTTACATTTATTCAACTCCCATTGTCCATTTCATCAGATCGTGTAGATAGAAAGAACTCTAACCTATCCAGTCTGATGAAGGGTCTCGACCTGAAACGTCGCTTATCTCCTTTGCTCCTTAGATGCCGCTGCACCCGCTGAGTTTCTCCAGCCTTTTGTGTACCCTCGATTCTCCAGCATCTGCAGTTCCTTCTTTAACAACCTTATCCTTTATCTGTGTACTTTATCCTTTATCTGTACACCATGGATGGCTTGATTGTATTCATGTATGGTCTTTTCTTTGATGGGATAATACGCAAGAAAAAGCTTTTCAGTAACTATCGGTACATGTGGCAATAATAAACTAAACCAGAAAATTAACTGCAAACATTCGTCCGTATCATACAAATCGTACATTGAACGTCATCAGTAAACATTTGAGTAGAGAGATAAAACACAATATAAGAAAACACAAAGTGTGGAGTAACTCAGCGGGTCATTCAGCAAAGATAGACATAAAATGCTGGAGTAACACAGTGGAACAGGCTATATCTCTGGATAGAAGGAATGGGTGACATTTCAGATTGATTCCCTTACTTCAGACTCATCAGATAGGATCGTGATGTTCTTTAGATAGCTTTCATGCACAACATGGATAGGTGACATTTTGGATGGGAACCCTTCTTTGGACTGATAGTGGTGTGGGGGGAGAGAGCTGGGAGAGATGGGGGTGGGACAAAGCTTGATAAAGGTGAGGAAAGTGTTTGATTGTTACATGGTTGGACTAAGGCCATAGGTGAAAAGACAAAGTGTGAGATGAGGATCACACACACACATGCGCGAGGCTTCGGAGGCTCAATCCAGCGCTAAATGCAGCTCAACTCTGCCTGTCTCGCCGGGTTAACTACAGCCCTGACTGGACTGAAGGGATACCAACGCTGCTTCTCCGCGCTGGCCATATTTCCCACAAGCCTAGGCAGGTTAACCTGGCAGGGCAGGCAGGGTTGAGCTGGGTTTAGCGCTGCTTCTCTGCGCTGGCTGTGGGCCTGGGGGTACAGCTCCCGTCTGACTTCCAACATCTCTGGCCACCCGTGGGGGGGTGGCACTCAGGCGGGGATGGGACAGCACCGGAGAGCCGGCCGGGATCGATCCTTCCACTCCAGAGATCTGCACTTAAAATCAAGGCTATCTTTCCATTGCAGTACTGAGAAAGTTGAAAATTAACATAAGTAACTATTTTTGGATCAGATGTTAAATCAAGGATCCACAAGTACATGTAAAAGATTCCTTTGCATGATTCGTACAGGACAAAAAAATATTCTATCATTGTATCCAACATCTATCCCTCAAATAAACCACTGACTGGGTGTGGCTAGGTGGCAGAGTGGTAGAGTTGCTGCCTTACAACGCCAGGGTTCAATCCTGACTACGGGTGAGCTGTCTGTACGAAATTGGTATGTTCTCTCCATGTTCTGCGTGGTTTTCCTCCGATATCTTCGGTTTTCTCCCAAGCTCAAAAAACATGCAGGTTTGATGGTTAAATGGCTTGGAATAAAGGTAAATTGTCTCTGGAGTGTGTAAAGATTGTGTTAATGCATGGGGCACACTGGTCGGCACGGTCTCGTCGGGACGAAGGGCCTGTTACCTTGTTATATCTCGAAACGAAACTAAACTGAGACAGATTATCACATTGGGCATAGTGCACAATTCAATTAGTAAACAACAACAAATCCATGGTCGACCAAAAGGTAGTTCATAGTGTTCTGTTGGGAGGGTAAGATTTTGGTTGTGCAGTCTGTACAGAACCTGATAGTTCTTGAACTGACCTGCTCAACCTGAATCCTACCTCAACAACAGAATACTCCTACATTCCCATGGACTTATTTTCAAATTGGGTTCTGCACAAACGTCTGATATTTTTCTTCTACACGACTTTTTTCTTTTCACTGTCTTGTATAATTTATGTATAACTCAAGTATCTATCCATATTATTAAAAGTCTGATCTTGACCACTTCCTGTTGTTCTGCATATTGATTTTAGAAAAAAGCGCTGTGATTTTTGGCCATCTTACTCAGAGTCCCATTCCACTGCGCAGGACAAGAGGATTTTTCCCATCGCTGAAAAATAAAAGTTATTAGTATTTAAATGTTGAGATTCACTGTCCTGAAGGCCATGCCCCTTCCGGAGGGACTATAAAACTCAGAAGTGTTGAGTGCCTCAGTCAGTCTCTGCAAGATGGGGAAGCAAGAGGGTCATGTCTCTCGGTCTGAGCTGTGAATAACACTGAACACATGTCTACTAAATTGTGAGTGGTTTTACTGACCTGTCAGTGTCCTTAATGTGGTTTGAAAATATAGTTTGGAAATGCTAAAGTTGTGTTGCCTTTGGTTTATAAATGCTAAAGCTGTGTTGCCTGTGGTTTGGAAATGCTAAAGCTGTGTTGCCTTTGGTTTGGAAATGCTAAAGCGGCGTTGCCTAATTAAAGTTGCCTTGCCTAATTAAAGTTGCCTTGCCTAATTAAAGTTGCCTTGCCTAATTAATGTTGCCTTGCCTAATTAATGTTGCCTTGCCTTCTATATTATTAAAAGTCTAATCTTGACCATTTCCTGTTTGTGTTTATATGGATTTTAGAAAAAAAAATGCGACCACATACGGCTGTGATTTTTGGCCATTTTACTCAGTCCCCCTCCGCTCATCAGGTGCCGAGAATTTTTCCCATTTATGAAAAATAAAAGATTTATTTGTGTTTAAAAAATGTTGAGATTCTCTCTCCTGTCAATCACACCATGAAGGTCACACTAGTTCTGGTGGGAGGGGGGAGGGACTATAAAACCCAGAAGTGTGGGCGCGGCTCATTCTCTGCAAGATGGAGGAGGGAGAGGTCACGACTCGCTGTCTTTAGTGGCCTTGCACCCTGCTTGAAATGGTATGAAACTGCACTTGAATTTGGTGGCCTTGCAGCTGGCTTGAAGTGGTAAGAAACTAAACTTGAATTTGGTAGCCATGCTCCCTGCATTAAATGGAATTTCAAGGAATAGCCGTGAGTCAACTGCCACCCCACCAGCGTGAGTGAGCTGCACAAGAGGCTTGGGTGACTGAGCCGCAAGCCCAAGAATCCGTTTGGCCCACAATGTTCATACTAGCCCTCTGGAAACCAGTCCCTTCAGCACACAACACCCATACTAGCGCTCCAGAAAGCCCCCCCCCCCCCCAACAGATCCCACTTAGTCTAGTATGTTTTGTTTATTTGTATGTGTGTGCTTTCCCGAAACTCTGCCAAAACAGTACACAATAGTGCTATAATATTTGGCCCACCTCACTCACCATTGTCCTGCAATGTAAATTAAACAAGTTTTATTCAGATTGATGTTATATATATGAAGTTATTGACATTTAAAACTTAAAACATTAAAGCAGCACCCCCACTTGCAAGCCTCACCTGCACAGTTGGGGGAAGCCTGTCAGCCGTATCACAATTGACAATGGCGTTGATGACGCGGCAATGGCGCAAAATGACGCCGTTTCCCCGTGTGTGTCCAGTGGCTCCGGTATCCATGCATGTGGCGTTGGGGAAGGCTTGCCAGGCTGGAATCGCCATTTTAACTGAACATTGTGTTGTGTATGGATGAGTGGCGGAATATTGCATTGGGGGTCTGGGACTCAATGGGTCTGCGCCTAGTCTAGTATTTTATATTTTTCTGTCGCCTGAGTCTTTGTGGCTTTGATGTTGCTACAAGCAAGAATACCTTAACCTCACAGTACAATTGTGTAGGAAGGAACTGCAGATGCTGGTTTTAACCACAAAATGCTGGAATAGATCTGCAAAGTAGCTGATGATGATGTACATGAAAACTAAACAAACATGTTATCAAAGCAAACATTCTTCAGACTCATAAGGGGACTGACTGGCTGGCAAGATCAGCCTTCTGCATAAAACTAGCAACAATGCTCTTAAGACAGTGGAATTGACAGTAGACTTTAGGAGAGCTCCCCTTCTCTTCACCCCACTCACCATCAACACACCATAGTCACATCTGTGGAATCTTTTAAGTTTCTTGGAACCATTATCCCCAAGGGCCTTAAATGAGGGGCTACCATATTGTGTTTAGTGTACCACTAAACCACTATACCACTATTCACCATTGTGTATAGTGACAATAAAAGGCATTCTGATTCTGATTCTGATACCATCGACCCTACAGTAAAAAAGTACCCAACCGAGGATGTACTTCCTGCGGAAGCTGAGGAAGCATAATCTGCCACAGGCAATGACGGTCCAATTCTATACGGTCATCGTAGAGTCTGTCCTCACCTTCTCCATCATGGTCTGGTTTGGCTCGACCAAGCATGACATCTGGAGATTGCAGTGAATCATCCGATCAGCTGCGAAGGTTATTGGCTGAAACCTTCCCTCCATTGACAAACTGTACACTGCAAGGGACAGGAAGCAAACAAGTAAGATCATCTCTGACCCCTCTCACCATGGCTACAAGCTCTTTGAATCACTTCCTTCTGGAAGGTGACTCCGGACTGTCAAAGCTGCCACAGCCAGCCATAAAAACAGGTTTTTTCCACGAGTAGTAGCTCTACTCAATAACTGAAAATTTGTAGTCTCCTTTTGCTCTGGTATTTTAATTAATTTGCGTTTAATCAATAATGTTTTATTATGAATGTTTAATGTTTTATGTGTCATTCCTATCACTTACTGTATGTTGTGTTGTCACTTGCGGGTGAAGCACCAATGCAAATTCCTTGTATGTAAATACTTGGCCAATAAAATTATTCATTAATTCATTCATTAACAGTAACACCTTTACACAATTGTACATTCTTCTACCTGACTATTAATATTTGCCGAAGAAGGGTCTTAACCCAAAACATCACCTGTCCATGTTCTTCAGAGATAATGCCTGATCTACTGACACTTTGTGTCATTGTATGTATTAACCAGCATCTGCTGTTCTTTGTTTCCACATTAATATTGTTAAGTATTGATTAAAATAATTAGGTAACTGATTTAATTAAATTGTTTAAGAAAAAACTGCAGATGCTGGAAAAAACGAAGCTAGACCAAAATGCTGGAGAAACTCAGCGGGTGAGGCAGCATCTATTGAGCGAAGGAATAGATGATGTTTTGGTTCGAGACCCTTCTTCAGACTGATTAAATTGTAATCAGTTAATAAATTCAAGGCATGTGTGCAATCAGAGTGAATCATATCGCTTTCAAAAGATTTAAAAAAAAATTATATTCTTGCTGATTCAGGCTTCATTAATACAGAGCAGATGCCTGTGTGTAAACAAGGTTAAGAATCAACTACTATTATAACAGGAGATAGATACAAAAAGCTGGAGTAACCAGTGGGTCAGACAGCATCTCTGAACAAAAGGAATAGGTGACGTTTCAGGTCAAGATCTTCTCTACATCGCCGTCAAAATCTCTAATTTCCCTCTCCCTTGCCTCGCAGTCTAAAGAAGGGTCTCGACCGGAAACGTCACTTGTGTCTATCTTTGGTTTAAACCAGCATTTGCAGTTCCTTCCTGCTCACTTATAACAGGATGGTATTTACAGAGCATACTGCTGAGGCTCATTGAATGGAAATAGAACCCAAATTGTTTTATCCCTTTTCCTTGATCCCAGTGAAATATGAAGTCACTTTGCAGAGAAGAAAACACAATCATTATATAGTTTATAACGTTGAGGTGTCTGATGTAAAATTATGTCATGCCTTCTTTTTATTGACAGCTTATTAAATGCACTACTGCATTGCAATCAGATATAAGTGATTAGTTAGTCACAATTGTCCTGAAATCCAGGTGAAGAAAAGTGTCACTTTATAAAGGGAATTCAATCAGCATCATTAGAAATGATTGATTAAATTTTGTTTTGAAGGAATTGAGTCAAAAATCCATGCATTAATGGATTATTTCAGAGTGGTAATCCATAGACGGGATTAATGATTTGGAGACATTCAACTTCCACTTCAGCAACTGGAGAATATAAATTTAGTCAATTTAGTCCTGTAATATGAAATTTTGAAATTTCTTAGTGCCTCGAGCAGTGCAAAAACTGGAGGAGTGTGGTAAGACAACAGGTATATTTCTCATGTTTAGGAAGGAACTGCAGATGCTTGGTGTAAATACGCAATTCACATACTCATGAAGTGTATAACATCCTTTAATGATAGCAGAGGGTATAGCACACATCAGCAAGCACTGGTTACATTCTTCTACTGAACCGTACCCAGGGAGGAGGAAAGCGTTATGATTGATGTTAACTAGGCGGGGTTAATGGTACTAAGGTAGCTATATTATTGGTTGCATGCATAAACCATCCACACTTGGTTTACACTGAAGTTAGACATAACATGCTGGAGTAACTCAATGGGACAGGCAGCATGTCTGGAAAAAGTAGAAAGATTAGAGAAAGATTAGTACGGTGTCAGGGGTTATGGGGAGATGGCAGGGAAATGGGGTTAGGAGGGAGAGATAAATCAGCCAAGATTGAATGGTGAAGCAGACTTGATGGGCCAAATTGCCTAATTCTTCTCCTATTACTTGTGAATTTAAGAAAAGGAAGAGGTCTGTAGATGATGCCTGACCCGTTGAGTTACTCCAGCATTTTCTGTCTATTTTAGGTGTATTTCTCAAGTGCCTATTGTGGCCAAAATGTTATTGTGCAGAAAGCCCAATAATTGCCGTTAAGGTCCTCAAAGGGCCTTTCTCCACTCACCACTCTTGTAGAATGCATGGAGGGGAGGGGATAAAATATGGACAGTTTCATGGGTCACAACATAGTGAGGAGCTGGGGTAGAGAACAACACAACATGATAGTGAGAGAGACGTTTTGCACAGGGGCATCGGGTTATCAATGGGATAGCGATGGAGAATGTGATCAGCAATGGGATGAGGTACTGATCTGAGGGGACAAGGAAGCAGTTGGGCTAGGGTCATGCAGGTTATGATTGTGCTTCTGGAGTGGAGTAATCAAGTCCACATCCATTGAGCCAAGATTTGGCCTATTACATCCTGCCAAATTGCGAGCTACTTAGGAATGAACTGAATCATTTTTTATTGATCCTGATGAAGTATTCAAGTTTGCCCAGGACATTGTGGGATCCATCAAGGGATAAGTAATACTCTACTGAGTTTATACTGTGATAATAATTAGGAAGGTTATATTGTGTTCATAATAAATAAGTTGTTATAAATCTGCTGACTTAGAGTCGGTTAATATGTCAAAATAGAGAACTTGAGAGATAGAGAGACAGAGAGAGAGAGAGAGGGAGAGGGGTAGAGAGGTAGAGTGAGAGAAAGAGTCAAAAGTCAAACAAACTTTATTGGATAAATAGACAATGGTGGTAGCCCATTACATGGCATTCAGGAGTCTGATGGCTCGTGGGAAGAAGCTGTTGCAGCACCTTGATGTTCTGCTCCTTATGCTGCGATATCTTTTTCCCCGAGGGCAACAGAGTGAACAGTCCATGATGAAGATGTGTCGGGTCTTTTATAATACTGCTGGCCTTAGATACGCAACGTTTGGTCGCAATATCCCCGATTGAGGGGAGAGAGGTCCCGATGATTTTTTCCGCTGTCCTCACCACTCTCTGCACAGACTTCCAGTCGGAGGCTCTACAGTCCCCAAACCAGACAGAGATACAGCTGATCAGAATACTCTCTATGGTGCCCCTGTAGAAAGTGGTGAGGATGGGATGGGGGAGGTGAGCTCTTCTCATCCGGCGCAGAAAGTGCAACCGCTGCTGCACTCTATTAACTGTTGATGAGATGTTATTTGACCAGGTCAGACTGTTAGTGATCTGCACCCCCAGGAACTCTCAGGAAAGAGGGAGGGATAGGGAGGGAGGGAGGGAGAATTAATGTGTGAGGAAGTTTTGGGGGGAGAGGGGGAGAGGGGGAGAGGGGGAGAGGGGGAGAGGGGGAGAGGGGGAGAGGGGGAGAGGGGGAGAGGGGGAGAGGGGGAGAGGGGGAGAGATCTACAGTTAATATGTCAAAACAGTTTTAATAGAAAGTTAAGTAATAAGTGCCGTATTTTAGTTAAACATTTCAATATTCAACTACTTAGTTAGAGCCCACCAAGATACTTAACGTCTTGGGAATGTTGGTTCCCTGATGGATTTAAATATAGTTAAACATTTTTAAGCTTTGTTCTGTTTAGTTTTTATTAATTCCTTAAGTTGCAGAGTTATTTGATATTATCTATCTTATGGAAGCTTTCACTAACTCAACCACCGTTGGGTGGTATTCACCAGCAGCATTCTTATTTGCTGTAATTTCTGTTGTTTTTCTTTTTCACTTTCTAATTTATTTACTAAATATCTAAATATTTATTTTAGTAAATTTGCTAAAATTGCAATGCAGTAGTAAATATTTATTTACTAAACAAATATCTATTTATTTACTTATCTATCTTTACTAATGCACATTTTTCTTCGAAATATCTCTGGGGGATAGGGGAAAAGGGGATAGGGCTCACCCACCCAACATTTAAAGGAAATATCAAATAATGTGTTGGGCCATTTAAATCAAAAGAGACCATGTAAGCTTTAAAATACAAGATGATATAGCTAGGAAAATAGGAAGAATCACATTTTGTAGTTGGAATGTTAGTGGCGTTAATGAGCCAATTAAAAGGGGTGAAGTATTAGCCCATTTTGAATCTATTAATACTGATATCATATTTCTTCAGGAGACATATCTCAAAAATGGAGCTCACGACAGGCTGAAGGATAGGTGGATTGGTCAATTATATCACTCTACATTGTCTTCCAAAGCAAGAGGAACAGCAATTCTAATTCTTAAATGTATACCATTCGAACACAAATCCACTATAGCTGATAAGGAAGGCAGGTACATTATAATATCTGGAGAATTATATTCAACTCCATTGACCATGGTGAATATTTATGCTCCTAATTTCAATAATCCCCAATTTTTTAATAAAATATTTAATACAGTTTCATACTCTGGTCAGCATAATTTGATAATTGGGGGATATTTAAATTGTGTATTAGATCAATACTTGGATAAATCTTTACTTTACTCTTTTTATTCAGGTGTTCATAAAGTTTATACACAAATTGACTATTTCTTGGTTGATGCCAAACTTATCCCTTTTACCTACAATCCAAATTATCACAACATTATTATTTTGGATCACTGTCCTCTCACCTTCTCAATAACATTGGAAGGAATGTATAATAAACAACCGTTTTGGAGATTTAACCTACAAATACTAGCTGAGGCAAGGTGTTGTGACTATCTGAAGCTACAGATGAAAACATTTTTTGAAACAAACGACACCCCCGGTATATCTCCATCTTTGCTGTGGGAAACATTTAAAGACTATGTTAGTGGATGTATATTCGCATACCAAGCTATTCAAAATAAGAAAAATAAGACTGAATAATTGGAATTAGAAAAACAGATAAAATGTTAGACCTAGAAAACATGGCTGACCCAACCATTGCAAAACATAATAAGACAGCTGCATTAAAATTTAAATTAAACCAAATTCTCTCTGCAAAAAATATTAGGGTATTTCAATACACTAAACAAAAACATTTTGAATTTGGTGGTAAACTACACAAGCTACTAGCACGTCAACTCCGCAAATTAGAGAATGACCTTACAATGCACAAAATTAGATCAGATAAAGGAGATTTGCTTACATTGGCTAACGATATTAATGAAAGATTCTTACAATTCTACGAAACACTATATTCATCTAAAACAACAGTCGATCCTGCAAAGATGAAAAACTTTCTTGAGAATTGCAATCCCCCATTTCTTAATGAGGGGGAACGAGATGAATTAGGCACAGAGATAATAACAAAATACATCGTAGAGACTATTAAATCATTGAAAAGTGGAAAACACTCCTGGCCCGGTTAGGTTTAGTAACAAATTTTATTAAAAATTAATGACTTAATTTCACCACGATTACAAGCCCTTTATATTCAAGCATTTAAAGAACAGACTTTACCACAAACTCTTGCTGAATCAACTATTACATTAATTCCAAAAAAAGATATACATCTCGAGGAGCCTGGATCCTATAGGGCAATAGCCCTTTTAAATACGGATCAGAAGATATTAGCTAAGACTTTGGCTCGTAGATTAAGCTTAGTTATTGGTAAACTAATACATCCAGACCAAACTGGGTTTATACCAAAACGACACTCATTTTATAATTTGAGACATTTGTTTAATATATATTCGCAGAGAATGCCAAATTAAGATCCAACAATAATTTCTCTAGATGCAGAAAAAGCTTTCAACCAAGTGAAATGGTCTTATCTTTTCACAGTGTTGGAAAAATTTCAATTGGGAGAAAACTTTAATTTATGGGTGAAGCTTTTATACAATAATCCAACAGCTCGAATAATGACAAATCAAATGCATTCACCTAAATTTTATTTATCTAGTGGTAACAGACAAGGATGGGCTCTTTCTCCAATGTTATTTGATTTAGCCATAGAACCTCTTGCCGAGAGTATCAGGTCCCATTCAGGCATTTATGGATATAATATCAAATATACCTCCAATAAAATCTTGTTATATGCAGATGATGTACTTTTATACATTACTAATCCCCATGTTAGTATTCAAAATGCTCTAAATATTATAGAACAATTTGGTTCTTTTTCTGGATACAGAATAAACTGGAATAAAAGTGAAATCATGCCAATAAAAGAACAAGCCCCTTCTCAACTCCAACAATTTCCTTTCAGAATCATTACTGAAAAGTTCAGATATCTTGGAATTTACGTGACTAGAAAGTATTCCTCTTTGTTTAAAATAAACTTCTCACCATTAATTACTAAACTGTATGCCTAAATCCAATTTTGGAAAACTACTTCCTATCTCTCTTATTGGTAGATTAAATGCCATAAAGGTGTTCTTCCTTCCGCAACTTTTATATTTATTTCAATCAATACCGATATACCTCCCTAAAAGTTTTTTTGTTTTTTAAATGAGCCCTATTGTCACTAACATTATTTGGGACTATAAAACCCACAGAATACACAAAAGACATTTGTGCAAATCCAAAGAAAATGGAGGAAGCTCTGCCTAATTTTCTTTATTACTTCTGGGCAACTAATATTAAAAATATAACTTTCTGGTTGGACGATACATGTCAACATGTAAATTGGTTAAAAATGGAGAGGGAAGATTGTTTGCCTTTTAGTATAGGCTTGATTCTCCTATCTCCAATACATTTGAATAAGTCAACATATGAGCAAAATCCGATAATACATAGTACTATCCGTATCTGGAAACAGTTGAAATTGAGAAATATGTCTCCTTCTTCCTATTTCAAACAATCCCTGTTTAAACCGTCTACTTTAGATATGGTGTTTGTTCAATGGAAGAACCTGGGAATCAATACTGTGGGAGACCTATATAAGAAGGGGTCTCTCGCTTCTTTTCAAGAACTACAGGAGAAATATCACTTGAATGCCAATAATTTTTTTAGATACTTTCAAATCCAAGATTACGTGAAAACATATACACAAGACTCTCCTCTCATGGGTCCAGATATATTAGACGATTGTTTGAATAGACATGCCGATACAAGTCATTTGATATCTTACATTTATAACACTCTTCTAAATATTGACACCCTACCCTCTGCGATTTATACGCGAGCATGGGAGGATGAGCTGGGTTTACCCATTTCAAAAGATATATGGGAGGAAAGACTACTATACATACGCTACTGTTCTTTAAATGCCAGGCATTGCCTGATACAATTTAAAGTGCCAAAACGAACACAATACATTTCATGTACCACTTCTTGTTTTAAACTTTAAGAAGAGGAAAAGTTGAGAAAGTTAGATAAAATAGTAAGTGAGTGAGAGAGTGAAAAGAAAGAACCCGTAGAGGCATAGAACACTAAAAAGGGAAAGAGAAAAATGTAAAAAAGAAAATATAAGAAAATAAGATAAGATAAAAGGGATGTACCTACTTCTTATCTTTACACACCCCTCGCCAGGTCCTGAAACCATTTATTTTCAAAGTTATTTTGCACCCTAAGTCGATAAATGGAGACCAAATCTTTTGGAATTGGTCTGATTTGCCTGCTGGGACGAATCTCATATCTTCGAGGTGTAACATTTTGGACCTATTTGAAATCCACATTTTTACTGTTTTTCCAGAATTTAAGTATGAGGTTCTTTGCCATTATTAAGCCATGATTAAGGAAACTCTTTTGAAACAAAGTCAGCTCAGAACCAACTTCCATTGTTCCAAAAATAATCAATTCTGCGTTTGGGTTCAATTTTATTTTAAATAATTTAGCAAAAATCTCAAAGATTTAATTCCAAAATTTTTGGATTTTTATGCAAAAAACAAATGAATGTGCTAAAGTTGCTTCTTGAGATAGACATTTATCACAAATGGGGGAAACATTTGGAAAGATTTTACTTATTTTAGTTTTCGAATATTATAGTCCATATAGGATTATAAATTGGATTAGAATATATCTTACATTAATCGAGCATTTATGCACATATAGCAAGTGTTTATCCCAAATCTCTTTCGAGATGTTTATGTCTAGTTCTTGTTCCCAATCTCTTCTAATTCTATCGGATGGTGGTATTTCTATATTTAGGATGATATTATACAAGTATGATATTAAATTAATTGAGTCCGCCTTTCTATTCATAGCTTCGTCTAACAGGTCTGGAGTCAAATTTTGGTATTCTTGTGTATATTTATTCAAATAATCACGAATTTGAAATTATTAAAAATATTGATTACTTCTCAGATTGTATTTAAGTTATAGTTGTTGGAATGATAAAAAAATTCAATTTTCATACATGTCTCCAAACATTTTAATTCCTATTCTTTCCCGATGTGTAAATGATTTATTGATAGTGGATGGTTTAAACGACAGATTAGTAACAATGGAAGAGAAAAGCGATAGATTTCTTAATTTATGGGTTAATTTTATTTGTTTCCAAATTCTAATAGTACTATGAATAATTAGATTGTTACTGTATATTGTATTATTCAGTTTTATTGGTGAGAGAAGGATCACTCCTATATTAAAAGTGGAACAATCCGCTCTCTCCATTACTATCCAATCCACCCATTGGGCTGAATTGTCCAACAGGTGAATCACATTTTTGACATTTGCTGCCCAATCGTAATACGAAAAATTAGGGAGTGTTAATCCACCAAATTCTTTAGGGTTGCACAAATGAATCCTATGGGATTTATAGTCCCATATAACATTTGTGATATCAGAATTCAGTTATTTTTTAATCTTTTTAGGTAAGTATTGATTGGAATAAATATAAAATTTGTGGTAGAAAGATCATTTTTATAGCATTTATTCGGCCTTTTAAAGACATTGGAAGAGTTTTCCAAAATTGACACCAAAATATTGGCACCAACGATATAGGTAAAAAAAGGGATGAGGTCCTACAAGGTGAATTTAGGGAGCAGGGAGATAAACATAAAGTAGGACCTCAAAGGTAATAATCTCTGGATTATTACCAGTACCACGGGCCGGTCAGAGTAGAAATAGGAGGATATTGCAGATGAATACGTGGCTTGAAAAATGGTGCAAGGGGGAGGGATTCAAATTTTTAGGGCACTGGAACCATTTCTGGGGGAGGTGGGACCAGTACAAACAGGACGGTCTGCACCTGGGCTGGAATGGAACCAATGTCCTTGGGGGAGTGTTTGCTAGTGCTGTCGGGGAGGATTTAAACTGATGTGGCAGGGGGATGGGTACAAGAGCAGAGAGGCAGGTGGGTGTAAAACGAGGGTGGAAGCAATAGGGAGCAAGGTGAAAAGTAAAAGTGGCAGGCAGACAAAACCAGGGCAAAAATCAAAAAGGGCCACTTCTCAACAAAATTGTATAAGGGGTAAGAGCATTGTAAAAACAAGCCTGAAGGCTTTGTGTCTCAATGCAAGGAGTATTCGTAATAAGGTGGATGAGTTGAACGTGCAGATAGCTATTAATGAGTATGATATAGTTGGGATCACGGAGACAGGGCTCCAGGGTGACCAAGGCTGGGAGCTGAACATCCAGGGATATTCAATATTCAGGAGGGATAGAGAGAAAGGAAAAGGAGGTGGGGTAGCGTTGCTGGTTAGAGAGGAGATTAACGCAATGGAAAGGAAGGACATTAGCTTGGAGCATGTGGAATCGGTATGGGTAGAGCTGCGAAACACTAAGGGGCAGAAAACGCTAGTGGGAGTTGTGTACAGGCCACCTAACAGTAGTAGTGAAGTTGGGGATGGTACAAACAGGAAATTAAAAATGCGTGCGACAAAGGTAAAACAGTTATAATGGGTGACTTCAATCTACATATAGATTGGGTGAATCAAATTGGCAGGGGCGCTGAGGAAGAGGATTTTTTGGAAAGTATGCGGGATAGTTATCTAAATCAACATGTAGAGGAACCAACGAGAGAGCAGGCTATTTTAGACTGGGTATTGAGTAATGAGGAAGGGTTAGTTAGCAGTCTTATTGTGCGTTCCCCCTTGGGCAGGAGTGAGAATAATATGGTGGAGTTCTTCATTAGGATGGAGAGTGACATTGTTAATTCAGAAACAAGGGTTCTGAACTTAAAGAAAGGTAACTTTGAGGGTATGAGACGTGAATTGGCCAAGATTGACTGGCAATCAATTCTAAAAGGGTTGACGGTGGATACGCAATGGAAGACATTTAAAGACTGCATGGATGAACTACAAAAATTGTTCATCCCAGTTTGGCAAAAGAATAGATCAGGGAAGGTAGTGCATCTGTGGATAACAAGGGAAATCAGGGATAGTATCAAAGCAAAGGATGATGCATACAAAGTAGCCAGAAAAAGCAGCATACCAGAGGACTGGGAGAAATTCAGAGACCAGCAGAGAAGGACAAAGGGCTTGATTAGGAAAGGAAAAATAGATTATGAAAGAAAACTGGCAGGGAACATAAAAACTGACTGCAAAAGTTTTTATAAATATGTGAAGAGAAAGGGATTAGTTAAAACAAATGTAGGTCCCTTGCAGTCAGAAACAGGTGAGTTGATCATGGGGAACAAGGATATGGCGGACCAATTGAATAACTACTTTGGTTCTGTCTTCACTAAGGAAGACATAAATAATCTGCCGGAAATAGCTGGGGACCGCGGGTCAAAGGAGTGCTTGAGTGAAATCCAGGTTAGTCGGGAAGTGTTGTTGGGTAATTTGAATGGATTAAAGGCCGATAAATCCCCAGGGCTAGATAGGCTGCATCCCAGAGTACTTAAGGAAGTAGCTCCGGAAATAGTGGATGCATTAGTGATAATCTTTCAAAACTCTTTAGATTCTGGAGTAGTTCCTGAGGATTGGCGGGTAGCAAACGTAGCCCCTCTTTTTAAGAAGGGGGGGAGAGAGAAAACAGGGAATTACAGACCAGTTAATCTAACATCGGTAGTGGGGAAACTGCTAGAGTCAGTTATTAAAGATGGGATAGCAGCACATTTGGAAAGTGGTGAAATCATTGGACAAAGTCAGCATGGATTTATGAAAGGTAAACCATGTCTGACGAATCTTGTGAAAATGTTCGAGGATGTAACTAGTAGCGTGGATAGGGGAGAACCAGTGGATGTGGTGTATCTGGACTTCCAGAAGGCTTTCGACAAGGTCCCACATAAGAGATTAGTATATAAACTTAAAGCATATGGCATTGGGGGTTCAGTATTGATGTGGATAGAGAACTGGCTGGCAAACAGGAGGCAAAGAGTAGGAGTAAACGGGTCGTTTTCACAATGGCAGGCAGTGACTAGTGGGGTACCGCAAGGCTCAGTGCTGGGACCCCAGCTATTTACAATATACATAAATGATCTGGATGAGGGAATTGAAGGCAATATCTCCAAGTTTGCGGATGACACTAAGCTGGGGGGCAGTGTTAGCTGTGAGGAGGGTGCTAGGAGATTGCAAAATGACTTGGATAGGCTGGGTGAGTGGGAAATGTTTGGCAGATGCAGTATAATGTGGATAAATGTGAGGTTATCCTCTTTGGTGGCAAAAATAGGAAAACAGACTATTATCTAAATGGAGGCCGATTAGGAAAAGGGGAGATGCAGCGCGACCTGGGTGTCATGGTACACCAGTCATTGAAAGTAGGCATGCAGGTACAGCAGGCAGTGAAGAAAGCGAATGGTATGTTAGCTTTCATAGCAAAAGGATTTGAGTATACGAACAGGGAGGTTCTGCTTCATTTGTATAGGGTCTTGGTGAAGCCACACCTGGAGTATTGCGTGCAGTTCTGGTCTCCAAATCTGAGGAAGGACATTATTGCCATAGAGGGAGTGCAGAGAAGATTCACCAGACTGATTCCTGGGATGTCAGGACTGTCTTATGAACAAAGACTGCATAGACTCGGTTTATACTCTCTAGAATTTAGGAGATTGAGAGGGGATCTTATAGAAATGTACAAAATTCTTAAGGGGTTGGACAGGCTAGATGCAGGAAGATTGTTCCCGATGTTGGGGAGGTCCAGGACAAGGGGTCACAGCTTAAGGATTAGGGGGAAATCCTTTAGGACCGAGATGAGAAGGACTTTGTTCACACAGAGAGTGGTGGGTCTCTGGAACTCTCTGCCACAGAGGGTAGTTGAGGCCAGTTCATTTGCTATATTTAAGAGGGAGTTAGATGTGGCCTTGTGGCTAAGGGGATCAGAGGGTATGGAGAGAAGGCAGGTATGGGATACTGAGTTGGATGATCAGCCATATTGAATGGCGGTGCAGGCTCGAAGGGCCGAATGGCCTACTCCTGCACCTAATTTCTATGTTTCTATGAATTGGGGCCTTTAATTTAGTAAGTAGGTGCATATAAAGATAAAGATTTATATTTTCTGGTGATTTCGATTCCCAAATATTTTAAATTTTCTGTAGCAATTTTAAAAGGGAATTTTAACAGGTGTGTCGCGTCTTGCAGTTTTATCGTCATAATTTCACTTTTATTCCAATTTATTCTGTATCCTAAAAAAGATCCAAATTCCTCTATTAAATTTAATATATTTAGTATACTGATATGCGATTTTGTAATATACAATAATACATCATCTGCGTATAATGATATTTTGTTATTTGAGTATTTTGTATTATAAGCATGGATATTCGGATGTGTTCTAATGCTTTCAGCTAGAGGTTCTATTACAAGAGCAAATAGCAGAGATAATAGTGAGCATCCCTGTCTAGTGCCCCTGGATAGTTGAAATTTCGGAGACAACATGTTATTAGTTAATATTCTAGCAGTCGACCTGTCATATAATAGTTTTACCCATGAGATAAAATTTTCTCTCATTTGAAATTTTTGCAATACTTTAACAAGGTAATCCCATACCACTTAATCAAATGTTTTTTCTGTGTCCAATGAAATAATTGATAAGTCTTGTTCTTCAGTTTTATATGACTGCAGTATATTAAACAGACGTCTCAAATGATTGCATGAGTATCTCTTAGGTATAAACCCCATTTGATCCGCGTTTATTAATTTGCGAACATATTTACTTTGTCTTCTTGCTAATATTTTCGTTAATATTTTTTGATCTGTGTTTAACAGTGTGATGGCTCTGAATGAGCCAGGGTCTTCTAAATCTTTATCTTTTTTAGGTATAAGTGTAATCGTTGATTCCGCTAATGTGTCTGGTAATGTTTGTTCTTTGAAAGCATATGTGTACAATTTATGTAGACGTGGTGAAATTATCTCATAAAATCTTTTATAAAATGAATTACTAAAACCATCCGTTCCAGGTGTTTTGCCATTCCTCGGTGAGTTTATTGTTTCTTCTATTTCCTGAATTGAGACTGGCGCTCCTAATACCTCTTGTTCAAGCAGTTTTGGAAGATTACAGTTATCCAAAAACTTTATAACTCTTGTCCTATCTGCTGACGTTTTAGATGTATATAAATGTTGATAAAATTGAGCAAATCTTTTATTGATATAATTAGGTAATGTTAACAATTCTCCTTTATCTGATTTAATCTTTAAAATCGCATGATCTTTTTCCCATTTTTTCAGTTGACGTGCCAAAAGTTTATGTGGTTTATCACCGAATTCAACATTTTCCTGGTTTGTAATTTGAAATAATCTTATAACTTTTGCAGATAATATTCTGTTTAATTTAAATTTCAATATTGTTATTTTATTATGTTTATCTATAGTTGGCTCTATAGCATTATCTAGATATTGAGCATTACCATTTTCAGTGGTGCCTTTTAACTTCAAGCCAAAGCATACAAGCCAGCATTTGCAGTGGTGCCTTTTAACTTCAAGCCAAAGCACCCAAGCCACCATTTGCTGTGGTGCCTTTTCACTTCAAGCGAAGCACCCAAGCCACCATTTGCAGTGGTGCCTTTTAACATCAAGCCAAAGCACTCAAGCCACCATTTGCAGTAGTGCCTTTTCACTTCAAGCCAAAGCACCTACGCCACCATTTGCAGTGGTGCCTTTTAACTTCAAGCCAAAGCACCCAAGCCACCATTTGCAGTCGTGTCTTTTAACTTCAAGCCAAAGCACCCAAGCCACCATTTGCAGTAGTACCTTTTAACTTCAGCCCAAAGCACCCAAGCCACCATTTGCAGTAGTGCCTTTTACTTCAGCCCAAAGCGCCCAAAGCACCCAAGCCACCATTTGCAGTAGTGCCTTTTAACTTCAACCCAAATCCCCCAAACAAACATTTGCAGGCAGTGCCTTTTTACTTCAAACCAACCATATTTTCATTTCCAAACCACATTAAGGGCACTCACAATTGAGTAGACATGTGTTCAGAGCTCAGAGAGACAGAACCCTCTGGCTTGCTCCATCTTGCAGAGACTGTGAGGCACACCACTTCCTGGTTTTATAGTCCCTCCCCCTCCCTTCAGCAGGTGCAGCAGAGAGAATGGGGATTTAAAAAAAACATTAATATATCTCTGATTTATCATCGATGGGAAAAATCCTCCGGTCCAGGAAGGCAGAGGCGGAGGCGGCCTCTGAGCAAGCTGGCCAAAAATGACGGCCGCAGGTGGCGGCGTTCTCTCGGAAATCACAGCACAGCGAGCCAAAAGCAGTCATGATCAGACATTTAGTAATATAAGATATAGAGAGATATAATACAAATGAATAAAAGATATGCAAACAGGTAACGATGATAAAGGAAACATAGTGTAGGAAGGAAATGCAGATGCTGGTTTAAACCAAAGATAGACACAAAATGCTGGAACAACTCAACAAGACAGGCAGCATCCCTGGACAGAAAGAATGGATGACGTTTTGGGTTGAGACCTTTCTTCAGACTCATGGTTGGTGGTGTGTAAGAAGGAACTGCAGATGTTGGTTTAAACTCAAAATAGACACAAACAACTGGAGTAACTCAGCTGGACAGGGAGCATCTCTGGAGAGAAGGAATGGGTGACATTTCTTAAGAAGGGTCTCAACCCAAAATGTCACCCATTCCTTCTCTCCAGAGATGCTGCCTGTCCCTCTGAGTTACTCCAGCATTTTGTGTCCATCATGGTTGGTGGTGGTTGGAGGAGTCTGATGAGGAGTCTCAACCCAAAACGTCACCCATTTCTTCTGTCCAGACATGATGCCTGTCCCACTGAGTTACTCCAGCATTTTGTGCCTATAAAGGAAACATTGTTGGCTGTGAACTAGGTGAAAATGAGTTATATGGACAATGAAACTCAACAGGATGAAATAAAGGTGAATGAGAACCTATTGGATCATTGTAATTATCTATTTCACTGATGATATTCTGGGTAGAATATATGACTTCCTTCTTAGTACGTCTAATAATGTCATACATAGCCTTATAATGATTTTAAAACCAAGGCAATGTGGTCGGTTATTAACTCTCCTCTGACATGGCTCAACAAACAAGTAAATTTAAGGGCAATTCGGCTCAGGCAACATGGCCTGTTCACCATTTCTCACATCCTGTGAATTAATAAAGGAGAATTCTCATCCTTCTTAGATTCTGAACAGGATACAGATATTAAAAAAAAACGGCATCACTAGAGCTTAAGGCACTAAATCAAGATGGGAGCATTCTTCGTGATAACGAGGCCAACATTTGTCACTGAACCGTAACATTAATCACAACGATCATCTTGACATGGTAGCTCGTGTGATGTTGTTATGCAGAAATTATTTGCTGTGATTTATCGCACATGTGCTTTCCACTTCAAAAGTACTTCATTGCTTAATTATTTTGAAATATCCATAAGGTGGTGAAAACTGTTTTATACACTCTGTTGATTGTCATTGATTCTCTGTTCTGTATTATGAGTTGTACAATGTAAAAAAAGACCAAGGCAAGGCATGTCAGGCCAATGGCATGAAACACTGTTTCCCTCTCCTGCCCTTCTGGTTGTTTTCAGCATTCAGCATGAACATTGATTTCACCAATTTCAAATAACCATTGCTTTCTCTCTCCCTCCATCCCTCCCCCACCCTGGTTTGATTAGATTCACCGTCCTCATGATTCTCTGGATACTTTCAAGAGAGAGCTAGATAGGGCTCTTGAAGATAACTGAGTCAGGGGATATGGGGAGAAAGCAGGAACGGGATACTGATTGTGGATGATCAGCCATGATCACATTGAATGGCGGTGCTGGCTAGAAGGGCCAAATGGCCTACTCTTGCACCTATTGTCTATTGTCTATTAACTTTACTGATTGCACGCCTCGTTGTCACCTTCCCCTCAGCCAGCAATGAACCATTCTACATTTCCTTGATCATCGTTTGCTTTGATTTGTCAATCTCACACCTTACTCTTCCATATCTCCCATCTCCCTCTCCCCTGACACTCGATCTGAAGAAGGATCTTGACTCAAAATGACACCCATCCCTTTTCTCCAGAGATGCTGCCTGTCCAACGGAGACACTCCAGCATTTTTTGTCTATCATCACCAGCTGGATGTAATGTTAAAATTGTACAAGACGTTGGTGAGACCAAATCTGGAGTATGGTGTACAATTTTGGTCGCCCAATTATAGGAAGGATGTCAACAAAATAGAGAGGGTACAGAGGAGATTTACTAGAATGTTGCCTGGGTTTCAACAGCTAAGTTACAGAGATAGGTTGAATAAGTTAGGTCTTTATTCTCTGGAGCACAGAAGGTTAAGGGGTGACTTGATAGAGGTCTTTAAAATGATGAGAGGGATAGACAGAGTTAATGTGGACAAGCTTTTCCCTTTGAGAATAGGGAAGATTCAAACAAGAGGACATGACTTTAGAATTAAGGGACAGAGGTTTAGGGGTAACATGAGGGGGAACTTCTTTACTCAGAGAGTGGTAGCGGTGTGGAATGAGCTTCCAGTGGAAGTGGTGGCGGCAGGATCGTTGGTATCATTTAAAAATAAATTGGATAGGCATATGGATGAGAAGGGTATGGAGGGTTATGGTATGAGTGTAGGCAGGTGGGACTAAGGGAAAAAAGTTGTTCGGCACGGACTTGAAGGGCCGAGATGGCCTGCTTCCGTGCTGTAATTGTTATATGGTTATATGGTTATATCAGCAGTTTGCTTGCTGCTCCGAATGATTGGCTTTGATTGTCTTTTACATGTGCTGTTGCAAGCACATACTGTTCCTTTTGATATTCATAATTCACTTTTGTTCTTATGTTATCGTTTATCATGGAGGGTTTATCATGGGGATTCAGTTATCTATAGTTTGATTATTTTGGTAGATAATTAAATTATGGTTAACAATGAAGAGTGCATTGTTAAATGATCATATTTGCAGTTCACATTTGGCATAGATTATGAGTCGCCCATACACACCTTCCAGTGCATAAAGTTATAAGAGTAGCTAGTAACTTGGGCGTAATTTGCGCGGAATTTATGCATCATGACGTGATGTGCGCATGGTGCGCATTACGCACGCATGGTGTGTGGTGACATCGGCAGTGACACGCAGTCGCGCGCTGCGCCCTAGGATTTTGGTAAGTACAAAATCTTTGCGCGCCAATTGCATGAGGCGCAAATGACGCCGAAGTGGGACAAGCCCTTTAGCCTCCTGCAAAATAGTCCTGCACATCATTTCATTTTCTGGTCTGGGCTTTAAGCATTGTTCAAAGGACTTGAGAACGATTGTCTTCTCTGCCGAACAGGCCACAGTTAATGAAAACAATACATTCTAGATCTTGAAGGGATAAAATCACCAGCAACGTAACAAAAGTCCAGGCAAAAGTTCAAGAAAATCTGCACTTTCATTGTAAACAGGCACAAATTATATGATGCCATTCTTAAGAAATGACAATGTAATTAACTTCTACTGATTACAAGCTAACAGTATAAATGCACCACTTTGCATTTAAATCAACAAAACAAACTGTTATCTTGCTGTCATGGAACAGGGGTAGAGGAAATCTGTAGTTCTGCAAATCAAAATTTGTGTCAACATTAAGCCAGAGCGAAAATAAAATGCTCTTTGTGTTACATTAGCTGTAACAATCAACTCCCACAAGCTTAACCGATATGGTAAATTCCAACAAGATCGCTATTAGTAAACATGGAACTCGTGAAAATGATAAACAAAACAAAATCTCATTGATCATCACCAACCATGATCCATCCTGGAAATCAATAGACAATAGGTGCAGGAGTAGGCCATTCAGCCCTTCGAGCCAGCACTGCCATTTAATGTGATCATGGCTGATCATCCCCAAATCAGTACCCCATTCCTGCCTTCTCCCCATATCCCCTGACTCCACTATCTTTAAGAGCCCTATCTAGCTCTCTCTTGAAAGTATCCAGAGAACCTGCTTCCACCACCCTCTGAGGCAGAGAATTTCACACACTCACAACTCTCTGTGAGAAAACGTGTTTCCTCATCTCTGTTCAAAATGGCTTACCCCTTATTCTTAAATGGTGGCCCCTGGTTCTGGACTCCCGCAACATCGGTTTCCTGCATCTAGCATGTCCAAATCCTTAAGAATCTTATATGTCTCAATAAGATTGCCTCTCATCCTTCTAAACTCCAGAGTATAGAAGCCCAGCCGCTCCATTCTCTCAGCATATGACAGTCCTGCCATCCCGGGAATTAACCTTGTAAACATATGCTGCACTCCCCTCAAGAGCAAGAATGTCCTTCCTCAAATTAGGGGACCAAAACTGCACACAATACTCCAGTTGTGGTCTCACTAGGGCCCTATACAACTGCAGCAGGACCTCTTTGCTCCTAGACTCAACTCCTCTTGTTATAAAGGCCAATATGCCATTTGCTTTCTTCACTGCCTGCTGTACCTGTAACAAATCCTTTTTGTTTTGTGGATTACAGATGAAAACATGATTGATTATGGTTGTGATGCTGTTTGCGGAAAAGTAGACTGTCATTAATAGCCGTATGATAGAGGATGAGTTGCTTATTGTGTAGAACTCTGGGCAGCAAGACTTCACAGACCACAACGAACAAGCAATACTTTCAGAAGAGAAGGCCATGGGAAAAAATTATAAAAAAGGGTAAATTAATATGGAAATTAGTGGATGTCTCCTGGCAGTAGTTGTGGCATCTTTAGTTAATAATAAAAGGATAAAAAGCAACATGAGTAAACTTCATTTCCAGAACAAAAGCGTTGCAGAAGAGATTTATATAAAGCTGGATGTCGTGGCCTTGTCACGATCAGACACTGAGTTTAATCATTGTAGACATATGTGCAATTGATGTAATTAAACAGAGGACACTCAAACCAAAGCCTGGCTTTCTCTTCTGAAAGTATTGCTTGCTTGCTCTGATCTGTGATCACTTGCTGCCCAGAATTGTACACAAGCTGCAACTCTTCCTTTGAGATCACACGGCTATTCATGGGGTGGCATGGTGGCACAGCTGTAGAGTCACTGCCTCATAGCGCCAGAGACCCGGGTTCGATCCTAACTATGGGTGGTGTCTATACGGCTTTTGTACATTCTCCTTGTGACCACATGGATTTTCTCCGGGTGCTCCGGTTTCCTCCCACGCACCAAAGACAAGCAGGTTTGTAGGTTAGTTGGCTTTGGTGAAATTGTAAATTGTCCCTTGTGTGTAGCATAGTGTTAGTGACACTGGTTAGCATGGACTCAGTGGACAGAAGGGCCTGTTACCACGCTTAGAGTCATACAGCATGCGAACAGGTCTTTAGGCCCAATTTGCCCACACCAACCAACATGTCCTATCTACACTAGTCCCACCTGCTTGCGTTTGGCCCATATCACTAAACCTGTTCCATCTACTTACCTGTCTAAATGTTTCTTAAAAGTCGCGATAGTACTTGCCTCAACTACCTCCTCTGGCAGCTCATTTCATATATGCACCACCCTTTGTGTGAAAAAGTTACACCTCAGATTCCTATTAAATCTTTCCTTCCCTCACATCTTGAGGAAAAATAATTGCATACTGTTTGACTGACTGTTTGATCAGTGCAGACTAGTGAATGGAGCAGATTTGGTAATAATTCCATTAAGGAAATAGGATACCTGAGCCAATTAACAAAACTCTACAAATCAGCATCTTCAGACCAACAAACATATCTGAGATTAGAAAAAGCAATTTTCAGAAAGATTAATCCAAACATAAAACACAGAATGAATTATGCTCTTTGTGTTACATTAGCTATAACAATTAATAACTGCAAGCTCCACATTTGAGAAAGGGTACCAAGACTTGTCAAAATAGCCCCATGGGCAGCTTACACCCCAGCAATATGAATATTGACTTCTCTAACTTCAAGTAACTTTTGCCTTGCCACTCTCTCCATCCCTGCCCCCTTCACAGTTCTCCAATGTCTGACTGTCCTTGTTTACATTTTATCTCTGTTTGCTTTGTTGTTACCTTCTGCTAGCTAACAATGATCTATTCTCCATTTTTCTCGATCTCCATCCTCTTTGCCTCGTTTTCACAATTTATTTTTCCTTATCTCTGTATCTCCGTCTCCCCTGAATCAGAATGAAGAAGGGTCTCGACACGAAACGCCGCCCATTCCTTAATCCAGAAATGCAGCTTGTCCCGCTGAACCACTCCAGTATTTTGTGTCTATCTTCGGTTTAACCCAGCATCTGCAGTTCCATCCTACATCATTTAGACAGGTGCTATACCACTGAATATGACACTAGCGATATTGAAGATAGACACAAAATGCTGGAGTAATTCAGAGGATCCGTCAGCATCTCTGGAGAAAAGGAAGAGGCAACATTTTGGGTTGAGACCCTTCTTTAGACACTAAGAATTTATTAAGACTTTTGCAGTTTTGTTTTCTATAGATTTTGAATAAAATTATTAAAAAATGTCTAACATCACCTCTGTACTCCCCTGACATATGTGATTTCCTTCTACCAAACACAATTCACTCTTTTGTACATCTGCTTCTGCCCCAATCTAATTGAATCATGGATGAGCCCCACTCTATCATTGAAAGCACTGATATCAGAGACTGAAGTAGTTGAAATGATAATGCCGGGTAAGGTGGTTGCCATGGTTTTGGAATTTGAAGAGAAGGATACAAGGAGGTTACTTTACTGTATTGGAAATAGTGAATCTGAACACATTATTACAAACAAAGGAAATTATAAATTGAAGAAAATCAAGTGGTCAAAAGGAAATGGAGGCAATGCTTGTCTAACTTGAAAGAATTGCAAATGTTGACTAATCTGTAATAGCTGAATAGCCTCTTCTGCATCTTATGTTCTTGTGTTTTACAAATCCAGTTGAAAGCACTGGGAATAGAACGCTCATAATATTTTGACATTTTGATATATTATGCTGTTTAAATTTCCTGATCACCATAATCTGCTTTTGTTCATAATGTGATAACTGTTAATTAACAGGAAAAGTAAGCCTTTTGACAATGTTAAACATACAATTTCACATAGCCCACTTTAAGTCAAAAGGTTACTAGTTTTTTTTAAGGGACAATGTAACAGAGTTGAAAAATTAATTTGATAAATGAGAATGAATGCTTATTAATATAATTGTTTTGTAGATTTTGTTAAATAAGCCTATTGGAAAATGTTGTTAAACTAAACACATGATCAATTTTTGCATATTTTTTGAATATGTGTAGAATATTTTGTTTAGCTTATATTCCTAGAGCACAGCATTTAGATATGTCCAAATTAATAAATAACTAATAAATCAGAAATAGATGCAAAATGCTGGACTAACTCAGCGAGAACGGCAGCATCTCTGGAGTGAAGGAATGGGTCATTTTTCGGGTCAAGACCTTTCGTCAGTCTGACCCTCTGCCGCTGAGTTACTCCAGCATTTTGTGTCTATCTTCGGTTTAAACCCCCACCTGCAGTTCTCTCCTACACATCAATTAATCAGACATGTTCTTCTTCTTCACCATTCCTAACAAAATGGATGCATTGTTACCATTTTGAGATTATGACAATTCTAACTGGAAATTCTTTGTCTGTGAATGTGTCCATTTTTCTAACCTAATCACAATTCATTGTAACTAGGCTTAATTTAGAAATGGTTTTGCATCTAGCCAAGAGAGAGAGTGAAGTGTATTCTATTGTCATATGTCCCCAAATGGAACAATTCAATTCTTACTTGCAACAGATATGTAAACATAGTGTGTTGGAAGGAACTGCAGATGCTGGTTTAAACTGAAGATAGACACAAAAAGCTGGGGTCACTCAGCAGGACAGGCAACATCCCTGAAGAAAAGGAATAGGCGACATTTCGGGTCAAGACCCTTCTTCAGGTCTGAAGAAGGGTCTCTAACCAAAACGTCACCTATTCCTTTTCTCCAGAGATGCTGTCTGACCCGCAGAGTAACTCCAGCTTTTTGTGTCTATCTTATGTGAACATAGTACTCGGTGAACACCACAATAAACAACGTCAATGTCCCCAACTCTATGTGGTTCAGAGCTTGGTAGAAGTGTGGAGTGCTTAATAGCCTGATTGTTATTGAGAAAAAGCTGCCCCTGAACCTTGATGTTACATTTGACAGGAGTGAAATGGGAGTGTGGCCAACGTGGTGTGGGACTCTGATCATGCTGGCTGCCTTTTTGAGGCAGCGACTCCGATAGATTCCTCCAATGGTGGGGAGTTCAGTACATGTGATGGGCCAGGTTGTATTCACCACTTTTTTCAATCTTCTTAATTCCCGGCTGTTCGAGTTGTCGAACCAGGCCATGATGCAACCAGTTAATATGCTCTCTACTGTACACCTGGAGGTTCAAGAAACTATTCGTCCACATGCCGGATCTCCTTAATTTTCTAAGGCATTAGAGGCATTGATGGGCTTTCTTTATGATTGCATCAATGTGCTGGGTCCAACACAGATCTTCAGATATATGCATGTCCAGAAGTTTTTGACTCTCTGCACCACCATCCCCTTAAGGAAGACAGATTTATGGATGGGCAACTGTTCCCATGGCAAGGGTATGAACTCAAATTTTACACATAAAGACTAAATATTATAAATGCTCCTTGTAAATCTCCTTAGTTTGAAATTGGTATTTTAGTTTGAAATTGTTATTGTATAGTTCAGATTTACTGGACACAAATGACTCATGTCACTGTGCTAAACTGGCAAATGGGGCAGAGTTTACATTATTTATTTTATACATGCTTGTTAGAATCGGTGTCAAAACATTCCTAATGTCAAACGATCATGTTGAAATATTGAGATCTAATCCTTTTATATAATGAGGATGGACAAGAAACACGCTTCAAAATGGCACTGGTGCTTTAGTAAAGATATAGCAATTTATTTTGTGTATAACAATTTGAAAACCATCAGAACTATATCTCAATTGAAACATCATTCATATAAGAAACATTTTTTTCTGACTGATCACAATGTAAGCATTCTAAAGCTGTTCTTAAAAAAATCAAATTCATCTGTTATTGCTTAGCCAGTTTAAGTTGAACAGAAAATCGGAACTTGACTTCCGGTCTGTGCATTAATTAGAAATTGGATCTCATCATACTTTTTATTTCAGTGCAAAGGGGTCAAAATGTAATTAGTAAGTGACAAAATGTCAACAACAGTGTTACTTCTCTTTCTTGACTTTAGAAACATAGAAACATAGAAAATAGGTGCAGGAGTAGGCCATTCTGCCCTTCGAGCCTGCACCGCCATTCAATATGATCATGGCTGATCATCCAACTCAGTATCTTGTACCTGCCTTCTCTCCATACCCCCTGATCCCTTTAGCCACAAGGGACACAACTAACTCCCTCTTAAATATAGCCAATAAACTGGCCTCGACTACCTTCTGTGGCAAAGAATTCCAGAGACTCACCACTCTCTGTGTGAAAAATGTTTTCCTCATCTCGGTCCTAAAGGAATTCCCCCTTATCCTTAGACTGTGACCCCTTGTTCTGGACCTCCCCAACATCGGGGACAATCTTCCTGCATCTAGCCTATCCAACCACTTAAGAATTTTGAAAGTTTCTATAAGATCCCCCCTCAGCCTTCTAAATTCTAGCGAGTACAAGCCGAGTCAATCCAGTCTTTCCTCATATGAAAGTCCTGACATCCCAGGAATCAGTCTGGTGAATCTTCTCTGTACTCCCTCTAATTCAAGAATGTATTTTCTCAGATTTGGAGACCAAAACTGTATGCAATACTCCAGCTGTGGTCTCACCAAAACCCTGTACAACTGCAGTAGAACCTCCCGTGGCTATACTCAAATCCTTTCGCTATGAATGCTAACATACCATTTGCTTTCTTCACTGCCTGCTGCATCTGCATGCCTACTTTCAATGATTGGTGTACCATGACACCCAGGTCTCGTTGCATCTCCCCTTTTCCTAATTTGCCACCATTCAGATAATAGCCTACCCTCCTGTTTTTGCCACTAAAGTGGATAACCTCACATTTATCCACATTATACTGCATCTGCCATGCATTTGCCCACTCACCCAGCCTATCCAAGTCACCTTGCAGCCTCCTAGCATCCTCCTCACACCTAACACCACCCCCCAGCTTAGTGTTATCCGCAAACTTGGAGATGTTGCATTCAATTCCCTCGTCCAAATCATTAATATATATTGTAAATGGCTAGGGCCCCAGCACTGAGCCTTGCGGTACCCCACTAGTCACTGCCTGCCATTCTGACTTTAAGGCTACATTTGATGTCCAAGCAAGAACTTCTAGTCGTCTTCCACCTTTGGGCAGATATTGTAATGTAGGTGATTCAAGCGTTGTGACTCTTGGTAGATCTTTCTCTGGGAAGAGCGCATAACCATCTAATATGATTGCTCTACTCTCCTAAATCTCTTATCTATCTGTAAGTATAGCACCATTTCTAAATGTTCTAATGATATTTTCTTTACTATTCTGCAGGTTTGTCAATCCTATGCCCCATAGGACTGAAGGCCTTACCTGACCGACCAGTGAGGCCTACTACGACTGGCGAAGCCTGCAGCCTACACATGTCCCCAAAAGCCTCAACCTTATGTACTGATGACCCAACGGACCATGAGGCCTGACCGAGCGCCGGCCTCGATGCCATGGAAACACCATCCTGAGCCAACCTCCAGGCCCAGCCGAGTGCAGGCCTTGAACTCCTGGAGCACCTGACGCCGTGCCCCAATGTCAAGGCTCAATCAGGCCAAAGGCTTGACTTGCTGGATCTAAACTAAATTAAATTTAACTCTAAGCCGCATATACTAAAAAAGGACAAATTATGTATTTTGCAAGGAATGGGTTTGCAGTTTAGTGTATTTTTAGTTTAGTTTACTGTTATTGTCATGTCTACCAAGGCACAGCAAAAAGGCTTTGGTTGTGTGCTAACAAGTCATCAGAAAAACAATACATGATTACAATTGAGCCATTTACAGTGTACAGATACATGATTAAGGGAATGATGTTTAGTGCAATGGAAAGCCAGATCTGAGAGGAGTTTAAGAAGATCATAATTAAAGTAAGACATTTTGCTGTGGGAATAGAGATTTAAGAGGGTGGAGCGATTGTAATATGAGTTTGCAAATCTGCTTCTATGGCTAGCATGCCAATAGTCACCTGGGATGGGTGCCATCAGAGTTAGAAGGGCAAAACATTTTAAGGATTGAATCCCAGAATTATACAGCTTTAATATTGGATATAAAAGAAGATTCATAGCATCCTTTTTCCAACCCCAGAATGCCGCAAATTGTTTTATGGACAGTTAAGTATCTGTTGGCGTGTATTCAGCAGTGTAACTAAGGGAATTGCAACCACATTTTCCACAATGTTGCTTTGCGACACAACTACCATTAGAGCAATTAAATTCGGGGAAGTTCAAGAAATATGAATTGAGGAAATGTGCATATATTGCAATGAATCGTAGAACTTGAAATGATGGTAAAGACGTCAAACCTATGGAGGGATTTAAAAAGAAGATGAAAATAATAAAATGGAAGCATTGGATGTGTTGTCTTCTGGATAAGGTCATAAGGTCATAAGTAATAGGAGCAGAATTAAGCCATTTGACCCAATTAGTCTACTCCGCCTTCAATTATGGCTGATCTATCTCTACCTCATAACCCCATTCTCCTGCCTTCTCCCCATAACCTCTGACACTCTTACTAATCAAGAATCTATCAATCTCTGCCTTAATAATATCCATTGACTTGGCCTCTACAGTCTTCTGTGGCAAAGAATTCCACAGATTCACTGCCTTCCAACTACAGAAATTCTTCCTCATCTCCTTCCTAAAGAAATAGCTTTTAATTCTGAGGCAATGACCTCTGGTCCTACTCTTCCACTAGTGGAAACAAGGACAGTATAAAAATAAAGGAAAAGACGTACAACATAACAAAGATGAGCAGGAAGCCAGAGGATTGGGAATGTTTTAAAGACTAACAGAAGGAAACTAACAAGGCAATACAAGGAGAAAAGATGAAGTACGAAGTTTAGCTAGCCAAGAACACAAAGGAGAATAGTAAAAGCTTCTTTAGGTATGTGACGGGGAAAAAATTAGTTAAGACAAATGTGGGTCCCTTGAAGACAGAAACAGATGGATTTATTATGGGTAACAAGGAAATGGCAGACAAGTTTGGTTCTGTCTTCACTAAGGAGGACACAAACAATTTCCCAGATGTACTAGGGGAAATTGGACCAGGGGTGATGGAGGAACTGAAATAAATTCATACTAGTCAGGAAATGGTGTTGGGTGGACTGATGGGACTGAAGGCTGATAAATCCTCAGGGCACTGTTTATATCTCTCGTTTCCCTGATCCCTGACCAGTCTGAAGAAGGGTCTCGACCCGAAACGTCGCCTATCTCCTTCGCTCCTTAGATGCTGCTGCACCCGCTGAGTTTCTCCAGCTTTTTGTGTAAACCTCGATTCTCCAGCATCTGCAGTTCCTTCTTTAACAATCCTCAGGGCATGGTTGTCTGCATCCCAGGGTACCCAAGGAGGTGGTTCTAGAAATCGTGGACATATTGGTGATCATTTTCCAATGTTCTATAGATTCTGGATCAGTTCCTGTGGATTGGAGGGTACCTAATGTTATCCCACTTTTTAAGAAAGGAGGGAGAGAGAAAGCAGGGAATTACAGACCAGTTAGCCTGACATGGGTGCTGGGGAAGATACTGGAGTCAATTATTAAAGATGTAATAGTGGCGCATTTGGATAGCAGTAACAGGATCGATCCAAGTCAGAATGGATTTACGAAGGAGAAATCATGCTTGACTAATCTCCTGGAATTTTTTGAGGATGTATATTTGCCCCTTCAAAGAATTCCAGCAGATTCGTCAGGCAGGATCTCCCCTTCTCAAAACCATGCTGACTTTGTCCTACTTTATCATGAACTTCTAAGTACTCCGTAACCTCATCCTTTATATGAGACATCAAACCTAGCTGATGTTCGTTCTTTCAGTTGATCGGGATATTTAAGAACCCATGGATCCATTTAAAGTTGAAAAGCAACAAATTAGCTATATTCCTGTGTAATATTCACGTCTCAAATAACAACAGTTGGTAGTATATAATTGCAATGTTATTTGGAGATCAATGCTGTGCAAAAAGTGGCTGCCATTTCCCTAAGTTACACTACACTTCAACAGATACTTAATTGTCCATAAAACAATTTGTGGCAATCTGAGGTTAGAAAACAATTCTATAAATCTTTTTTTTATATTCAAAATGATATGATTTCTTTCTGCAAGTATGAAGCTGGGTATTCTTAAACATTATATTGCTGTCACAACACCGTGTTGTAACACCATGCTGCATCAAAGTGTTCATTTCATCAAGAAAAAGGAAGAATAATTTTATATGCCAATCTTTGTAACTTGGGGGTGGAGGGGAGTGGAGAGGGAGGATAGGGAGGAGGCTCACCCGTCTCATCGATAGGAACCTAATCACACTGTCAAATGGACTGTCTCTCATCTCCCACACAGCAATCTTTTGATGTAAACAAATGCACCAGTGCTGAGGCTGAGCGATCCTATCATCCTCTCTGCTCTGGTTAGACCTCCCAGCAAACTGTTGTGACAGCCAGTCAAACTTTAGCAGTATCATGGAAGCATGTTTCCAGATGAATAAATATAGCTGTGGAAAAAAACACCTCTTCTGGCATGATTTGGACAGAATGTCACAAAATTTTAATAATGGCCCTTTCATAAAAGCTTTGGCATGGATCTTCCAAATTGACAGCAACCGCAGTGCAGGGATTTAGCTCCTCTACCTCATCATTTTGTTGCCCTGATTTGGTACATATGACATTAAAACACTCTTGACTCTTGACTCTCACTTGAAGTCCCTGTTTCCAGCTCTGGTGTGGCCTTACCTGACAGCAGCATTTTCCGTCTTCCCGTTTGGGGCGATGGAATTCCCTGCTTGGCTTTGCCCTGGAAGACTTCTTGTAAACCTCTATAGGCTTTTATTTTATTTTAAATTAGTTTATTCATAAATAATAGATACAAAAAGCGCAAAAGCGTCCACAGCTCCCTTTGCATTTGAAGTCTCATCCAGTCTATATATATTAACGGTGTTGTCAAGTCTTTACATGCGTAGTGTCATCAAGTTAATACATCCCATGCATAAAGCACTAATGCTGGAGGGCCTTGAGAGCTTGGGAGTCTGCCCAGTGAAGCTGTGCAAGGAGAGACCTGGCATAAATGTGGTTAAATGTGGATATATGTGAGGTTATCCACTTTGGTGGCAAAAACAGGAAAGTAAACTATTATTTGAATGGTGGCTGATTAGGAAAAGTGGAGATGCAACGAGACTTGGGTACGGCGGCACGACTCACATTGCAGCGGCCCCTACAGCCTGTCTGTCTTTTTAAATTTTTTTGTCTAGTTAAATGTAGTTGTCTGTGTGGTTTTTTTTGTATTGTCTCTAATTGTGTATATGTGGGGGGTGGGGGGGTGGGGGAAACTTTTAATCTCTTCCCTGCACGGGAGACTCGACCTTTCCCCTGTCGGGTCTCCGTTGTCGTTGGGGCCTAGCACCATGGAGCGGCCTCCGACCGGGACGACCTGGGGGCTCCAGTCACGGAGCCTGTGGAGCTGCGGACTCACTGTCGTGGGGCTGGCCGGCCTCGGAGCATGGGGAGCAGTGGTGGCTTGCCGCTGCGGCCCAACTCCGGAGCTTCAGCGGGGTTGGAGCGACCCGGAGCGGGGCCGTACATCACCCAGCGCGGTTCTAATGGCCACGGGACATTCCAGCGCCCGCTGGGGGCTCCAACTTTATGACTTTTGGGCCTAGAACGGGGCCGTACATCGCCCGGCGCGGCCTCAATGGCTGTGGGACTTAACACCGCCCGCCTGGGGCTTCGACCTCGGGAGAGAACTGGTGCGGGGGAGAGAGAAGACTTTGCCTTCCATCACAGTGTGGAAGAAATTCACTGTGATGGATGTTTGTGTGAATTGAATTGTTGTGTGTTTTTTTATGAATTGTTCTGTTTGTATGGCTTGTAGAAACGGAGTTTCGTTCGAGCCTCTCTGAGGTTCGAATGACAAGTAATAAAATCAAATCAAATCAAAATCAAAGTCATGGTACACCAGTCATTGAAAGTAGACATGCAGGTGCAGCAGGCAGTGAAGAAAGCGAATGGTATGTTAGCATTCATAGCAAAAGGATTTGAGTATAGGAGCAGGGAGGTTCTACTGCAGTTGTACAGGTTCTTGGTGAGACCACACCTGGCTTATTGCACACAGTTTTGGTCTCCTAATCTGAGGAAAGACATTCTTGCCGTAGAGGGAGTACAGAGAAGGTTCACCAGACTGATTTCTGGGATGTCAGGACTTTCATATGAAGAAAGACTAGATAGACTCGGCATGTACTCGCTAGAATTTAGAAGATTGAGGGGGAATCTTATAGAAACTTACAAAATTCTTAAGGGGTTGGATCGGCTAGATGCAGGAAGATTGGTCCCAATGTTTGGGAAGTCCAGAACAAGGGGTCACAGTTTAAGGATAAGGGAGAAGTCTTGTAGGACTGAGATGAGAAAAACATTTTTCACACAGAGTGGTGAATCTCTGGAATTCTCTGCCACAGAAGGTAGTTCAGGCCAGTTAATTTGCTATATTCGGCTGGAAGGGCCGAATGGCCTACTCCTGCACCTAGTTTCTATGTTTCTATGTATATTTGAGAGGGACTTAGATGTGGACCTTGTGGCTGAGGGGATCAGGGGTATGGAGAGAAGGCAGGTACGGGATACTGAGTTGGATGATCAGCTATGATCATACTGAATGGCGGTGCAGGCTCAAAGGGCCGAATGGCCTACTCCTGCACCTATTTTCTATGTTTCTATGTTTTTGTAAGCCCAGCAGTCCCTTCGAAAATGAATGGGTTTGGGCTGCTGGGGGAAAATTAAATAGAGTCAATTTTTATTATTTAATTTTGAAGAACCATTGAAGCCAATTAATAAAGGCCTTAGAATCAAAAGCCTTCTGGATCAGCCTATTGACCAGTGACCACTTTCAGGGAGCTATGTACTTGCACAGCTCGATCCCTCTGTTCTACAACACTCTCTGGGGAGCTGCCATTCATTTTGAAGTCCCTGCTTTGACTTCGCAAAATGCAACACCTCGAACTTACCACCATGTTGATGGTGGGAAATCTGGTCTGTGTGACGGACTGTGTACAACTGTAACATTGTGTAATTTCCTGCAGTCTGGAGCAGAGCTGTTCCCAAAGCAAGCTCCGATGCAACCTGATGGTACGCTTTGTGCAGTGTATGTGAAGAAATTTGTAAGAGTCACTGCAAACATGCCACTGTAATAGAGACAGGAAGATCAAGAGCAGGGAGGGAGTTGTCAGAGAGAGTCCAAGTGAATTTTATGGCAGAGTAGAAGTTGAGAGTGAAGTTGAAGAACTCAAAGAGCTTTGCACATTTACAGAAGACAGCCCCAATGCAGTGGAAACAATTTCTATTAAGTGAAAATGAATGGTATTGGAACAAAACACTAAATTCAAAGACCTAGCACAGGCAAATAGCTGAACAGCCTCTTACACTGTTGAACCATTTTATTTTTCTATATCATTCTTCAATGAAATGAGTTCAATTTTCCTGGCTGCATGCTACAATGGATTTTGGACAATTCCCTTGCATCTTCTAATTTATAATTAATTTGGTCGAACATTTTTCCTTTAAAATTTGTAATTAAAATAAACCTGATGCATCAGACAGTGCAGATTTATTTCCAGGCATGGTTCAGAGCACATCATACAAACCACTTCAGAAAAGGGTCTCGACCCGAAACGTTACCCTTTTCTTCTCTCCAGAGATTCTGCCTGTCCCGCTGAGTTTCCCCAGCTTTTTGTGCCTATCTTTGGTTTAAACCAGCATCTGCAGTTCATTCTTACGCAGACAAACCACTTCATTGTTCATAAATTAATTGGATTAATCAGCTCAGCTCTTAGCTTCCTTTTCATCACCAACCCTATCAGCATTGAATCAGCACTGAACAAAAATATCAACTGGAAGAACAATATTTCTCTGCTTTCTGTTGACACGGGTCATTATCTGTACTACGTGTTGTGCATATTTGCTTGTGTTTGTAAAGGAACAATAATGAATACTTCCCGTCTACAGATGAAACACTGCATATAACTGAATAAAAGATCATGGATGTTCAATCTGGGCCAAATTTGATCTGTTATTAACTGAAAGAGGTGAAAGAAGTCAACAGAAAAAGCAACCAATATACAGGAATAAAATCACTGGTCAAAAACACTTCATTGCTCTCTCCCTCTTTTTTTTTCCTTTTCAAAAACTTTATTCGACACAAACATATAGTACAACCCATCAAAACATAATCAAAGTAACACTATATCAAAAAAAATCATTGTAGTACAACAGTACATTAATTGTTTACAATACTCTCAACCCCGCGCGGTGACCAGCGTTGATGGAAGGCCTCCAGAGTCCCCGTGGACATCGCATGTTCCCTCTCCAGGGACACATGTGCACGGACGTAGGCCCGAAAGAGGGGCAGGCATCCAACTCTAGCCTGACCATCAACCGCCCACTGCCTGGACCCGCAAATGGCCATCTTGGCCAGGCCCAGAAGCAAACTGACAGGTAAGTCCCCCCCCCCCCCCCTCCCCCCCCCCTCCCCCCCCCCCCCAATTCGGCTCTGCCCACTCCCTGCCTTATGTCCGAACACCAGGATTGTGGGGCTAAAATGCAGCCAAAACTTGAGGAACAACCCCTTCAGATATTGGTACAGGGGCTGTAACCTCTCACACTCCATATACATGTGGAACACGGTCTCCTCCTCTCCGCAGAAAATACATGTGGCGGACGAGCCCATGAACCGGCTCAAAAGTTTATTACATACCACCGCTCCATGCAACACTCTCCACCCCAGGTCCCCAATGTAAAAGGGAACGACACCCTTATAGAAGGACCCCCACTGGGGACCTCCCCTGCCTTCGGATGGTAACACCGTCCGCCATGGTGTGTCGGGACGGGAAACGAAGGCAAGGAGGTTCAGAATGTGCAGCAGCATCCTATACAGTGTGCGTCTCTTCGCATCATGAAATGGGATGCTGGTCATCTCAGAAAGGCAGCTCAGATTGTGTGGAGCTGGAGGCCGAGAAATATCCCGGAGCCTAGGCCCGGTGAGCAGATCTGACGGAGCGGGGGTAAGCTCTACCAGAACCACTCTAGGCTCGTGCCTCTCCTCGACACCCGCCATGACAGGGTGAGGACCAGCCACACCCGCAGCCACAACATCCCCCTTCCCTTGTGGAGCAACACTCTGGCTGAAAACAGCCATCTCTCTCCCTCTTTCTCACCCTCTCTCTCTCACCCTCTCTCTCTCTCTCGCTCTCTCTCTCTACCTCACACTCTCTTGATTATATCTCTCTACCTCTCTGTTATTCTTTCTCCCTTTCTCTCTCTCTTACAAACAGACCATGTACAAATTCAAACTCAGTGAGCATTACACTCTCAGATGTGCACATGTGTGCTTATTTCACCTATTCTCTACTCATGTTAACATTACAGAAAATACATGTACATATGGATGCTTGGGAACTAGGGAAGTTAATAATTAATAGTTAATATCTTGAAGAGATGTTAGAGGATGAATTAATAGGGGTCTTAAAATGCATGAGGGTGGATAATTTGCTTGGAGCTGATCAAGTGCACCCTTGGAAACTGTCAGAAGCTAAGGAAGAAAATGGTTAACAACCAGGATATCCAGTAGGCATTGGCGGTCTGAGCATGTGTTCGGCAAAACAGTTGCAAAGTCTGTGCTTGGTCTTGCCGATGGAGCGAACTGGAGAATTCACCGTTCCAAACGACCCAAGCGGAATATGATGTGCAGTTCCCCCAATTAATAAATACAACTGGACATATGTTATTCCAGCACCATCAAGGCTTGGACAACTCACAGCCCAGTGGTATGAATATTGATTTCTCTAACTTCCAGTAACCCCGGCATTCCCTCTCTCTATATCCCTCTCCCACCCAAGTTGCACCAGCTTCTCATTTTCACCCGACAAATACCCAACAATGGCCTGTTTCCTTTATGATTGCTATTTTTTGCATATTTTATATTCATTGTTCTTTATTATCTCTCTACATCATCGTTTATATGTCTTATTTCCCTTTTCACAAACTAGTCCGAAGAAAGGTCTCAACCCAAAACATCACCTATTCCTTCTCTCCAGAGATGTTGTCTGTCCCGCTGAGTTATTCCAGCTTTTTGTGTCTATCCCTAGTATATATTAATGGCAGCAAAGTTCAGATGGACAAAAAGCTGGGTGGCAGTGTGAACTGTGAGGAGGATGCTAGGAGGATGCATAGTGACTTGGACAGGTTGGGTGAGTGGGCAGATGCATGGCAGATGCAGTTTAATGTGGATAAATGTGAGGTTATCCACTTTGGTGGCAAAAACAGTAAAGAATATGCGCATACACAGATGAATCTTTACTACACTTTATTAATTATGCACACACATCACTGCCCTAGCTGTACGTGGTCTGTCACGGATGGGTGGGAAGGTCACAATTATACTAGATGATGGAGGGGTGGTTAGCAAGGGCTGCGTCACTACTGTTAAAGGTGTACACACATATCATCTACATCCTTCCTCTATAAAAACAAAACAATAAGCAGTGACAAGGTGACCATGTCTCATGCACTAAGGGAGAGTAAACAGCAGTAATACAGGAACTCAAAATCACACATAATCACCTTAACTATCCTGTGGCTTGACAAGGCGACCAGACCGGGTCCGAACCTCGCCATCACCTCCTCCCCCAACGGGAACGAGAGGGACTGGCGCCCGGGCAGGAGGGGAGCCCCTGACAGGAGAACCCCAGGGTGACGGAGGCAGCGGAGAGGATGGAGAGAGGGGAGACGAGAAGGCTGGAGAACCAGGGAGCACAGCGGGAAGATGCACCGGAGAGGGCCGAGAGGGAGGAGGACTGGGCAAGGTGGGCACAGGACGAGGCGGCAAAGTCGGCACAGGGGGGGCATACGGAGCAGCCAGAGGGGGACGAGGCTCGTTCACAAGCCGGAGGTGTTGACGAGACCTCCGGTAGACCGTACCATTGTGGTTGACCAGGTATGAAGGGGGGGAACCAGCAGAACCAACAATGGCGAGCCTGGAGTGGCCAGAGGCAGACCGCATATGGACGACCTGGCCAGGAAAGAGAGGACGGAGGACACGGCAGGACTTGTCATGGGAGCGCTTCTGGATACGGTGTTTGTGGGCGATGCGCTTCCGGACCGTGGCAGATTTAAGGACGGAGGGAGCAAGTGACTGCTGTGTCACCGGGATCGGAGGCCGCGTAACACGGGACATGAGGCGCTGAGCTGGGGAACCCAGGGTATGGTCGCGGGAGATGTTTCAGAGGTTCAGGAGGGCTAGGTCAATGTCGGAGCGGGACAAGCGACAACGTTCCAGCAATCCTTTAGCACTGCGGACCGTGCGCTCAGCCAGGCCGTTGCTTTGCGGGTACTCTGGGCTGTTGGTGTAGTGATGGAAATTCCAGCGATCAGCAAAAGCACGGAACTCAGCACTGGCGAATTGACTGCCGTTGTCTGACTGCAGGCTGACCGGGGACCCAAAAGCATCATGCGCTGAAACCGAGAAGAGGCCACATGTATCGGCTTGTTGAGGATAGTAACCAGAGGTTGGTGGTCCATCTCAATAGAAAAGCAGGTGCCCAGAATATAGTCCTTGAACTTTGAGTAGGCAAAGACGACAGCCAGCAATTCTTTTTCGATTTGGGCATAGCGCTGTTCGGCGGGAGTCATCGTACGGGATGCGTAGGACACGGGCAGTTGTACTCCGTCGTGGAGCTGCAAGCAGGCTGCCCCGAGGCCAAACTTGGATGCATCGCATGTGAGAACGATGGGGCGCTGGAGGTCGAAATACTTCAACGTTGGGGTGCTGACCAACCTGGATTTGAGAATGTCAAAAGCCTTCTGGTGTTGCGGGAACCAGGCCCAGGCAGTGTCCTTTTTTTACCAGATCTCTCAGAGGTGCGCTCAGCTTGCTTAGGTCAGGGATGAACTTTCCCAGGTAGTTGACCATGCCCAGGAAGCGCTGAAGGCCCGGCATGTCAATAGGCGCAGGCATCTCAGACATAGTGGCTGTCTTCTGTGGGTCGGGCTTCAGCCCCGATGCTGTGAAGACGTGGCCCACGTAACCACCTGGCGGAGGTTATGGTCGTGCTCAGCGACATCCTTCCCGTAGACTAGGATGTCGTCGACAATGATGGCACACTGGAGCCCGGCAAACAGTTGTTCCATTGTCCTTTGAAACACCTCACTGGCAGAGTTGATCCCGAACGGCATGCAGAGAAAACAAAACCTGCCAAAGGGTGTGCTGAACGTTGTCAGGTATGAAGACCATTCATCAAGTGGTATCTGCCAGAATGAACTCTTGGCGTCGAGAACTGAAAACACAGTGGCTGGACCGACTTGTGCAGCAACATCTTCAACGGTTCGCATGGGGTAATGCGGGCGCTTGATGGCCAAGTTCAGATCCTTTGGGTTGATGCAGATTCGTAGTTCACTCTTATCCTTCTTTGCAGCAACGACCATGGTAGAGACCCACTGGGTGGGCTCACTCAATTCCTTTAAGATGCCCATGGTCACCATTTCACGAAGAGTAGACTCGACTTTGTCTTTCACCGCGAAAGACACCCGGTGTGGTGGGCGGATGACGGGTTCGATATCCGGATTGTGGGCGATTTTGTAGCTGCAGGAAAGCTTCCCCAGCTTGGCGTCAAAACGGTCCGGGTATTCGGCCAGCGGGTCCAGGGGTGACTGCACTAAGCGAATGTCACGGTGGAAGTTCACCAATCCGAGGTCTTGGTAGGCCCGAATGCCTAGTAGGGGGTCACATTTACTGTCCAGCAGAAAGAAGGAGAGGGGCAGAGAGGCCTTCAGTACCTTGCAGTGGAGAGTGGCCTTCCCCACAGGAACGAGCACGCCTCCCCCATAGGCACACAAAACAGAGCGTGCAGTGGTAACAAGCTCATTATTTCTTATCTTCTTGAACAAGCTTCTTGACATAACGTTGGCAGCAGCCCCCGTGTCGACCTTAGCAGAGAAGGTGGTGCCATTCACAGTGACTTGCACGGTCGGGTCCGTTATCAATGCAGGTGCATTTCGCAGCAAAAACACACTCAGCTCGCTCTGGGAAGAGCTCGAATCAGACAGGGGGAGTTCTTCTTGCTGGTGATGGGAACCAGGCGCCGTATCAGCACGTGTCAGGTAGTTAGAGGGCTTCTGCTGTGGCTGTGCAGGCTTCCCACGGGAACGACACGCCGCCGAGAAATGGTTTTGCTTGTGGCAGAAATTACAGGTCTTTCCCAACATAGGACAAACATTAAAACGATGCGAAGCAAAGTTGCAATTCGGGCAGCGTCGATGGGGTCTGGACCCGGGCGCAGGGCTTACCCTCTGACGTTGTGGAGCAGAGTACTGGCGGCCGGCGAAACTGGCCGTGTGGACCTCATGATCAGGCGGTGACACGGCGGAGGAGACAACCTCTGCCAGGCGAGAGGCATGCAATGCCTCATTAAAAGTCAGATCAGGCTTGCGAAGGAGCTCAGATCGCAGCTTCTCATCCCGGAGGCCACAGACCAAAATGTCCCGGGTTAAAGTTTCAGGGGTTAAAGCATCCAGGCTGCAGTGGCGAGCCAATTGTCGATGGATTCCCCAGGGGTTTGGCGGCGGCCGAAAAGTTTGAAACGCTCCATGATACAGTTAGTAGGGATTTCACACAACTCAGTAAACTCACACAACAAGTAAACATACCGGGTCCTGAGCGTTCTCGTTGATCCGGTAGATGAACGACTCCGATCGTTCCAGAGCTTCGTGACCGGCCAAGTTGAGCAGGAGAGATACTTTGACCCCAGGGGCAACCGCAGGGTGAGCGATGGTAACGTGGTGCTCAAAGTCACGTCTGAAAACGTGATGTCAGCATCAAAGATCAGGATGTCAGGTTTACGACAAGCAGAAGCCATCGCGACACAGGGAGGTGGTACTGGGACTAAAGAAACAAAACCCGATAGACAGGAGGCGCAGGATAGGAAACGTCTGATGCCATGTAAAGAATAGGCGCATACATAGATGAATCTTTACTACACTTAATTAATTTATACACACACTTCACTGCCCTAGCTGTACGTGGTCTGTCACGGACACTGGAGAGAGAGCTATGGGTGGGAAGGTCACAATTATACTAGATGATGGGGAAGTGGTTAGCAAGGGCTGCATCACTACTGTTAAAGGTGTACACACATATCATCTACAGCGGATTAGTATCTAAATGGATTTGATAAAGGGACTTGAGGTTAAGAAGCCATTAGGAGGTAGTGACCATAATGTGGTCTAGTTTAATCTACAATTGGAGAGCGAGAAGTGTAAATCGCAGGTATTAGTGTTACAGTTGAATAAAGGGAACTATGGAGTCATAAGGGAGGAGCTGGCCAAAGGTGACCGCAAAGATTCAAGATTCAAGATTCAAGAGAGTTTATTGTCATGTGTCCCAGATAGGACAATGAAATTCTTGCTTTGCTTCAGCACAACAGAATATAGTAGGCATGAATACAGAACACTAGGATGGGTTACCCTAGCAGGGATAACAGTGGAACAGCAATGGCAGGTATTTCTGGGAATAATACAGAAGGTGCAGGATCAATTCATTCCAAACAGGAAGAAAGATTCCAAGAGGAGGAAGGCGTGACCGTGACTGACAAGTGATGTCAGGGACAGTATTAAAATAAAAGAGAAGTACAACGTAGCAAAGATGAGCGAGAAGAAAGAGGATTGGGGTAATGTTTAAAGACCAACAGAAGATAACTAAAAAGACAATTAGGGGAGAAAAGATGAGGTACAAAGGTAAGCTAGCCAAGAATATAAAGGAGAATAGGAAAAGCTTCTTTAGGTCTGTGACGAGGAAAAAATTAGTTAAGACCAAAGTTGGACCCTTGAAGATTGAAAAAGATGAATTTATTATGGGGAACAAGGAAATGGCAGATGAGTTGAACAGGTACTTTGGATCTGTCTTCACTAAGGAGGACACAAATAATCTTCCTGATATAGTAGTGGTCAGAGGATCTCAGGTGACAGAGGAACTGAGGGAAATCCACATAAGGCAGGAAATGGTGCTGGATAGACTGATGGGATTAAAGGCTGATAAATCCCCAGGGACCGATGGTCTGCATCCCAGGGTACTTAAGGAGGCGGCTGTAAAAATCGTGGACACATCTATAGACATTTTCCAATGTTCTATAGATTCAGGATCAGTTCCTGTGGATTGAAGGGTAGATAATGTTATCCCACTTTTTAAGAAAGGTAGGAGAGAGAAAACAGGGAATTATAGACCAGTTAGCCTGACATCGGCAGTGGGGAAGATGCTGGAGACAATTATAAAAGGTGAAATAGCGGCACGTTTGGATAGCAGTAACAGGATCGGCCAAGTCAGCATGGATTTACGAAGGTGAAATCATGCTTGACTAATCTTCTGGAATTTTTTCAGGATGTTACTAGGAAAATGGACAAGGGAGAGCCTGTGGATGTAGTGTAACTGGACTTTCAGAAAGCATTTGACAAGGCCCCACATAGGAGATTAGTGAACAAAATTAGGGCACATGGTATTGGGGGTAGAGTGCTGTCATGGGTAGAAAATTGGTTGGCAGACAGGAAACAGAGAGTAGGAATTAACTGGTCCCTTTCAGAATGTCAGGCAGTGACTAGTGGGGTACCGCAAGACTCGGTGCTGGGACCGCAGCTATTCACAATATACATCAATGATTTAGATGAAGGGATTCAAAGTAACATTAGTAAATTTGCAGATGACACAAACCTGGGTGGCAGTGTGAACTGTGAGGAGGATGCTAGGAGAATGCACGGTGAATTGGACAGGTTGGATGAGTGGGCAGATGCATGGCAGATGCAGTTTAATGTGGATAAATGTAAGGTTACCCACTTTGGTAGCAAAAACAGGAAGGCAGATCACTATCTAAATGGTGTCAAGTTGGGAAAAGGGGAAGTACAACAGGACCTGGGTGTCCTTGTTCATCAGTCAATTAAAGTATGCATGCAGGTACAGCAGGCAGTGAGGAAAGCGATTGGCATGTTGGCATTTATGACAAGAGGATTTGAGTGTAGGAGCAATGAGTTCATTCTGCTGTTGTACTGGGCCCTAGTGAGACCCAGTTTTGGTCCCCTAATTTGAGGAAGGACATTCTTGCTATTGAGGGAGTGCAGTGTAGGTTTACGAGGTTGGATCCCGGGATGGCGGGACTGTCATATGCTGAGAGAATGGAGTGGCTGGGATTGTATAGAAACATAGAAGCATAGAAAATAGGTGCAGGAGGAGGCCATTCAGCCCTTTGAGCCAGCACCGCCATTCATTGTGATCATGGCTGATCGTCCCCAATCAATAACCGTTCCTGCCTTCTCCCCATATCCCTTGATTCCACTAGCCCCTAGAGCTCTACCTAACTCTCTCTTAAATCCTTCCAGTGATTTGGCCTCCACTGCCCTTTGTGGCAGGGTATTCCAAAAACTCTGAAGTCTGGAAGGATGAGAGAGGATCTTATTGAAACATACAAGATTATTAAGGGTTTGGACACGCTAAAGGCAGGAAACATGTTCTCGATGTTGGGGAGTCCAGAACCAAGGGCCACAGTTTAAGTATAAGGGGTAAGCCATTTAGAACGGAGGCGAGAAAACACTTTTTCTCACAAAGAGTTGTGAGTCTGTGGAATTCTCTGCCTCGGAGAACAGTGGAGGCGGGTTCTCTGGATACTTTCAAGAGAGAGCTAGATAGGGCTCTTAAAGATAGCGGAATGAGGGATATGTGGAGAAGGCAGGAACAGGGTACTGATTGGGGATGATCAGCCATGATCACATTGAATGGCGGTGCTGACTCAAAGGGCCGAATGGCCTACTCGTGCACCTATTGTCTATTGTCTATCAAATGGTGTCAAGTTGGGAAAAGGGGAAGTATAACTGGATCTGGGGGGTCCTTGTTCATCAGTCACTGAAAGTAAGCATGCAGGTACTGCAGGCAGTGTAGAAAACGATTGGCATGTTGGTCTTCATAACAAGAGGAATTGAGTATAGGAGCAAAGAAGTCCTCCTGCATTTGTACAGGGCCCTAGTGAGACCAAAACTGCAGTTTTAGTCTCCAAACTTGAGGAAGGACATTCTTACTATTGAGGGAGTATAGCGTAGGTTCACGAGGTTAATTCCCGGGATGGCGGGACTGTCATATGTTGTTAGATTGGAGCAGCTGGGCTTGTATACTCCGGAATTTAGAAGAATGAGAGAGGATCTTATTGAAACATATAAGATTATTAAGGGTTTGGACATGCTAGAGGCAGGAAACATGTTCCCAATGTTTGGGGAGTCCAGAAACAGGGGTCTTAGTTTAAGAATAAGTGGTAAGCCATTTAGAACGGAGATGAGGAGAAATGTTTTCACACAGACGGTTGTGAGTGTGTGGTATTTTCTGCCTCAGAGGGCGGTGGAGGCTGGTTCTCTGGATGCTTTCAAGAGAGAGTTAGATAGAGCTCTTAGGGATAGCGGAGTTAAGGGATATGGAGAGAAGGCAGGTACAGGGTACTGATTGTGGATGATCAGCATTGAATGGCAGTGCTGGCTCGAAGGGCCAAATGACCTACTCCTGCACCTATTGTCTTATGTCTAAAGCAACAATACTATACATTTCTAAATTGTTGAAGTGATATTTATGTTGACTATTCTCTGTCAAATAATCAAAGTAAAACAAATTCCATTTTGCATCCGACAATACTATATATTATTAACAAATGGTCATTAGTGTCCTCCATGTGTAAATCAGAGGAAGCAATTTATTTGAAAAGTTACTTGCATTTTTGTATGCTTTGAAAGCTTTAAAGTTAACATATTAATACTGATATTGTAGAAATATATTACATTCTACACATGATAATGGAGTGAACCTGAGATCGTTGAAGAAATGTCATTGGAGCAGATAAACAAAGACATTGTCCTGCAGACTGAGACAAGGGATAATTAAAATGTAAATGCATTTGCTACCAGTTGCATTAAGGCTGTCTATATGCAAATTTAGCATTGTATTCTTTTTACTTGATTTTAAACATTCCACTTAAAAGGCACAATACTATGAAGCTATTTAGAATTAAATTGAATAATTCAGCAGGAGACTTTTCAATACATCACATCTAGTAATATATAAGTGAGTATTAAGAGATATAATGGCATTGTCACGGTCAGGAAAGGATAAAAGGTGCACTTATAGAGCACTTTTCTCATCCTTTTCAAGTTGTCCCAATATACTTATCAATTAAATACATTCGATAATTTCAGGAATACAGAAATAAGGGTCTCCACCTCAAACATCACCCATTCCTTCTATCCAGAGATGCTACCAGTTCTGCTGAGTTACTGCAGCATTTTGTGTCTCTCTTTAGTGTAAACCAGCATCTACAGTTCCTTCCTACACAATATAGGTGCCAATTTGCACACAGCAAATTCATAAGATCATAAGACATTGGAACAGAATTAGGCCATTTGGCCCATCGAGTCCGCTCCACCATTCAATCATGGCTGATCTATTTTTCTCCCTCAACCCCATTCTCCTTTCTTCTCTCTGCTATCTTTGGCACATTTTTTAATCAAGAACCCATCAATCTCCGCTTTAAAACTTGGGCTTCACTACTGTGAATTCACAGATTCACCACCCTCTAGCAAAAAAAATCCTCCTCATCACCATTTTAAAGAAACGTTATTTTATTCTGAGGTTGTGCCCACTGGTCCTGGCCTTTCCGACTAATAGAAACATCCTCTGCATATCCACTCTATCCAGGTCTTTCATTATTCAGTAAGTTTCAACGAGATCCCACAACCTAGAATGGTTGGGGGGAGGGACTCAAATAGAGAAAGTTGGTGGACAGTGTGTGAGGCAGGAGGCAGAGAAGAGAAGCACTCAGACCCAACATGGAGGGGGGGAAGAAGAAAAAAATAATAAACAGAGAATAAGAGATGGTGGGTTTCTTAAATGTGTGAGCAGAGAGACAGAGGGGTGTAAAATGAGGGTAGAAGCAATAGGTAGCAAGGTGAAAAGTAAAAGTGGCAGGCAGACAAATCCAGGGCAAAAATCAAAAAGGGCCACTTTTCAACATAATTGTATAAGGGGTAAGAGTGTTGTAAAAACAAGCCTGAAGGCTTTGTGTCTTAATGCAAGGAGCATTCGTAATAAGGTGGATGAGTTGAATGTGCAGACAGCTATTAATGACTATGATATAGTTGGGATCATGGAGACATGGCTCCAGGGTGACCAAGGCTAGGAGCTGAACATCCAGGCATATTCAATATTCAGGAGGGACAGACAGAAAGGAAAAGGAGGTGGGGTAGAGTTGCTGGTTAGAGAGGAGATTAACGCAATAGAAAGGAAGGACATTAGCTTGGAGGATGTGGAATCGATATGGGTAGAGCTGCACTAAGGAAGACATAAATAATCTGCCGGAAATAGCTAGGGACCAGGGGTCAAATGAGATGGAAGAACTGTGTGAAATCCAGGTTAGCCGGGAATTGGTGTTAGGTAAATTGAATGGATAAATCCCCAGGGCCAGATAGGCTGCATCCCAGAGTACTTAAGGAAGTTGCCCGAGAAATAGTGGATGCAATAGTGATTATTTTTCAAAACTCTTTAGATTCTGGAGTAGTTCTTGAGGATTGGAGGGTAGCTAATGTAACCCCACTTTTTAAAAGGGGGGGGAGAGAGAAAACGGGGAATTACAGACCAGTTAGTCTAACATCGGTAGTGGGGAAACTGCGAGAGTCAGTTATTAAAGATGGGATAGTGGTGAAATCATTGGACAAAGTCAGCACAGATTTACAAAAGGCAAATCATGTATGACGAATGTTATAGAATCTTTCGAGGATGTAACTAGTAGAGTGGATAAGGGAGAACCAGTGGATGTGTTATATCTGGACTTTCAGAAGGCTTTCAACAAGGTCCCATATAAGAGATTGTATACAAACTTAAAGCACATGGTATTGGCGGTTCAGTATTGACGTGGATAGAGAACTGGCTGGCAGACAGGAAGCAAAGAGTAGGAGTAAACGGGTCCTTTTCAGAATGGCAGGCAGTGACTAGTGGGCTACCGCAAGGCTCAGTGTTGGGACCCCAGCTAGTTACAATATATATTAATGATTTGGACGAGGGAATTGAATGCAACATCTCCAAGTTTGCGGATGACACGAAGCTGGGAGGCAGTGTCAGCTGTGAGGAGGATGCTAGGAGGTTGAAAGGTGACTTGGATAGCTGGATGAGTGGGCAAATGCATGGCAGATGCAGCATAATGTGGATAAATGTGAGGTTATCCACTTTGGTGGCAAAAACAGGAAAGTAGACCATAATAATCTGAATGGGGCCGATTAGGAAAAAGGGAGATGCAATGAGACCTGGGTGTCATGGTGCACCAGTCATTGAAAGTAGGCATGCGAGTGCAGCAGGCAGTGAAGAAAGCGAATGGTATGTTAGCATTCATAGCAAAAGGATTTGAGTATAGGAGCAGGAACGTTCTACTGCAGTTGTACAGGGTCTTGGTGAGACCACACCTGGCGTATTGCATACAGTTTTGGTCTCCTAATCTGAGGAAAGACATTCTTGCCGTAGAGGGAGTACAGAGAAGGTTCACCAGACTGATTTCTGGGATATCAGGACTTTCATATGAAGAAAGACTGGATAGATTTGTCTTGTACGCGCTAGAATGTAGAAGATTTACAGGGAATCTTATAGAAATATACAAAATTCTTAAGAGGTTGGACAGGCTAGATGCAAGAAGATTGTTGCCAATGTTGGGGATGTCCAGTACAAGGGGTCACAGTTCAAGGATAAGGGGGAAACCTTTTAAGACCGAGATGCGAAAAACATTTTTCACACAGATGGTGGTGAATCTCTGTAATTCTCTGCCACAGAAGGTTGTTGAGGCCACTTAATTGGCTATATTTAAGAGGGAGTTAGATGTGGCCCTTGTGGCTAAAGGGATCAGGAAGTATGCAGAGAAGGCAGGTACAGGATACTGAGTTGGATGATCAGCCATGATCATATTGAATAGCGGTGCAGGCTCGAAGGGCCGAATGGCCTACTCCTGCACCTATCTTCTATGTTTCTATATAAATCGCAATGACATTGGCCTTTTTAAAAATATTGTTGATTGTTACACAAACACACACTGAACTTTTTTTTCTCTCATATATTATATTGTTTACAGTGTACTATGTTTACATATTCTGTTGTGCTGCTGCAAGTAGGAATTTAATTGATCTATCTGGGACACATGACAATAAAACACTCTTGACTTGGATACACTACTCTTTGGAAACTAGTGCCATGACAATGGTACTTGTTCATCTGGAGAGTAGACAGGACCTTGGTTTTGATCTAATTTTAAAGGCAACGTTCTCTCTGCACTGCAGCAATCTGTCTGCCGAATTTCTGTTCTAGTTCCTGGAGTAGGACTTGTCCAAAAATCACTTGACTCTTTTAGGGATAGAGTTACTGTCTTAAAGCGCCAGTGACCTGTGTTCGCTCCAGACTACGGTTGCCATTTGTATAGAGTTTGTACGTTCTCCGTAAAACCATGTGTGTTTTTTCTGGGTGCTCCGGATTCCTCCCACATCCCGACGACGTGCAGATTTGTAGGTTAATAGGCCTCTGTAAATTGTGCCTAGTATAGAGCTAGTGCATGAGGTGATCATTAGTCCATGCGGACTTGATGCGTCGAATGGTTCAATAAAATGGCCTGTTGGCCATCATAACAAGAGGAGTTGAGTATAGTAGCAAAGAGGTCCTCCTGCAGTTGTACAGAACCCTAGTGAGACCACACCTGGAGTGTTGTGTGTAGTTCTGGTCACCAAATTTGAGGAAGGACATTCGTGCTATTGAGGGACTGTAGGTAGGTTCACAAGGTTAATTCCCGGGATGGCGGGACTGTCATATGCTGAGAGAATGGAGCAACTGGGCTTGTCTACTCTGGATTTAGAGGGATGGGAGGGGATCTTATTGAAACATGTAAGATTATTAAGGGTTTGGATGCACTAGAGCAGAAGTCTCTAAACTATGGCCCGCGGGCCACATCCGACATGTCACGAGATTTTATCCAGCCCGCAGCAAGCTCTTAGCACATTCCATGCAGCGGGCTATTTAGCAGGTTCTGTGGCAGCGTGTTCTGTGCTAGCGAGATGAAACAGCGCCCCCACTTACCCCGACCCTCACATCTTTACTTGACTGGCGTCAAAATCTTTTTTCATCCTCAGGGACCCGACAGCTCCACGAATAAGTTTCCTTTTCTGCCACCCCCCCGGGCACAGAGAGAGACAGAGAGGGAGACAGAGAGAGAGACAAAGAAACAGAGACACAGAAAACGCATGTAGGGTGGAATTAGGCAGATACCCATTGATAGTAAATATCCAGAAAAGAGCACAAAACCTTTGGAATCACCTTAAATCTAGCCCCCCAGATACCCTCCAGGTTAAAGCCCTTAAAACACTAGAGGGGAGCCCAGAAAAGAGTTCCCTGTGCCAGTTGGTACTGAGACTAACTACCCCTATTCAGTTAAACCCTATCCAGTTAAACCCTGACCAGCCTCAGATCAATACTGATCCCCAATCACCAGTTAGAGTGAACAAAATTATCAAACACTGTAAAGGAACGTATTTGGAACATTGGGATAAAGAAACCAAAAGCCAAAGCAGATTAGAATGTTACCGTGCCCTAACAAGAGATTATAAATTGGCAGACTATCTCTCTATTGTTAGAGATGTAAAGCAGAGACAGACCCTCACCAAATACAGGTTAAGTGATCACTATTTGGCAGTTGAAAAAGAAAGACAGAAGAGATTCTGGCAACCAAGAGAAAATAGAATATGCAGCCATTGTTTGACAGATGAGGTTGAAACAGAAGTGCACTTCCTCCTAAAATGCAAAAAAATTGACAAAACAAGAAAAAATATACTTTGACAAACTCAGTCTGGCAACCCCTGATTTTAAAGAACTAGATGATACATCAAAACTAAGAATAATCCTTGGTGAAGGAAATGCGGCACATCTTGGTGCACAATACGTAACAGCATGCCGTAACCTGAGAGACGGTGAATGACCAATATGCACATATGCACGCACACACTAATTGGCATTAAATGACACTAAGAAATTAATATTGAATTGCTAAAATTGCTATTCTGTTGTACTGCTTACAGCTGCAAGAACGTGTAGCAACCAATAAAGGGCTATAGGTCTATTGCGAGCTTATATACTTATATACAGGGACATAATTATCCATGCACTGTATGCTTGTATTTATACTTATGCATTTTAAATATGTGTCATGTTTTATACTTTGGCAATATAACAATGTATTTAATCATGCCAATAAAGTTTTTTAATTGAAATTGGAGGCAGACAGAGAGACAGAGAGAGAGACATACAGAGAGAGAGAGACAGACAGAGATAGCGAGACAGAGAGAGCGAGAGACATACAGAGAGAGAGAGAGACAGAGACATTCAGAGAGAGAGTCAGAGAGAGGGACGGAGACAGAGAGAGAGAGAGGCAGAGAGAGAGAGAGAGCGAGGCAGAGAGAGAGGTAGAGAGAAAGACAGAGAGAGAGACAGACAGACACAGAGACATACAGAGAGAGAGAGAGAGAGAGACAGAGGTAGCGAGACAGAGAGAGCAAGACAGAGAGAGATGGGATAGTCATAGAGAGACATATATAGAGACAGAGACATACAGAGAGAGAGAGAAACAGAGACAGCGACAGACAGAGAGAGACATATAGTTAGACATATAGAGAGACAAACAGAAAGAGAGAGAGTGAGAAGAGAGAGAGAGAGACAGAGAGAGAGAGAGTGAGCGAGACAGAGACAGAGAGAGAGAGAGAGAGTGAGAGAGAGAGTGAGAGAGAGAGTGAGAGAGAGAGTGAGAGAGAGAGTGAGAGAGAGACAGAGAGAGACAGAGAGACCAAGAGAGAGACAGAGAGTGAGGCAGAGAGAGACAAGAGAGAGAGAGAGACAAAGAGACAGAGAGACAGAGAAATAGACAGACAGAGACAGTGAGAGACAGAGAAAGAGACAGAGAGACCGACAGTGACAGACAGAGAGACAGAGGAGACAGAGACAGAGGCAGAGAGGCAGAGAGAGAGAGAGGGAGAGAGAGACACACAGACAGAGAGAGGCAGAGAAACAGAAAGAGAGACAGACAGAGAGAGAGACAGACAGACAGAGGGCGAGACGGACAGACAGACAGAGAGAGAGACAGACACAGAGAGAGAGACAGACAGAGACATAGAGAATCAAAGAGATAGAGACATACAGAGAGACATATGGCGAGAGACATACAGAGAGAGAGACGGAGAGAGACAGACACAGAGAGAGAGGCAGGGAGAGAGAGAAAGATACAGACAGACAGTTGGAGAGAGAGAGACAGAGAGAGAGAGAAAGAGAGACAAAGAGAGACAAAAGAGAGAGAGAGATAGAGAGATACGAGAGAGACAAAAGAGACAGATAGAGAGAGACAGAGACAGAGAGAGACAGAGTGCAAGTAAGTAAGTAAGTTTATTGGCTAAGTATTCACATACAAGGAATTTGACTTGGTGCTCCGCCCACAAGTAACAACATGACATACAGTGACAGTTACGAATGGCTCAGAAAACACTAAACATTAATAATAATAAAACATTAATGATAAAACACCATTGATCAAGCATGTGAACCAACAAAATATCATCAATATTATCAATCAAAGGGAGGCTACAGATTTTTGGCTGTTGAGTAGAGCAACTACTCGTGGATAAAAACAGTTTTTATGTCTGGCTATGGTAGCTTTGACATTCCAGAGTCGCCTTCCAGAGTGAAGTGATTCAAAGAGTTTGTGGCCAGGGTGAGAGGGGTCAGAGATGATCTTACCCGCTCGCTTCCTGGCCCTTGCAGTGTACAGTTCATCAATGGAGGGAAGGTTGCAGCCAATAACCTTCTCTGCTGATTGGACGATTCGCAGCAGCCACCAGCTGTCATGTTTGGTGGCTGAGCCAAACCAGACCATGATGGAGAAGGTGAGAACAGACTCTACGATGGCCGTGTAGAATTGGACCATCATTGCCTGTGGCAGATTATGCTTCCTCAGCTGCCGTGGGAAGTACATCCCCTGTTGTGCCTTTTTGACTGTGGAGTCGATGGTAGCCCCCCACTTAAGGGACACAGAGAAAGACAGAGAGGCAGACAGAGAGAGGCAGAGACAGAGACAGAGACAGACAGAGACAGAGGGAAACAGAGATGAGACAGAGAGAGAGGCGACAGAGAGACAGAGAGAGGAGACAGAGAGAGCGAGAGAGAGAGCAGGAGAGAGAGCGAGAGAGAGAGCGAGCGAGAGAGAGAGCGAGAGAGAGAGCGAGTGAGAGAGAGAGAGAAGTTGTGACTTTCTCAGCTCCAACGGCAGAGAAGTTTTGAAGCAACCTTTCAAGGTTTTTATTGATGGAAGAGGGACAGACGCAGTGAGATTTCAAAGTTAACGTTGGACTGTTGAAACTTTCCTTTGTTTAAGGATTTCTCCAATTAGTGAGGAATTCCTGAGTACTTCTGGACTGCCGTGAGAGAAGCTGTGGCTGGCGGATTGCCAAGAGTGCCTGGAGATCGAGGGTAGGAAAGACTTCGGTGTCTTTGACTTTTCTAGCACTGATTCTCTGCCCCAATACCGTTTTGCACAATGCAGCTGCCTGGGCTTAATGTGAAGAAGGTACTTTTTGCTTCCGGCAGTTTCCGGAAACTTCGGAAGGGCTTTAAAGAGCCTCCCAAAAGCTGCTCTCGGCTGTGAAGTTGAGTGTGGGGGCTTTTCTTACTTCGGTTGGAGGAAACTGCTTCTGCTGCTTATCCGTACTGTGACTGTCTCTGAAATCACATTTGAGCTGAGTTGCTGGTGTCGCTGGTGCTGGTTTGTGCCACTGTCAAGATGGCGGGGGCCCAGTCTCGGGCTCGGAGTTATGCAGCTGTGGCTTCGGTGGCAGTTTCAGGGCCATTTGAGGATTAGCCTTTTGTTGACTTGGATGGCGATGTATACGGGATCTCGGTCCAAACGGGGTTCCTGTGGAGCAGGGGTGCAATAGTGAAGGGCATGCATGACCCTTTCAAGAGGAATGTTATTGCCTCTTCCACAAGAGGGAAGTTTGGGGTGATATTAAAGTCCCAGGATGATGTGGCCCTAGCGTTGGAGAGGGGGCTCACAGTGGGGGTTCTTTATACCGATGGAATCGTGCGTGTCCACTGTGAAACCAGTTCTCCTGCGGAATTGTCCCACGTTTCTCCGGGATGCAAAAGTTCTTCCACACTTGGGAAAGATTGGGGAGATGTGGTCTAAGCTTACTAGGCTTATGCACCCTGGGAATGTCCCGTATGAAAAAGGGGTCTTGAGTTTCAAGAGGTGGGTTCTTATGAAGGTAGAAGAGGGGATGGGCACTGAGGGGATCTTCGTTGTGGAGCATAAAGATGCCCCAACCGTGAGTATTGGAGTTGGGTGGAGGCACGGTGTCGTGCATGCAGAGAGTTTGGACATCTCCGCAGGGGTTGTCCCAATCACCGGGCCGCAGCTAGAAATTCTAGTGCAGTGGCCCAGGATTGCATTGCTGTCCGGGGTGGCCTGTTATGCCTCGGTGACCCGGGGTGGCACTGAAGACTCAGCTGGGGCTGCCAGCTCCGCCTTGGTCACCCGGGGCAGTGATGGGGCAGACTGTTGGAAACTTTTCCACAAATCTGAGGTGATTAAACTGAAGGACATGGGTTTAAGATAGGGGGAAGAGCTTTTGAGGAGATATGAGGAGGGATATTCTTCATCCAGAGAATGATAAGTGGCTACAAATGAATTCCCTGAAAAGTAGTTGAAGCTGGATTTCTGACAGCGTTTAAGATGAACACTTGAGGCATAGAGGCCTATGGGCCAACTGCTGGGAGATGGGATTAACCATGGGACCAGAACCAGGGGACATAATTTGAGAATATGGGCTAGCCCAACCTGGACTGTAATAATGTTTAAGAAGGAACTGCAGATGCTGGAAAAATCAAAGGTAGATAAAAGTGCTGGAGAAACTCAGCGGGTGAGGCAGCAACTATGAAGCGAAGGAATAGGAGACGTTTCGGCTCGAGACCCTTCTTCAGACTGATGTGGGGGTGGGGGAGGGCGGGAAGAAGAAATGAAGAGGCGGAGTCAGTGGGCTGTGGGAGAGCTGGGAATGGGAGGGGAAAGAGGGAGAAAGCAAGGACTACCTGAAATTGGAGGTCAATGTTCATACCGCTGGGTTATGTGCAAAATATGAGGTGCTGTTCCTCCAATTTGCGGTGGGACTCTCTGGCCATGGAGAAGGCCCAGGACAGAAAGGTCAGATTCAGAATGGGAAGGGGAGTTGAAGTGCTGAGCCACCGGGAGATCAGGTTGGTTATTGAGAACTGAGTGGCAGTGTTGGGCGAAGCGATCGCCAAGCCAACAGTCTAACCGATGTAGTGCAGCTGACACCGAGAGCAGCGGATGCAATAGATGAGGTTGGAGGAGGTGCAGGTGAACCTCTGCTGCACCTGGAAAGACTGCTTAGGTCCTTGGATGGAGTCAAGGGGGGAGGTAAAGCAACAAATGTAGCATTGCCTAAATTATGCCTCACCCGCTGAGTTTCTCCAGCATTTTTGTCTACCTTGGACTGTAAAGTTTTCTTTGCAAAGAGGGAGGTGAGATTTTGTGAGAATTCCCAGTGGTTATTGGAGGCTCAGACTTTAAATTTATTCAAGATAGAGGTTAAATTTCTGGATATTAAAGAAAACAAGTAATTTTATACTGAAGTCTCGTGATGAGACTACGTGAATAACCCGCCAGCCCACATGCGCGTCAATACGTCGTCGTATGGAGCGGGATGCGGAGCCATTCGAAAATGCTCCGGTAGGTAAGCTGTTTTTACTTTGCAGGAATGGCCCGCTGGCTCCAAAAATAGATGTAGTGTTCTCGGAGAGACTGACAGGCACGACCTGTACAGCTACCGCCGTTGAGGCTCCGGAAAGGAGCAGGCGGCCGGCTTCGGAGTAAACTGGCAGGTGCGACCTGCACAGTAAGCTCCGCCAAGGCTCCGAAGGAGCAGCCTGTCGCACCAGGCTCGGAGCAACTGGAAGGCTCGACCTGCATAGAAATGTCTGTTTAAAACACTGAAAGGGAGCAGTTTGGCAAGCGTGGAGCCGAAGATGTGGACAGGCAAGGCCTGCAAAAGGAACTTTGCTGAAGCTTCGATAAGGAGGTCGACCCGGGCTTGGAGACGCTGGCAGGTAAGGTTTGCTTACTAACCTCTGTGAAAGCTCCGAAATGGAGCATCCTGGTGACCCGGGCTCGGAAATAGTCCGGTAGCACTGGCAGCATAGTCTGTCTAATACGTTCCACTGGCTCTGAAAAAGAGCAGGTTGGCGACTCGGACTCAGAGAGTCTGGCAGGGTGGCCTGCACGGCAACCTCTGTGAAAACTTCCAGAAGGAGCAGCTAGTCTACCCTGGCTCAGGGAAGACCAACTTGAAACTGGCTGTCCAAATGGATCATATTGACCAGGGAAGCACTGCCTCAACATCTATGATTGAGGTTATCAGGCTGCCCACAAGAGTGAGGAAGATGCATTTCATTGGTAGAGGCAGTTGAACTCAGATATTTGAGGATATCTCCTGCTCAGAGGTAGGGAGTTTTAGGATTCCCTCAATACATGCTAAATTCTTTCAACTCGGCTAAAAAGAGTTGCCAGCATGATGGAACATAATTTGCCATCGTTTCGGGGATAGGTAAACCAGTAAAGGCCGAACTGGCACATAGCATTTTTACCTGACTTGTAGGTTCGTGTTATAAAAAAAAATAATAATAAAAAGCAAAACCTCTGTCAGGGAGCAGTTTGCCGACCCAAGTTCAGGGTAGGCCAAGGCCAAGGCCAAAACGGCAAAATGTCCAAAAGGACAATAATGGGCAAGAAGGTACTGCCTCAACATCCATTGAGGATATCATCTGTAGGCTCTCAATACTGGAATCCTGATTGAGAGGCTGGTCAAAGGGAATGTGTTGCGCACACCGGCGACCGATACAGGTAGCAATACCTGGTTCAGGATTGCATTACGATATCTCCCACTCTGAGGAGAGGGGTTTTGAGGATTATTCGTGGAGACTCTGACTGTGGGGTAGTTGACAGTAAACTCGAATTCCCACATCAAGTGGATGATATGCTTCAACTCAAGTCTTATAAGGATCTGCTGGCACTTTGACTAAATTTGCCATCCCTTCGAGGATAGGAGAACCGTTAGAGGAAGAACTGACAAGTAGCATTTGGTTATTTGACTTATTATCAGTTGATTGAGAATATCATGCAGGACGCTGCTGGATAGTCATGATTTCTGCCAGACACTGGAGGTCCGTAGGTTAATGCCACCATTTGGGGCTATCTGAAGGGTAGAGCAAAGTCAGAAGGCTTTAAACTCCAGTGAGTTCAGAGAATTCTCAAAGAAGGATTATGGCATTTGCAAGGTCGGTGGAGGGAACTCAGCTGTCTGAGTTGCAGTAGACGCCTCAGCACTTTTGTGTAATGCAGTTTAAACTCAATTGTGGTAGGATGGTTTAGGCCTGAGATCAACCCAATATATGCTAATTTTGTGCAAGGCTAGTAAGTGCAGTCTGCCAGTATGTCTTTGGAGAAGATTTGGGCTAGCAAGTAATAGACTTGTAAGAGGAATTCAAGGCTACAGTTGGTGTGGTAAAGACACCCGTTGTGGGTAAGACTCCTGTTTACCTGCATGCGTATCATCCCTACCAAATGAGTGGCAGATACCGGTACATTGAGGCTGGTTGGAGCACCAGGCCTACACAATTAAAACCAAGCTAGAGGCATCGCACCCCACATACTCAGTATCGTTCCCCAGCTGGCCACGATACCTGAGCCAAGGGGACAGAGCAAAGTCTAGGGTCAGTGGACTCTATTGATCATCTGTCTAAGGCAATTTTGGTGGTGTCAGTCGCAGGGTTGCTGGATCTTGGTGGCGGGGGGGTGATAATCACCTCTTGTCTATTATTCTATTGGCAGCCTTGGTAGTTTTTATAGCAAGTGCTTTCTTAGAAACTGCCTTGATCACATCTACAGCCACCATCTGTCACGTCATGGACAGCAAAGCGACAAAGAGGTGGAGGCCATTGAGGTCTGCGAATATTATTCCATCTGTCGCATGAGATGTGCTGACGATATTCAAGTTGGAGAAAGGTTGAGATGGTTCAACAACAGGTGGGGACAGATAACCTCCGATCTTTCCATTTTACAAATCATAAACGGTTATAAGATTCAGTTTCTGTTTGATTAATTTCCTCGGCAGCAAGAGAAGCCAAGATTACCGTACATACGGTCTATAGAGGAAACTATGGCTATCCAAGTTGAAACGGACATTTCACAAAAGGATGAGAAGTCTGCCCATGAACAAAAGGGGTAATATCTTCTCAAGCTTGAAGAAAAGTGGAGGATACCAAATCATTATAGGTTTTGGCTAGTCTGAAAGTGTGCTTGGTATAACCATTTTAAGATGGAACATTTTCATTCAGCAAAATAGCTGATTACAGAGGATTGCTTTAGGGCCTCAATAGATCTTGAAGATGCATACTATTCCATATCAATACACGAGAGTCACAGGATATATCTCAGGTTTATCTGGCAAGGCCAGTTGTGGAAATTTTAGGCTCTACCTAAGGGGTTGACTTCAGTCCTAGGCTATTTACAAAGATTCTAAAGTTAATGTTGTCCTACTCAGATCTAAAGAGCATTTTGTCATGGAGTTTATAGAGGACATGCTTATTGTAGGGAAGAGATCAGGTGTCACAGAGTTAGCTGTTTCAGCAACTAAGGGACTCCTAGAATATCTAGGGTTTGTTATTCATTCAGGAAAGGCCATACTGGAGCCGGCATTATCTATTACATATTTAGGTTTTGTCATAAACTCTGCAGATATATCTCATAAAGATCTCATAAAGATCATTCGGTAAGAAGGGTTATTAATCTTTCTATAGTTTAAGTTCGTACAAGTGGTCTGTGTTTTCATACAGTTGCTCTGAAGATTGATGCGCATGCAGGCTGGCGGGTTCTTCACGTAGTCCCTCACTTCAACCTCATAAAATAAAGATCAAACTTCAAACGGTAAGTTCTCGTTTAATCTTTCTATTAAATCTTGTAGCATTAAAAAATTTTTGTTAATGGCACTTTAACTTTTCTGTGAAGTAGTGATCAAATGAGCTTCAGACCCACATCATCAAGCCATGACTAGACCACTGATTTCCACATGCGTAACATTGCTCAACATTGTTGCTGCCTCTGCTCACTGCCATGGCTTGGTTTCCTCAGGCCTTCACTCTTCAAGACCAAAAAGAAAGGAAGAGGCGGAGACAGTAGACTGTGGGAGAGCTGGGAAGGGGAGGTGAAGGAGGGAGAAAACAAGAACTACCTGAAATTGGAGAAGTCAATGTTCATACCGCTGGGGTGTAAACTACCCAAGCGAAATATGAGTTGCTGCTCCTCCAATTTGCGGTGGGCCTCACTCTGGCCATGGATCTGGCCCAGAACAGAAAGGTCGGATTCGGAATGGGAGAGGGAGTTGAAGTGCTGAGCCACCGGGAGATCAGGTTGGTTATTGCGAATGGGGTGTTAGGTGAAGCGAACGCCAAGCCTGCGCTTGGTCTCACCAACGTAGAGCATTTGACTCCTGGAACAGCGGATGCAGTAGATGAGGCTGGAGGAGGTGCAGGTGATCCTCTGCCACCTGAAAAGACAGCTTGGGTCCTTGGATGGAGTTGAGGTGGGAGGTAAAGCGACAAGTGTAGCAATTCCTGCGGTTGCAAGGGAAAGTACCAGGGTAGGGGGTGGTTTGGGTGGGAAGGGACAAATTGACCAGGGAGTTATGGGGGGAACGGTCTCTGCGGAAAGCAGAAAGGGGAGGAGATGAGAAGATGTGGCCATTTGCAACATACAAGGAATTTCATTTGCCAAGTCAGTTATACAAATAAAAAGCAATGGAATGCACAAAACACAATTTAACATAAACATCCACCACAGTGGCTCCTCCACATTCCTCACTGTGATGGAAGGTGAAAAAAAAATTCAATCCCTTCCCTTGTATGCTCTCCCGCAAGCCCTCGAGCCCTCCATTGACGGAACGATCTTGACTCCCGTAGCCGGCGGTTGGGCCCCCCACATCGGGGCGATCAACTCCTGCATCAGGGATCTCAGCTCCCCCGTGCCAGCGATCGAACACCGCGTCGGGCCTGGTCGGACCTCTGCATCATTGGAGCTCCCGACTTTCATAATCTTTTCTGAGTCAGGCAAAGGATTGGCTCTGATGTTAAGTCCACAGCCCGCGGTGGGGCTCAAGGTCAGTCCGAGGAGGCCTCCAGGTTCATTGATGGTAGGCCGCATAGCGACCGGAGATGTGATCTGGAAAATAATCGCATCTCGGGCAAGGTAAGAAACTGAAAAAAAGAGTTCTCCTCCTATTTCTTCGTGCCAGGTGTTGCTCAACTAAACCCAAACCCCCCTAGCATTATGTTTAACTGGAAAATACTCTTGTAAATTGCCTGAAGGTGCCTTGATATGCTAAAGATACAACATACATGAATGTTATTATTGCTGATGTGCAACAAAGAGAAACACAGTCGTGGGCAGCCACCATAAGATCAAAGGGAAGATGCCAGATTAGCTTATTGACGGCCTGCTCCACTTGGGATAATGAGTGATGATGGAGCTTTCTGTATGAAGATAATAAAGAAGATTGAATCTTCAAATTACTAAGGTATTTTCATAGCTATCTGATGTTACTTTTTGTGCTTAAATAAAGACACATTGATTCGATAATAGCTGAAGGAACAATCTAATTTATTGCATTCATAACTGCAAAATGCTTACAGCTATATTTGAGATAATAGTGTTTGTTTTGACTTTAGATGCCTTTCTATCCATAATTATGTCTGGCTGTTCTATATTATTAGATCTATAACTATCTCAATCACTAGCTCGCATTTCTATTTTCAAAGGATTATATATTAATATTTATTTGAATGCCTGCGCTTAAATAAGATGATAAATCAAGAACAGACCTATCATGACGTATGATTCATTTCATTTTGGAGTCACGTGAGTGACTTCGTGAAGAGCCCGCCGGCGCGCATGCTCGACATATCGTCGTAACGCGTTGCTGCGACGGCTGACGGAGGAGCGTGCTCCTCGCCAGCCCTTCATAAGGGAACCACGCAGGTAAGTATGCTACCTTAAGTTGGTGGTTCTTGTTGTGTTTGCTTCACAGCAAGAACATGGATGGGAGTTTGAGAGGCCGGAGATCGGGAAGAAGTCGCCGGCCAGCAGTTCCGGAGCGAGAGTTGTCGGGGGTACCTGCAACGCAGACCGGAACGAGGGCGGAGATGTCGGTGAGCTCTGTCTTTTCAGGTCCGGACCCGCCCGCACACCACAGCTCGGAGGAGTTTGACGAGGAGGAGTGCGGTGTGCCGCCAGAGCAGGACGACCCTGCCATGGCAGTCCGGTCGTCAGCAGGCTTGCTGACGGCCTCGAGCAGACGGGTCCGTGCGGCTGCACGGCCCGCTTCACGAAGCCCCCTGCGCAGGGGAAGGGCAGGAGCCCAGACGCCTAACCCTGTCGGGGCTAAGGCTCTGCCTGCCGCTAAGGAGCGGTCAGGATCCAGGACGGGACCCGGGGCAGCTGTGAGGTCCAGCCGTCGCCCCCCAACTTCCGACGCCGGGACGAGTCAGTTGGGGGTCCCGTCACGGTCGCCGAGCCCCCCATGGATGGGTGGGCGAGACCATGCGTCGGCAAGGTCCACGATGTGGGCAGCTGGCAAGCCTGCACGGGCCCAAGGTATCCAGGCTTCGGCTGGTGCCGACACTATGCCGCATCTGTCCTTAGAGGCAACGGCTTCCGCTCCCGCTACACGGAGGCGGTTGAACACGCCCGTGCAGGAATCACGCAGTTTCGCCTCGGCGGCTGTCGACGACAACTACCGGCACCGGCAGGGCCTCGACGAGGTGCGGGCCGATGACAGGAGCCCCGGCCAATTTTCAGAGCTGGAGGACTCCGACCACCTGAGTGTTCAGGGTGAAGGGCGTATTGACCGTATAGAGCGGCTGCTGGAACGTCTCATCCAACATCAACAGGCATCCAGCAGCGACAGGCACAGGGCTTCATCACCAGCTTCATACACCAGCCTGGAGCAGCAGGACGAGGAGGCCGTGGGCGACCCCATCCCACCCCCGCCTGAATTACCGGCGGAGGACCTCCTCGATGTGGCCACCAAGTTTGCAGCCCCTCATTCCTTGGGGCTTCCTATCAATACAAAGCCGGCAGCCACTGTGGACTTCCTAAATAATCACCAGCTTCAGGAGGAAGTTCTGTTACAAGCCATGAGCCGTCACAAGGCTCCATCAAACTGCAACTCCCTCAACGTGCCTGTGGTCAATACGCCGATATGGGGCAACATCAGTGCGGCTATCCGTCAGCAGGAGCTGAAGATTCAGCGGATCCTGAAACTCCTCACGGCCGGGATTACTGCCTTTCTGCGGTCGGTCGATGGAGAGGAGCTTAATTTGGACCAGGAGGATGCTCTGGCGCTTCTATGCGCTACTCAAAACGAAATTAACGGCTTTCGGAAAAATAGCATCCGCCCAGCGCTCAACCCCAAATTTGCAGGGTTGTGCAAACCACCGCCGCCGCCGCCCCGTCAGCTCTTTGGCGAAGACCTTTCCAAAAGGGTCAGAGAGCTTGATGAACAAGCCAAGACCGTGGGGCTCATGCGCTCTCAGAGTGCCCCCACGCCATCGAGCTCCAAAGCTTCGCTTGGCCGCTCACGAGGGTCTGCCAGCATGTCTACCAGGAATTACCCTCCAGGTCCAAACCGATATCAGCCACCCCAACCACAGGGGTCTTTTTTAGGACAGGCTCGGCAGAAGCCGAGATGGAAAATGAGGACGCCACGACCTCAAACCAACCCAGCACCTCTACGTCCACCCACTCGTGTCAGGGACCGCCGGTAACCACAGAGGTGAGGCGGTCTGGTTCTCTTTTTTCTCTTTGTTTAACTTCACATGTTGGTGGGCGTTTGCGGTTGTTTGCGGGTGCATGGGGTAATATTACCAGTGATGAGTATGTGTTACGGAATATTCAGGGCCATAGCATTGAGTTTATTAATGGGGACATCCCTCCGTCTCAGCATAGACCGGGTCGTATGTTTAAACTAACGGCTGCGGAACAGTCCGTAGGCTATAAGGAAATTTTAAGGTTGGAACAGAAAGGGGTCATAGAGAAAACGGTTCATGAGCCCGTTGAATTTGTTTCCAATATTTTTACCCGACCTAAGAAAGAAGGAGGCTGTAGAGTAATTATTGATCTGACCACTCTGAATAACTTTGTAACATATACTCATTTTAAAATGGACACGTTTGAAACGGCCAAATCATTGATCTCACAAGGGTGCTTTATGGCATGTATTGATTTACTATACCGTACCCATGCAAAAATATTACAGAAGGTTCTTAAAAGTTATCTGGATGGACCAGCTGTGGCAATATAGGGCGTTGCCTAATGGGCTCACCACAGCCCCTCGATTATTTACTAAATTGGTGAAGCCAATTATGGCTTATTTAAGACAACGACATCATATCGTTATGGCCTATTTAGATGATATTTTAATTATCGGACACACCTTGGAATCAGCTCAACAAGGGGTTGCAGCTGCGGTCAATTTGTTCCAACAGCTTGGGTTCATTTGTTAAAGAAGGAACTGCAGATGCTGGAGAATTGAGGGTTACACAAAAAGCTGGAGAAACTCAGTGGGTGCAGCAGCATCTAAGGAGTGAAGGAGATGGGCGACGTTTCGGGTCGAGACCCTTCTTCAGACTGCTCTTCGTAGGGAGGAGGAGAACTTCTTCAAAGTAGGCATACCTTGAGGAGATATCGCAGTGGAGTAGACAAAGTGTTAAAGAAGGAACTGCAGATGCTGGAGAATCAAGGGTTACACAAAAAGCTGGAGAAACTCAGCGGGTGCAGCAGCATCTAAGGAGTGAAGGAGATAGGCAACGTTTCGGGTCGAGACCCTTCTTCAGAGCGGGTGCAGCAGCATCTAAGGAGTGAAGGAGATAGGCGACGTTTCGGGTCGAGACCCTTCTTCAGACTGGGTCCAGTCTGAAGAAGGGTCTCGACCCGAAACGTCGCCTATCTCCTTCACTCCTTAGATGCTGCTGCACCCGCTGAGTTTCTCCAGCTTTTTGTGTAACCCCAGCTTGGGTTCATTGTTCATCCAGAAAAATCTAAGTTCTGCCCCACCCAGGTAATTAATTATCTGGGGTTCCAGGTGAATTCCATTAGCATGAGAGTCACCATACCAATTAACAAAGTTGAGGAGGTTACACAGGTGTGTACAGATTTACTCAATACTCGTATACCATCGATTCGTCACACAGCTACTGTCATTGGCAAGATTGTGGCTTTGTTTCCGGCAGCCCGGTATGGACCTCTGCATTATCAAAACTTGCAGAGAGCCAAGATTGCTGCGCTGCGACGGCATGCTGGTCATTATGATCGATCAATGCAGCTGCTGCCTGCAGCATTGGATGAGTTACGATGGTGGGTTTGCCACATTAGTAACTCGTTTAAAACTATTATTGAGGCGAAACCGATGATATACTTACAAACTGATGCGAGCTCTGATGGCTGGGGAGCTACGAATCAGCATTCTAGTTGTGGGGGCCGATGGGATACCCTTGAGAATACAATGTTGGTATCACAAGGGATCAACTATTTGGTGCTGCTTGCAGCGTTTCACGGACTTCGTGCATATTGTTCCAAGATCTTTGGAGCACATGTCCGGCTCCAAATAGACAACACCACAGCGGTGGCGTATTTAAATCACATGGGTGGTACCAGGTCAGTTTCATGTGATAAATTGGCTAATTCAATTTGGCTCTGGTGTGTCAAGAGAGACATTTGGATTTCAGCCACCTATTTGCCAGGTGAGCTTAATTTTGTGGCGGACGCCAGGTCACGCAAGTTCAATGATAATATTGAATGGATGTTACATCCTGAAATTTTTGCAAAAATCACAGCCAAATTTGGGAAACCGGATATTGACCTTTTTGCGTCCCGGTTGAACCATCAGGTACCAACCTACGTCTCGTGGGAACCAGATCCTGGGGCTATAGCGTTAGATGCATTCTCGCTAGACTGGGGGAATTGCTTTTTCTATGCATTCCCTCCGTTTTGCCTCATCAGTCGGGTATTACGAAAAATTCAGATGGATGGTGCCAAGGGCATCCTTATCATACCCGACTGGCCTACACAGCTGTGGTATCCGATGGTCTTTGACACGCTCAGTGAACCTTGGGTCCGTTTGCAGGGTAGCCCAGAATTAGTTACTCACCCTGTATCAGGGGAGCCACATCCCTGCCATGGCTATTTAAATTTGTTGGCTTGCAGATTCTGAATCGGCCTTTAGTTGGATACGGCCTTTCTACCCGGACCATGGATACCATTGCAGCGTCGTGCCGAGAGTCTACAAGGCGAAGATACCGCTCTCACATCAGGAAGTGGGAAGCCTTCTGCAGCCGCTCTCGCATCACGTACGATGCCGTGACTATAACCGACGTCCTGGAATTCCTCGCGGGGTTGCACCATGATGAACACTTAAGCTACAGTGCCATCAACAGCGCCAGGAGCGCTCTATCATTCTACCTCAATATTGAGGTGGGATCCAACAAGCTAGTGTCCAGGCTCATGCGGGGTATTTTCAATACGAATCCGCCTACACCACGCTACAATATCACCTGGGATGTCAGGGTAGTTTTAGCTCTGCTCAGGACGTGGTCCCCCATGGAAGGGCTCCAGCTGGACAAACTCACCATGAAGCTGGTGATGTTACTAGCGCTGACTTCAGCACAGAGGGTACAGACACTCCATAAACTACGTGTCGACAGAATGATGTCTACCCCCACAGAAGTAGTTTTCTTTGTTGACGAGCTACTAAAGCAGCATAGACCTGGGTGCACAGGGCTGCAGCTGAAGTTCCCGGCATACCCCGCAGATGCTAGGCTATGTTTAGCCTCCCACATCCGTTACTACGTCAAGGTGACGGCAAGCATCAGAGGAAAAGAGAGATACCTGCTTGTTACTCATAAGAGACCTCACCATCGAGTGACAACACAGACGATATCCAGGTGGCTTCGAGTCGTCTTGGGTAAGTCAGGTATCGACACTAATGTGTTCAAATCTCATTCCACCAGGGCTGCATCGACGTCGGCGGCGAGGGTCATGGAGGTGCCCATGGACCATATTCTCGCCACAGCAGGATGGGCTAATGAAGCGGTGTTCCAGCGGTTCTACAACCGGCCCGTCGCTGCGCCTCTACAGTTCGCAGAAGCCGTATTAGATGCGGGGCAAGAACGTGAAGATGTCCCCGAATAAGGGTTTTTTGATTTGTTGTTAATAAATATGATTTGTTTTGCAGTATGGACTAGTCAGCACGTTATTCCTCCCATCCATCCCTGGTAGTGGTGTGACAGCATGGACGTGGTCCAGGGCGTGTCATCACAGAAGCTTTGAAGTCTTCACGAAGTCACTCACGTGACTCCGAAATGAAATAGTAAGATTGAATGAGAACTTACCAGTTCGAAGGTTGATCTTTATTTCATGAGGAGTCAAAGTGAGGGATTTCGTGCCCTCCTCGCCCAACCCTCAATCACCTTCATCTGGTAATCTTAGTCGTTTTCATTCTTACTATGTGAAGTCATTTCTTGTCATTGGTTTCTGTGATTCCACGGCGCTACTTTGAAGTATGTCGAGCATGCGCGCCGGCGGGCTCTTCACGAAATCCCTCACTTCGACTCCTCATGAAATAAAGATCAACCTTCGAACTGGTAAGTTCTCGTTCAATCTTGCTATTCTTCCTCATTTGCACCCTACCCAGGCTATGTTCAGAAAGGAAAGAAAAAGAGTCCACCCATATATTTTCTAGGGCCAACACATTCATAACTTTAACTATACAAAGGAGACAATGGTTGGACAAAATATAAAAGTTCATTCAAAGAGCCCAGCAGACTGAAACGATGGCCAACGTAAAAAGGACGGGTACCTGTCAGATCCTCGCATCAAAAGTCAAAAGAGTTTATTGTGATGTGTCCCTGACAGGACAATGAAATTCTTTCTTTGCATAGCACAACAGAACATAGGCATTGACTACAATTCTATACATAAATACACCCATGAATTAATAAATTAATAAAGTGCAAATAACAGATGGAGGGATATTAATGTTCAGAGTTCCGAGCCAGGTTTAATAGCCGGATGGCTGGGGGGAAGTAGCTATTCCTAAACCGGGTTGTTGCAGTCTTCAGGCTCCTGTACCTTCTACCCGAAAGTAGCAGGGAGATGAGTGTGTGGCCTGGGTGGTGTGGGTCCTTGATGATGCTGTCAGCCTTTTTGAGGCAGCGACTGTGATAAATCCCCTCGATGGAAGGTAGGTCAGAGCCGATGATGGACTGGGCAGTGTTTACTACTTTTTGTTGTCTTTTCCTCTCCAGGGCGTTCAAGTTGCCGAACCAAGCCACGATGCAACCAGTCAGCAAGCTCTCTACTGTACACCTGTAGAAGTTAGAGAGAGTCCTCCTTGACAGACCAACTCTCCGTAATCTTCTCAGGAAGATCCGATTATAATAAATATGCTTCACGGGCACTGAACACTAACGTGCTACTTTATTCCTCCATGCATTACATCCCACCCACTTGTGTCCTCTGACCTTTTTGACTCGTAGTAACACGTGATCCATTTAAATGCAACGGTAGTTTCCGTGAGTTAACGTCAGTTTGCCCATTCAATTAAATAGCAAATCCTTATAACTATAAAACTCTGATCTTGTACGTGGATGTGTGTGTGTGTGTATTTATTTGTTTGTGTGTTGTCATATCTTTTCTAAAAAAGAGGAACATTTTTGCATTTACCCCCTGGGGTCCGAAATCGCCTAATCTGAAAATGTTGTGCTTTATTTCTTGAGTTATTAATGAAAATGTTCACTGATCCGATCAAACTTCGAAATCAAAAAGCCTGTTTTTCGCTGATGAAGTCACAATGGATCTGCCTGCCTGCCTGCCTGCTATCTGCTCACGCTGCTGGTCTGCTCGCGTTGCCAATGGCGTCACACCCCCACCCCTCCCTCCTCCCCCCATTATTCAAAAGTCGACTCGACTGAAGACCAAAGATCGTAGCTGAAGACTGCGCTGCAAGTGAAGAACGAGCAAGTCGGGCCCTGTACTAGAGCTCTCGGGTCCGCCTCTGGTCGGGTCCTTCTCCCCCCTCCCCGTCCTCCTCTCCCACCTCCATCTCTCCCCCCCCCTCCTCTCCACCCTCCTTCTCCTCTCCCCCCTCCTCTCCACCTCCTCCTCTCCCCCTCCTCCTTTTCCCCCCTCGTCTCCCCCTCCTCCTTTCCCCCTCCTCATCCTCTCCCCCTCCTCCTCTCCCCCTCCTCCTCCTATCCCCCCCTACCCCCTCCTCTCTCTCCCCCTCCTTATCCTCTTCCCCTCCTCCTCTCCCCCCTCCTATCTCTCCCCCACTCTTTCGTCCTCTCTTGTCCCACCTCTCACCCCCTACCTCTCACCCCCTTTCCCCCTCTCCCCCCCACCTCTCTCCTCTCCCCCCCACCTCTATCCTCCCCCTCCCTCCCTTTCTCCTCCCCCTCCCCCCCTCTCTCCTCCCCCTCCCCCCCTCTCAACCCCTCCCCCCCCTTCTCTCCTCCCCCTCTCCCCCCCCCCCTCTTGATTATCCTACCCTGGCTAAAAGTCTCTGTGCATTCACCCTATCAATTTCCGTCATGATCGGGGAAGACGCTGGAGTCAATGATTAAATAAGTAATAATTCTGCATTTGGGTAGTAGTAAAAGGATTGGTCCAAGTCCGCATGGATTTATGAAGGGGAAATCCTGCTTGACTAATTTTCTGGAATTATTTGAGGCTGTGATGGATGAAGGAGAGCCAGTGGATGTAGTGTATCTGGACTATCAGAAAGTCTTTGATAAGGTCCCACACAGGAATTTAGTGGGCAAAATTAGAGCACATGGTATTGGGTGTAGTGTATTGGATAGAGAGTTGGTTGGCAGACAGATAACAAAGAGTAGGAATAAACGGGTCCCTGTCAAAATGGCAGGCAGTGGCGAGTGGAGCGCCGCAAGGCTCGGTGCTGGGGCCGCAACTATTTACAATATATATTGATGATTTAGATTATGGAATTAAAAGTAACACTAGCAAATTTGCAGACGACACAAAGCTGGGTGGCAGTGTGAACTGCAAAGAGGATGCTCGGAGGATGCAGGGTGACTTGGACAGGTTGAGTGAGTGGGTAGATGCATGGCAGATGCAGTATAATGTAGATAAATGTGAGGTTATCCACTTTGGTGGCAAGAACAAGGAGGCAGATTATTATTTCAATGGTGTCAGATTAGGAAAAGGTAAGTGCAACGAGACCTGGGGGTCCTTGTACATCAGTCAATGAAAGTAAACATGCAGGTTCAGCAGGCAGTAAAGTAAGCTAGTGGCATGTTGGCCTTCCTAAGGAGAGGATTTGAGTATAGGAGCAAATAGGTCCTTTTGCAGTCATACAGTGCTCTGGTGAGACCACATCTGGAGTATTGTGTGCAGTTTTGGTCTCCTAATTTGAGGAAAGACATCCTTGCTATTGATTCACGAGGTTAATCCCCGGGAATCAATAGGGACTGTCATATGAGGAAAGATTGGAAATACTGGGCTTGTATTCACTGGAATTTAGAAGGATGACAGGGGATCTTAAAGATACATGTACAATTATAAAAGTACTGGACAAGCTGGATGCAAGAAAAATGTTCCCAATGTTGGGGAGTCAGGGGGAACCAGGGGCCACAGTCTAAGAATAAAGGGGAGGCTATTTAAAACTGAGATGAGAAAAAACCTTTTCACCCAGAGAGTTGCGAATTTGTGGAATTCTCTGCCACAGAAGGCAGTGGAGGACAAATCTCTGGATGAATATAAAAAAGAGGTAGATAGAGCTCTTGGGGCTAGCGGAATCAAGGGATATGGGGAGAAGGCAGGTACGGGTTACTGATGGTGGATGATCACAATGAATGGCGGTGCTGGCTCGAAGGGCTGAATAGCCTCCTCCAGCAACTTTTTTCTATGTTTCTATGATTTTATACACCTCTGAGAAATCACCCCTTAGTCTCCTGTGCTACAAGGATTAAAGTCCTCGCTTGCCCATCTCTCCTTATAATTTAAGCCCTCCAGTCCTGGCAACAGACTCGTAAAATCTTCTCTGCATTCTTATCAGCTTAATGATATCCTGTCTGTACCAAAACCAAACACAATACTCCAAATGTGGTCTCATCAATATTTTGTACAACAATAACATAACATCCCATCTTCTATACTCAGTACCCTGATTATTTGCAAATGTTCCAAAAGTCTTCCTTACCACCCTATCTACCTGTGATGCCACTTTCTCTGGAAAGTTTATTGCATTGCAGTGATCTGTGCCTGTATTATAAAAAGGCTTCCAGATCTTGGATGGATGATTGATGATCCCATTGAGTACTCTTGAATGAAGATGGAAAGTGCAATTTTACTGCTCTACGCCATTGATTGGTTCACATAACTAGTTAATTTTTTTAACATATAATAATTCAGAATTTACGCAGCAGCAAAGGGTCATTCAGTCTAACAGGTCTGTATTGGTTTTAATACCTCTCCATTTCTAACAAATTTTCCATAATTCTTACTTCCTCTTATTTTAGTGAAGTTCCAAATTTTTTCTCCTCTCAATGAAGAAATGCTTCCCAATCTCTTCATTTGCAGGTAATGATGACATAGAACATAGAGAAGGACAACACAAGAACAGGCTCTCCAGCCCACATTGTCCATGCCCACATGATGGCAAGACCAACTCCTTGCTTTCTCTCACTCCATCCTCCCCCATCCAATTTCTCCGACCAGTCTGACTGTCCACCTTATTACAATTTTACATTGTATGCCTCATGATATCACATGAGTTTGATCCACAAGTAGATCTAATAATCCATTTACAATGTAGCATGCTAAGTGAGTTGAAGTAAGGCTTTAACAAAGAACTGCAAAGTCAGGGCTGAAGCGGATAATAGTTGAAGCCGCTAAATCTACCAAATGGCTGAACTTCATTGTCATAAAGGAGTCTTACAGTGTGGAAACTGGTCGTTCAACCCAACTTGCCCACACCAACCAACATGTCCTAAGTACACGAGTCCCACCAGCCTGCGTTTTGTCATATCCCTTTAAACCTGTCCTATCCATGTACCTGTCTCATTGTTTCTCAAACACTGCAATAGTGCCTGCTGCAAATACTACCTCCTCTCGCAGCTCTTGCTACAAGAGAGAAAAGTCTAATGTATGCTTAAAAGCATGCCTGTACACATCTACTGCCTGTACTACAGAGATCTCCTGATATCCTGATTCCTGGTCGAACTTTTCACGTGTCAGAGAATGATAGTTCTGTACAGCATGGAAACAGGCTCTTCAGCCCGTTTTGTCAATGCCGACAAGATGCCATACTTGGCTGCATTTGGCCTAAAACCCTCTGAAATGTTCCTATCCATTTGGCTGTTCAAATGTCTTTTGAAAGCCAGACTAGACTCTGAGTAAAAGCATTGCCTCTGAGGTCCCTCTTAAATCTCTCCCTTTTCACCATAAGCCCGTGTCCTCTAGTTTTAGAATCATCCTCCCTGGGAAAAATAGTTCACTTTATCCATGTCCCTCATGATCTTATACACCCCAATGAGGTCACATCTCAGCCTCTTACATTCCAACAAAATTATTCTATGCATAGTTCCAGCTTACAGGCTAGGGGTAAAATCCTGGTGAATCTCTTTTGCCCTCTTTGAAACTAATGACATCCTTCCTATATCTCGATGACCAGAACTGCTTCAAGATATCGTTCCTCACATTTCACTGAACTACTAGTTTTGGTGTTATCTTCAAATATCTAAATTTCCAACATGGACCTATCCATGTGTAGGGAGGAACTGCAGATGCTGGTTTAAACTGAAGATAGATGTAAAAAATGCTGGATAGGGTCAGGTGGCATCTTTGGATAGTAGGAATGGACCTATCCATGTTTTCGAGAGATGCTGCTTGATCAGATGAGTTACTCCAGCACTTTGTGTCCTTTATCCAGTCAGCAGGCTTTTCCTGAATCTTCATGGAACTTACATTATCTTCAAGTTTAAGTATGTTGAACACCCGATGAGTTGGTTGGTCAAGCTTGCGTCCATTTTTTTTCGTTGAAAATTCATTAACTTGGCAGACATGGCACCCATGCTGTGGATCAGAACATGTCTTCTCCCCCCCCCCCTCTGACTCACACATCACAGCTGCTGAAAGATCTTCGTCTCACCTCCACAAGAGAACACAGCTGACCTTCTCTTCATCACTCATGCCTTCCATTGAACAGAAAAATAGAAACATAAAGCAGAAAATAGGTGCAGGAGTAGGCTATTCGAGCCAGTACCACCATTCAATATGATCATGGCTGACCATGCAGAATCAGTACCCTGTTCCTGCGTTCTCCCCATATCCCTTGATTCCGTTAGCGCTAAGAGCTATCTAACTCTCTCTTGAATACATTCAGTCAGGTTACATTCTTATGTACATTTTCTGGCTTCTCCATAGCCTTCCAGTTCATCGTGGACTGGAGCCTTGTCCGCCTACTCAGTGTACGCAATCTCCACAGGTTAGTTTTGATTTTTTTCAACAGTCTAATTCAGCGTTCCCATTGCTCAGGATGGTATGGAATTTAAAATCATTAAACCATTGGAATCATGTCACATCTTCTTCTTAGAGCTTGCTTCTTAATTATATTTTATAGGACTCAAACCTGTGCCTTACAAAAATAAATGGCCTGCTCTCAGTTTATGTGGCTGACAGCAGAGGCTCTTTATGAGCACTCACATCGTATTTTGATCACACAGTTGTGAGTAACCGTATATTACTTGTGGTGCAGGATGAAGTACTCAATTGATTGTTGCACTTCACAATCCTTGTACGGCGATTGATTGCATGCTTAGCCCAACTCACTGACAATGCGCCACTTCGATCTGTAGTTTGGACGCAACATTTTGTCTCTTTCACTGAAATTGCTGACACTGGTGAAAAATGATGCTGAAACTGAAGTGACCCTCACGCTCTCCATGTCACTTTCTGCATCAATTTACTGGAAGTAAACAGACATAAAAGGCATAATCGCGGTAGTAATGGGCAACGTTACATTTTGCTCGTGTAGACTGATTTAAGAATTCAAAAGGAGTGCTCCTTGCAAAGAAATTATTTCTGCTTTCTTGCATGTTAAATTACACAGTGTCCCTATCTCATGAATTAGTTCAATGCAACAACATTAGGGGCTCCAACATGTACTCACTAGAAGGCACAAAGAGTTTCAAGTTTGCCTCTCCTGTCTTTTAATGTGTCTTGAAATTTGATTGAAAAATGGGCGGTCACAGTGGCGCTGCGGTAGAGTTGCTGCCTTACAGCGAATGCAGCACCGGAGACCCGGGTTCGATCACGACTACGGGTTCTGTCTGTACGGAGTTTGTATGTTCTCCCCGTGACCTGCGTGGGATTTCTCCGAGATCTTCGGTTTCCTCCCACACTCCATAGACGTACAGGTTTGTAGGTTAATTGGCTTGGTAAATGTAAGAATTGTCCCTAGTGGGTGTAGGATGTTGTTAATGTGCGGGGATCGCTGGTCAGTGCAGACCTGGTGGGCCGAAGGGCCTGTTTCCATGCTATATCGCTAAACTAAACTAAACTAAACTACTGTAAATCAATTAGAAAGAGACCAGCAGTTGAAACATGAAGGCTGAGTGATTGGAAAAGCTGAGATCCGAAACATGAAAGTATTAATCCTTTGGAAAGGTGGAATGGAATACAGATAAGAGGCAAAGAACTGCGGATGCTGGAATTTTAAGCAAGAAACAAAGTGCTGGAAAAACTCAGTGGTCAGGCAGCATCTGCGGGGGGATTGAACAGGCATTTCAGGTTGGGACCGTTCTTAGACTCACAAGCTAGTTCAGCTTAGTTTAGTTTATTGTCACATGTAGCGAAGTACAGTGAAAAAAGAGGGAACGATCTCATTGTTACTGCTCCCTTTGCCAACATATACTAGAAACATAGAAACATAGAAAATATGTGCAAGAGGAGGCCATTCGGCCCTTCGAGCCAGCACCGCCATTCATTGTGATCATGGCTGATCGTCCCCAATCAATAACCCGTGCCTGCCTTCTCCCCATACCCCTTTATTTCACCAGCCCCTAGAGCTCTATCTAACACTCTCTTAAATCCATCCAGTGATTTGGCCTCCACTGCCCTCTGTGCAGGGAATTCCACAAATTCACAACTTTCTGGGTTAAAACGTTTTTTTTCAAGTCAGTCCTAAATGGCCTCCCCTATATTCTAAGACTGTGGCCCCTGGTTCTGGACTCGCCCAACATTGGGCACATTTTTCCTGCATCTAGCCTGTCCAGTCCTTTCATAATTTTATGTTTCTACAAGATCCCCCCTCATCCTTCAGAACTTGAAGGGCCGAGATGGCCTGTTTCCGTGCTGTAATTGTTATATTATATTATATTAACTCCAGTGAATACAAGCCTAGTCTTTTCAACCTTTCCTCATATGACAGTCCCTCCATCCCAGGGATCAATCTTGTGAACTTACGCTGCAATGCCTCAATCACAAGGAAGTCCTACCTCAAATTAGGAGCCCAAAACTGCAGACAACACTCCAGATGTGGTCTTACCAGAGCCCTATACAACTGCAGAAGAACCTCTTTACTCCTGTACTGAAATCCTCTTGTTATGAAGGCCAACATTCCATCAGCTGTCTTCACTGCCTGCTGTACCTGCACGCCAACCTTCAGTGACCGGTGTACAAAGACACCTAGGTCTCGCTGCACCTCTCTCTTACCTAACCTAACCCCATTGAGATAATAATCTGCCCCCTTGTTTTTGCCGCCAAAGTGGATAACCTCACATTTATCTATATTATACTGCATCTGCCACGTATCTGCCTACTCACTCAACCTGTTCAGGTCACCCTGCAACCTCCTAACATCCTCTTCACAATTCACACTGCCACCCAGCTTTGTGTCATCCGCAAACGTGCTAGTGTTGCTCCTAATTCCCTCTTCCAAATCATTAATATATATGGTAAACAGTTGCGGCCCCAACACCGAGTCTTGCGGCACTTCACTCGCCACTGCCTGCCATTCTGAAAAGGACCCGTTCACTCCTACTCTTTGCTTCCTGTCTGCCAACCAATTTTCTGTCCATGTCAACACCCTACCCCCAATACCAAGTCAACACCCTACCCCCAATACTAATTTTAGTCACCAGTCTCCCATGCGGGACCTTGTCAAAGGCTTTCTGAAAGTCTAGAGATACTACATCCACTGGCTCCCCTTCATCCATTTTACTTGTCACATCCTCACAAAATTCCAGAAGATTAGTCAAGCATGATTTTCCTTTCATAAATCCATGCTGATTTGGACTATTCCGTTTACTACTATCCAAATGCCCCATTATTACCTCTTTAATAATTGACTCCAGCATCTTTCCCATCACCGAAGTCAGGCTAACTGGTCGTTTTCTCTCTCTCGCTCCTTTCTTGAAAAGAGGGATAACATTAGCTATCCTCCAATCCACAGGAACTGATCCTGAATCTATTGAATATTGGAAAATGATCACCAATGCATCCACTATTTCCAAAGCCACCTCCCTGAGGACCCTGGGATGCAGACCATCAGGCCCATGGGATTTATCATCCTTCAGTCCCATTAGCTGACCCAATACTATTTCTCGCCCAATGAAAATTTATTTCAGTTACTCCACTCCCTTAGATCCTCCGTCCTCCAGTACATCTGGGAAATTGTTTGGGTCTCTTTAGTGAACCAGATCCGAAGCACCTGTTCAAGTCTTGTTCCTCATAATAATTTCACCCGTGTCTGCCTTCAAGGGACCCACATTTGACTTTGCTATTCTTTTTCCCTTAACATATCTAAAGAAGCTTTTACTGTCCTTCTTTATATTCCTGGCCAGTTTCTCCTCGTACTTCATCTTTTTAGCCCGTATTGCCTGTTTTGTTTCCTTCTGTTGTCCTACGAAATGTTCCCAATCCTCTGGCTTCCGGCTACTCTTTGCTGTGTTATACATCTTTTCTTTAAGTTTTATTCTATCCCTAACTTCGCTTGTCAGCCACAGTTGCCTCCTACTCCCCTTAGAATCATTCTTCCTTTTTGGAATGAAATGATCCTGCGTCTTCCGGATTATGCCCAGACATTCCTGCTAGACATTCCTGTTTTGAATGCATGGACTGGGACGTGTTCAAGAAGGCTGCAACTGTCAGTCAACACATCAACCTGGAGGAGTACACTGTGTCCGTGTCTGCTTACATGGAGAAGTGCATAGAGGATGTCTGTGTCACCAAGACCATCACTGTACGGGCCAACCAGAAACCCTGGATGACCACAGAGGTACGTGGAATGCTGAGAGCACGTAATGCCGCGTTTAAATCCGGCGACGTGGTGGCACTCAGATCCGCAAGAGCCAACCTGAACCGAGTCATCAGGCTGGCCAAGCGTGCCCATGGTCAGAAAATCCAGAGCTTCTTTCATGACCCCAAGAACACCAGGCATGTGGCAGGGGATCAAAACAATCACGGACTATAAGACTGCTTCACCACCCTGTGATGACAACATTGAGTTCTCAATTAACTCAACAACTATTTTGGATGGTTCAAGGCATTAAATAACACACCTGCAAGCAAAGGTATTCCTCACTGTGATGAATAGGCACTCAGTCTTGATATAGTGGATGTACGGAGGACCCTAAAAGGAGTGAACGCACGTAAGGCGGCAGGCCCTGATAACATACCAGGGCGGATGCTCAGGGAATGTGCTGATCAGCTGGCACATGTCCTTACAGACATATTTAACACCTCGCTGAACCAGGCTGTCGTCCCATTATGTTTCAAGACTGCCACCATCATACCAGTGCCAAAAAAATCCAACATACAATGTCTCAACAACTACCGCCCTGTAGCACTCACCCCCATAATGATGAAGTGCTTCGAGTGGCTGGTCCGGGACCATATTACCTCCAGACTCCCCTCCACACTTGACCCATACCAGTTTGCTTACAGGCCAAACCGCTCCACAGAGGACGCTATATCCTCCGTACTCCATCTGAGCCTGGAACATTTAGAGGAGGAAAACACCTATGTGCGAATGCTGTTCGTGGATTTTAGTTCAGCATTCAACACAATTATCCCCCAGCACCTGATAAGCAAACTGGTTCCATTGGGCCTCAGCACCCCCATGTGTAACTGGCTACTGGACTTCCTCACTGACAGACCCCAGTCTGTGAGGGTTGGAAATAACACCACTAACACCATCTCTCTGAGCACCGGCTCCCCTCAGGGCTGTGTCCTGAGTCCACTGCTGTTTACCCTGATGACCCACGACTGTTGTGCCAGGTTTAGTACAAAGGTTTAGTACGCAGATGACACAACAGTGGTGGGCCTCATCAGGGACAACAATGAACTGGCTTACAGGGAGGAGGTGAAACAACTGGTGGACTGGTGCAATACGAACAACCTGATCCTGAATGTCGAAAAAACAAAGGAGGTCATCGTCGACTTCAGGAAAAACTGGCACAGTCCCATACCACTTCACATCAATGACAGCGATGTGGAGGTGGTCAGTAGCACTAAGTTCCTGGGGGTGCAGATCACTAACAGTCTGACCTGGTCGAATAACATCTCATCAACAGTTAAGAGAGCGCAGCAGTGGTTGGACTTTCTGCGCCAGATGAGAAGAGCTCACCTCCCCCATCCCATCCTCCCCACTTTCTACAGGGGCACCATAGAGGGTATTTTGACCAGCTGTATCTCTGTCTGGTTTGGGGACTGTAAAGCCTCTGACTGGAAGTCCGTGCAGAGAGTGGTGAGGAGAGCGGAAAAAAATCATTGGGACCTCTCTCCCCTCAATCGGGGATATTGCGACCAAACGTTGAGTGTCTAAGGCCAGCAGTATTATAAAAGACCCCACACATCTCCACCACGGACTGTTCACTCTGCTGCCCTCGGGCAAAAGATATCGCAGCATAAGGAGCAGAACATCAAGGTTCTGCAACAGCTTCTTCCCACAAGCCATCAGACTCCTGAATGCCATGCAATGGGCTGCCACCATTGTCTATTTATCCTTTTATCCTTTTTATCCATTTTATCCATGTTTATCCTTCTGTTAACTATCGTGTTGCACAGGGAGCCAAATGCAACGGAATTTCCTTTGAACTGCATATATCAATGTATTTCTAAATGACAATAAAGTTTGTTTGACTTGACTTTGACTTTACTAGAGGGAGTTGTGTACAGGCCATCTAACAATAGTAGTGGAGTTGGGGATGGCATCAAACATGAAATTAGAAATGCTTGCAACAAGGGTAAAACAGTTATAATGGGTGACTTCAATCTATATATAGGTTGTGTGAATCAAATTGGCAGGGGTGCTGAGGAAAAGGATTGATTGGAATGTATGTGGGATAGTTTTCTAAACCAACATGTAGAGGAACCAACAAGAGAGCAGGCTATTCTAGACTGGGTATTGAGTAATGAGGAAGGGTTAGTTAGTAGTCTTGTTGTGTGTGGCCCCTTGGGCAAAAGTGACCATAATATGGTTGAGTCAAATGAGATGGAGGAACTGATTGAAATCCAGGTTAGTTGGGAAGTGTTGTTGGGTAAATTGAATGGATTAAAGGCTGATAAATCCCCAGGGCCAGATAGGCTACATCCCAGAGTGCTTAAGGAAGTAGCCCCAGAAATAGTGGATGCATTAGTGATAATTTTTCAAAACTCTTTACATTCTGGAGTAGTTCCTGAGGATTGGAGGGTAGCTAATGTAACACCACTTTTTAAAAATGGAGGGAGAGAGAAAACGAGGAATTACAGACCAGTTAGTCTAACATTGGTAGTGGGGAAAATGCTAAAGTCAGTTATTAAAGATGGGCTAGCAGCACATTTGGAAAGTGATGAAATCATTGGACTAAGTCAGCATGGATTTATGAAAGGTAAATCATGTCTGACGAATCTTATAGAATTTTTTGAGGATTTAACTAGTAGAGTGGATCAGGGAGAACCTGTGGATGTGTTATATCTGGACTTTCAGAAGGCTTTCAACAAGGTCCCACATAAGAGATTAGCATACAAACCTAAAGCACATGGTATTGGGGATTCAGTATTGATGTGGATAGAGAACTGGCTGGCAGACAGGAAGCAAAGAGTAGGAGTAAACAGATCATTTTCAGAATGGCAGGCAGCGACTAGTGGGGTACCGCAAGGCTCAGTGCTGGGACCCCAGCAATTTACAATATATATTAATGATCTGGATGAGGGAATTGAATGCAACATCTCCAAGTTTGCGGATGACACGAAGCTGGGGGGCAGTGTTAGCTGTGAGGAGGATGCTAGGAGGCTGCAAGGTGACTTGGATAGGTTGGGTGAGTGGGCAAATGCATGGCAGATGCAGTATAATGTGCATAAATGTGAGGTTATTCACTTAGGTGGGAAGAACAGGAAAGTAGACTATTATCTGAATGGTGACCGATTAGGAAAAGGGGAGATTCAACGAGACCTGGGTGTCATGGTACACCAGTCATTGAAAGTAGGCATGGAGGTGCAGCGGCAGTGAAGAAAGCAAATGGTATGGTAGCATTCATAGCAAAAGGGTTTGAGTATAGGAGCAGGGAGTTCCTACTAATCCGAGGAAAGACATTTTTGCCATAGAGGGAGTACAGAGAAGGTTCACCAGACTGATTCCTCGGATGGCAGGACTTTCTTATGAAGAAAGACTTGATAGACTCGGCTTGTACGCGCTAGAATTTAGAAGAATGAGGGGGGATCTTATAGAAACTTACAAAATTCTTAAGGGGTTGGACAGGCTAGATGCAGGAAGATTGTTTCCGATGTTAGGGAAGTTCAAAACAAGGGGTCACAGTTTAAGGATAAGGCGGAAGTCTTTTAGGACTGAGATGAGAAAGAAAAAAAATCACACACAGAGTGGTGAATCTCTGGAATTCACTACCAAATAAAGTACTTGAGGCCAGTTCATTGGCTATATTTAAGAGGGAGTTAGATGTGGCCCTTGTGGCTAAAGGGATCAGTGGGAATGGAGAGAAGGCAGGTACAGGATACTGAGTTGGATGATCAGCCATGATCATATTGAATGACGGTGCAGACTCGAAGGGCCGAATGGCCTACTCCTGCACCTATTTTCTATGTTTCTATGTTTCGATGTTTCTATCAAATCTGGTTCATTGGACAACACTAAATCCAGAATTGCCTTTTCTCTGGTCGGCTCCATTACAAGCTGCTCTAAGAATCCATCTTGGAGGCAATCTACAAACTTTCTTTCTTGGGGTCCTGAACCAACCTGATTTTCCCTGCATATTGAAACCCCCCATCACCACAGTGGCATTACCTTTGTTACATGCCAGTTTTAATTCCTGCTGCAACTTGCACCCTACATCCAGGTCTGTAGAAAACACCAATTAACGTATGATGCTGCTGCACCCGCTGAGTTTCTCCAGCTTTTTGTGTAACCACCAATTAACGTATTCTTGCCTTTGCAATTCCTCAACTCAATTCACAGTGACTCTACCTCGTCAGTCCCTATGTCTTTCCTTGCAAGGAACTTAATTCCACCCCTCACCAACAGAGCTAATCTGCCCACCTGCCTGTCCTTTCTATAGGATGTATAACCCTGAATATTAAGTTCCCAGGCCCGATCCTGCTGCAGCCTCGTCTCGGTAATCCCCACATGTCATATCTACCAACCTCTAACTGAGCCTCAAGCTCATCTACTTTAGTTCTTATACTTCGCGCATTCAAATACAATACTTTTATTTCCTTATGCATCTCACCTTTCACATCGATCCCTATTACACTTGGCCATACACTCCTATCCCTTTGTGAGCTTTCTTTCCCATTAATTCTGGGGTCATTAACTATCCCTTTACTCCCTTTCCCTTTAACTCTGACCTTGACTATCACATTTGACACCACCCCCCTTATTTAGTTTAAAAGCACCTGGGTCACAGTGGCAAACCTGCCTGCCAGAATGCCGGTCCCCCACCTGTTAAGGTGCAATCTGTCCATTTTGTACAGATCCCCCTTACTCCAAAACTGATCCCAGTGGTCTAAGAAGCTAAATCCCTGCCCCCTGCACCAGTTCCTCAGCCACGCATTCCTGTATCACCCTGTTCCTGCTCTGTCCAGCACGAGGAACTGGAAACAAACCTGAGATAACCACCCTGGAGGTCCTGCTTTTCAGCACTTTTCTGAGCTCTCTAAAGTCAAGCTTCAGAATATTCATGCCCTTCTTTCCGACATCGTTTGTGCCAACATGCACTCCAAAATCCGGCTGTTCACTATCCGCCCTTGAGGATTTTCAGCACTCTGTCTGTGACATCCTGGATCCTGGCACCAGGAAGGCAGCACACCATCCTCGAATCCCGTCTGTTGCCGCAGAAACCCCTGTCCGTACCTCTGATCTCCAACTACGACGGCGTTGACTGACATCGGCCTCTTTGGTTTTGGCTCAACAGCACTTTTTGCTTCGCAAGCCAGTGCGCTGCTCAGTGTGTTAACGTCTTTTGTCCCTTCTAAGTAAGTGAACCTGTTCTCAAGAGGTACAACACCCGATGACCTTTGCTGTACTAGGACCTTTACTGTATTAAGAATTATTTTTGGAGGGTTTGAAAGTGCTTCTAATTAGTGCAATTAGCACCTCCTTCTGGGTGAGGTGTGATAGAAATATAGAAACATAAAAATATAGAAAATAGGTGCAGGATTAGGCCATTTGGCCCTTTGAGCCAGCACAACCATTCAATATGATCATGGCTGATCATACAGAATCAGTACCCTGTTTCTGCTTTTTCCCTATATTCCTTGATTCGGTTGGGCCTAAGAGCTATATCTAACTCTAAATTGAAAACATCTTGGTATTCTTGACTGTGTTTCTGTTACTGAAACCCAGTACTGATGCTCATTCTACATGATTTGCAGAACAAGTTCTGTGAAAATGTAGAGCTTTCATCGTCACTGTGCAGTGGCCACTCACCTTCACCGATCACTGCATCTGTCAGATTCCTCTGTATTAAGTCATTACCATTGAGTGGCATAAAAAGCATCATGAGATGTCCACTAAAGATTGCTGACACAAAACCCATTGAGCTAAGCACTCTTCCATACTGTTGCTGATTCTGCCAGTTTCCAAAATCTTCCGCTGTGCTGGCTTTTTTAAGGCTGCACTCTGATTTTACATCAATTTAATACCCATCACTTGAATGTTCTTGCACTATAAGCTGATCCAGTAAATACCTATTTTGCCCATCCCATGATGTAATTCATTTTAATGTATAAAAATAGTACAATTCACCATGTGCTATTTTTAATCTTTATAGTATTGTCGTAAAATTCTATCTGCACTTGCTTCTTCTCGATATTTTCCCAAAGTAATTTGCTCTCTTCACTTTAATTCTGAAAATTGTTTATTTAAACTTCAATGACATACTTCTTTCAGAGATAATGAAATAATTCATCTCTCAGTTCAACCTAAACTCCAGAAAAATCCTGTAATATACCTTTTAATACCTTCTGTGATTATTTTGAATAGTGACCCTTTTATGTTTAATATCCCTGTTTGCTGTAATTAACACAAAAATGAAGAACATGCACATCTATGCATGTATTTTGGGTATTATTATAAAGACATAAAATAGCTTAATCAAAGGAAAGAGAAAAGTTTATAAAAACGTTAAACATTTTGGGTTATTACTTTTTAAGAAAATCTGAAGCAAGTTAGGTAAAGGGCCTGTCCCACGTGCGAGTTCACCCAAGAGCTCTCCCGAGTTAAAAAAAAATCAAACTCGCGGTACCTCATCACGAGTATTTTTTTACTCTTGGAAATTTTTCACAATGTTGAAAAAACTTCACGAGTTTCCGCGTTTCCCGAGTACCTGCCGTTAGCATTACGAGCCGCTACGAGACATCCATGAGCTCCGACGTACCCGCTACGTACATTCTAGCTGAGTACCTGCCGTTAGCATTGCGAGCCGCTACGAGACATCCACGAGCTCCGTACGTACTTACCACGAGTTTGATATTTTTTTAAACTCAGGAGAGCTCTTGGGTCAACTCACATCGTGGGACAGGCCCTTATTTCCTCTAGAACATTTCAAGTTGGAAAAAATTGAGTGTTTTCTTTCTTTTGCCTTGGTAACTATAAATGAACATGGGATGGTAGAAATGGTGCAGCTGATCGAGCTGCTGCCTCACATTACCAAAGACATGGGCTCGATCCTGACCACAAACTGTCTGTGGAGTTTGCATGTTCTCCCTGTAACTTGCATGGATTTCCTCCGGGTTATTCGGTTTCCATCCACATCCCAAAGACGTAAGGGTGTGTAGGTTAATTGGCCTCTGTAAATTGCCCTGTATGTGTGAAGTGGATGGGAAAGTGAAATAACAGAACTAATATGAGTGGGGTATTAATGGTCAGTGTAGACCTGGTGGGCTGAAGATCCTTTGTCCACGCTGTATCTTTCAAATAATTAAACAAGGAGAAAGAAACAATTTCTGATTATCTACAGAATGAGAAAGTAAGAGGACATTTCTAACCTGTCTCAAGTTATTTTAAGGGACCAATATTTAAACAGAATGTTTCAGTTTGTCCTGAACTTTCCTCTTTCCTTCTATCATTAAATTCACAAAAGAATGATACTGCTGATCTGTTTTAAGTATGTGCAAAATTTAGTCATTTTTCATTCAAATAATGTCATCTGTGAATCTACTAACAGCAATGAGAGCAATTTGCAAGATGAATTGGTGGGCAATGTGCCACTTTTAAACTATGAAACAGCTGTGCCCTGGCATTTATTTTATATTCCACATAACTCTGGTAACAAATCAAATAAAACATGCTCACTTCATGCATCATCTACTGCCTTTTTCAACATTTATTCACGTGCATCTCTTTCCAACTTTGTGCTCCTGACTTATATGAGGTCATTTTTCAGAATCACGGTAAATGTATTTATCACCCCAATTTTCTCAGACAAAATCATGCACACTTTAATTATCTTGTTGTGTGGAGTCTTTCAGAAAAAGATCTATTTAAATGTTCATCTTATATCTGTGATCAATTAATAACTGAGAGAATCAATGATTGCTTTATTCCACCCTTTGATTAGTAATTCCTTTTATTCTCTCATTCTCTCAGTCTGCTGTAATGTTTAATGAGCATACTCTTCTGCAATGCACCACTAATATCTCATATACTTTTCCTTTGGCTTGTTCTGTTCTGGCTTTAATCTTTCTCTGCCTATCCTTTCTTCTCTAACGCATCCCGTCTTTTCCCATTTGACTCACAGCTCCTGCCTTTTAATCTGTGCAGCAGAGTGACAGCTCCTACATCAGAGCTAGATCTCCAGATAACCCATTTGAATCGCAAGGACAAAGGTTTGGGTTATAACCCAAATGACCCTGGAAATAAAACACCACTACATTATGATATAGTCTGAGACATGTTCCAGTGAATGCACAGTTTAACATTTTAACCTTTAATAGAGTCATAGAGTCTTACAGCGTGGAAACACTGGCCATTCGGCCCAACTTTCCCACACCGGCCAACATGTCCCATCTACACTAGTTCCATCTGCCTTCATTTGTGCCACATCCCTCTAAACCTGTCCTATCAATTAATGTTTTGTTTCAGAACACCATTGACAAAGAAAATAAACTATCCTAATTAAATTATTATTATTTGCAATAGTTAGACATCTGTATATCTATTATATGTGTGGGTATATCTCTGTTGACTATGGTCCTTCAATTACATAAGTGTGGATTGCATCACAACCTGGTTCGGCAACTTGAATGCTCAGGAAAAAAGGAGAATACAAAAAGTGGTGAACACTTTTTGGTCCATCACGGCTACTGACCTCTCTGCCATCAAAGGGATCTATAAGAGGCACTGTATTACACAAGCAACCAGCATCGTCAAGGATCCACACCACCCTGGCCACACACTTGTTTATATAGTCTTTCCGCTGCCTGGATTACATGCAACGAAAAAACTTTTCACTGTACCTCGGTACATGTGACAATAAACTAAACAAACCTAAACTAAACTAAAAATGGAATGTCCAGGTTAGGGAGAAGCAGAGATTGACATGTTCTTGATTATCAACGCTGTCAAAGGTTACGGGGAGAAGGTAAGAGAATGGGATTGAGAGGGAAAGATAGATCAGCCATGATTGAATTGTGGAGAAGATTTGATGCATCGAATGGCCTGATTCTGGTTCTATGACGAATGAATTTATGAATTTAAGAGTCACTTCCCAATAAACAGGCTATTCAAAACAATGAAACATAGAAACATAGAAAATAGGTGCAAGAGGAGGCCATTCGGCCCATTGAGCCAGCACCACCATTCATTGTGATCATGGCTGATCATCCCGAATCAATAACCCGTACCTGCCTTATATCCCTTAATTCCACCAGCCCCTAGAGCTCTATCTAACTCTCTCTTAAATCCATCCAGTGATTTTGCCTCCACTGCCTTCTGTGGCAGGGAATTCCACAAATTCACAACTCTCTGGGTGAAAACGTTTTTTCTCACCTCAGTACTAAATGGCCTCGCCTTTATTCTAAGAATGTGGCCCAAATTGGATTGAGCTTCAACTAAATTCCAAAATTACATACTGCTTGGACCCTGGACTTTGTTTTGTTTCTACACAATATTTAAACAATTATTTCTTGAACTTATTTTGTTGTTTGTTTATTTATTATATTATCCATTGAATACTGCATGTACAATCGGGTAGTTCTGTGGCTGCAAGAATTTCATTATTCTGTCCGTTACATTCAACAATAAAAAAACATTTTTGACTAAGAGATTAGCAGGAGTAGGCCATTCTACCCCTCATATCTGATCCACCATTTAATAGAATCATTGTTGACCTTATATCTCAGTGCCATTTTCTTGCATGAACCCCATATAAGTTGATTCCCATAAGATCTAAATATGTATCCAACTCTATCGTGAATATTTTAAATGACTGGGCATTCACATCCCCTTTAAGGAGTAAATCCCAAAGGTACATCATTTTCCGATGGATGAAATACTTAATGAGATAAGTGAACTAATGGCTGTACCTTATTTTGATAGTTTGATTCCTAAATTGAGATATCCCATATAGATATCCATCCTGAAGAAGGGACCTGATCCAAAATGTCACCTATCTATGTTTAGTTTATTTTAGTGTAGTTTAGTTTAATTCAGTTGAGAAATATACAGAATAGAAACAGTACTTACGGCCCACCAAGTCCACATTGAACAAAGATCACCCGTACACTAGTTCTATCCTACACACTTGGGACAATTTTACAAAAGCCAATTAACCTACAAACCTACATGTCTTTAGAATGTTGGAGGAAGTGCACACCCGGAAAAAAACAGTCACAGGGAGAACGTACAAGCTATCTACAGACAGCCCCATAGTTAGAATTGTACCCGGGTCACTGGTGGTGTAAGGCAGCAACTCTGCCAGTTTGCCACTGTGCCACCCAAGAGTTCGCCAAGTTTTCTAGAGATGCTGTATGAACCACAGAGCTACTCCAGCAGCTTGTGTCTTTTTGTATAAATCAGAATCTGCAGTTCCCTGTTTCTACATGGATCGGTGGCATTTCAGCTTAGGACCCTTCTTCAGAATTAGAGCAGAAATCGACCTACAGAAGGATCCCATCCCGCAACGTTATCTACCCATGTTCTCCAGGGATGCTGCCTGACCCATTGAGTTATTTCATCACTTTGTGTCCTTCCTTGTTAAACTGGCATCTGTAGTTCCAAATTGCAAACAATTCAATTGACTCAGCTTTCATAAAGTGTTGTAAATTCTGCAATAAAATAAAATTAATACTCATCACACAGAGCAGATACTGTAATTTTGCATGTACTTTCTTTGTGTTTATTTTTATCTTCCAATGTTGACTTGTACTGGAAATGGTAGATTGTTGGAAAATGTGAAATTGAGTGTGTGTGTGTGTGTGTGTGTGTGTGTGTGTGTGTGTGTGTGTGTGTGTGTGTGTGTGTGTGTGTGCAAGTGCATGTATGTGCGTGTGCATGTTGGGGAAGGTGATGGGTGGGAGGGATGTAGAAGTTCGGCAATGGAGTAGGGGATAGGACCTGCTGACCTGCTTTTGTGGCTGAATGGATGATTCAGGATGTTAGTGGGGCCCTACACATCAAGTGTACTGGCCAGTTCAAGTTTACTGGCCAGCTCAACCAGCGATCCCCACAAATTAACACGACCCGACGTACACTAGGGACAATTTTACACATACACCAAGCCAATTAACCTACATACCTGTATGTCTTTGGAGTTTGGGAGGAAATCGAAGATCTCAGAGAAAAACCCACACGGTCACAGGGAGAACGTACAAACTCCGTACAGACAGTAGCCGTAGTCGGGATTGAACCCAGCGCAGTAAGGCAGAATCCCTACCACTGCGCCACTAAATGTGGTGGTGCTGAGAGCATTGGTGAATGTGATACCGATAAATCCCTGGGCATGGCAACAGATCTATATTCAGCCCAATTTTATGTTGATTCCTCATTTCCAGCACCATACTTTAGAAAAGATTTAAAGCATTACATAGACTTGATGGAACAATATCTCAGTTAAGGGACTGTAAAACCCAAGCTTATTGACTTTACAATAGAGGAAATTAAGAGATTTAATAGCGTGGTTATGATAGTAACTTCATGGTGGCAGAAGGATCAGTAGCCTGACTAAAGATTAAAGATGATTAGCCTAGATTCAAGGTCAGCATGGGGGATAGGAACTGTTCTGTGGTTTACTATAATCTGCAGTTGTTGGTGGAATCTGATTCAACACTACCTTGCAAATTGGAATTGAAAGCAGGTTAGAAGAAAAAAATATTTAAACAGCTGTAAGGAAAGATTTTTTTATCAGACCAATTGGATAAATTCATCATAATGTCTTTGCATGCATGATGTCTTTATAAATGTTAGTTCATAATCTATATTACTAAAAGTCTGATCTTGACCACTTCCTGTTGTTCTGTATATTGAAATTAGAAAAAAAATGCTGCCACTTATGGCTGTGATTTTTGGTCATCTTACTCAGAGTCCCACTCCGCTGCGCAGGACAAGAGGATTTTTCCCATTGATAAAAATAAAAGAGTTATTAGTGTTTAAAAAATGTTCACATTTTCTCTTCTGAAGGCCACACCCCTTCTGGAAGTACTATAAAACCCAAAAGTTTTGAGTGCCTCAGTCAGTCTCTGCAAGATGGGGGAGCGTGACGGTCATGTCTCTCAGTCTGAGCTGTGAATAACACTGAACACATGTGTACAAAACTGCGAGTGGTTTTACTGACCTGTCAGTGTCCTTAATGTGATTTGAAAATATAGTTTGGAAATATAGTTTGTGTCGCCTTTGGTTTGGAAATGCTAAAGCTGTGTCGCCTTTGGTTTGGAAATGCTAAAGCTGTGTTGCCTTTGGTTTGGAAATGCTAAAGTTGTGTTACCTTTGTTTTGGTTTGGAAATGCTAAAGCTGTGTTGCCTAATTAAAATTGCCTTGCCTAATTAAAATTACCTTGCCTAATTAAAGTTGCCGTGCCTAATTAAAGTTGCCGTGCCTAATTAAAGTTGCCTTGTCCTCTATATATAATTAAAAGTCTAATCTTAACCAATTCCTGTTTGCGCTTTATATTGATTTTTTTTGAAAAACGCTACCACATATGGCTGTGATTTTTGATATCTTACTAAGAGTCCCCCTCCGCTCAGCAAGTGCCGAGGATTTTTCCCATTGATGAAAAATAAAAGAGTTATTAGTGTTGTAAAATGTTGATCCTGTCAATCACGCCATGAAGGCCATGCTACTTCTGGTGGGGAGAGAGACTATAAAACCCAGAAGTGTGGGCATGGCTCAGTCTCTGCAAGATGGAGGAGGGAGAGGTCACGACTTGCTATCTTTAGTGGCCTTGCACCCAGCTTGAAATGGTATGAATCTGCATTTGAATTGGGTGACATTGCAGCCTGCTTGAAGTGGTAAGAAACTGCACTTGAATTTGGTGGCCTTGCACCCTGCTTGAAATGGAATTTCATGGAATAGCCGAGTTAACTGCCAGCCCACCAGCCATGAGTGAGCTGCCAGCACATCAGAGTTGGGTGACTGAGCCGCCAGCCCAAGAATCCATTCGGCCCACAATGTCCATACTAGCCCTCAGGTAACCCCCCCCCCCCCCCCCCTCACTGGCCACCAATATTGGAATTGGTGGAGAGGTGGATTATTGCCTTGGGGGACCAGCCCTCCCATGTGATGCTGGGACCCACGGGTCCCAGTTAGTCAAGTATTAATTTGTTGATGGAAAGTGTAGATGATTAGTGCATGTCCCTTTAATTGTAGTTACGTAGCCCTGTTAACCACTCCCCTATAATCAAGTATATCTGTGTCTTCCCATCCCCTAGCTCCCTCTCTAGTGAACGTGACAGACCATGTACAGCTAGGGCAGTAATGTGTGTGTAGTCAATAAAAGTTATAGTAAAGAATTCCTTGTGTACGTGCATGTTCTTTACATGGCGTCAGAAGTTTCTTTTCCTGCGTCTCCTGTATATCAGATTTTATTTCTTTAGTCCCAGTTACCCTTCCCTGACTAGCTATGGCTTCCTCCTGCCGTAAGCCAGACCCGCTGATCTTCGACGATGACATTGCTCACCGATGGAACGTCTTCCGACGTGATTTTGAGCACTATGTCGCAATCGCCCACCCTGCGGTTGCCCCAGCGATTAAAGCCTCCCTCCTTCTAAACCTGGCCGGTCCGGAGGCTCTGGAGTGCTCCAAGTCGTTCGTTTTCGGGCTCAACGAGAGCACACCGGACCTGGTGTGTTTGGTCGAAAAGTTTACCGAGATGCGTGATGTTCCCACCAACTCCATTCTGGAGCGCTTTAAGTTTTTCGCCCGCCGCCAGAACCCTGGTGAGTCTGTGGACAATTTCGTCGCTGCTTTGCGGCACCTAGCTCGACGGTGTAACCTGGGTGCCGCGACCGAAACCCTGACCCGCGATGTCTTGGTGTATGGTGTACGGGATGAGAAACTGCAATCAGATCTCCTGTGCAAGCCAGATCTGACTTTTCACGAGGCTCTGCACGCCTCTAGGCTGGCAGAGGCTGTCTCCTCCGCCGTGTCCACCCCTGACCATGCGGTCCACGCGGCTAGTTACGCTGGCCGCCGACCTACTGACCAGAATCGCCGGAAAGCAAGCTCTGCCTCCAGCTCAAAAACGGGTCAGCGCTGCCCGAACTGCAACTTCAAGTCGCATCGTTTTAATGTGTGCCCTGCGTTAGGGAAGACCTGCAATTTCTGCTATAACTCAACCATTTCTCGGCAGCATGTCGTTCCCGTGGGAAGCCTGGACAACAGCAGCATAAGCCTTCCAATTACCTGGTACGGGATGATACCATGTCTGGTTCCTATCAACTGCATGACAACCTCCCACTGTCTGCCATTCATCGCGAACGACACTCGGTGGGGTGGGCGGATGACAGGTTCAGCATCCGGATTGAGAGAGATCTTGTAGCTACAGGGAAGCTTCCCCAGCTTGCTATCAAAATGGTCAGGGTATTCGACCAGCGGGTCTAAGGGTTGCTGCACCACATGGATGTCCCGGTGGAAATTGACTAGACCATGGTCCTGGCAGGCCTGAATACCGAGCGGGGTGCACATTTACCGTCCAGCAGCAAGAAAGAAAGGGGCCGAATGGCCTTCAGTACTTTGCAGTGGAGAGTGGCTTTCCCCACAGGAACAAGCAGACCTCCCCCATAGGCACGAAGGACAAGTTTGAGTCTACACTTCGTGATATGGTGGCCATGGGCATCCTGATGGAAGTGAGCGAGCCAACTCAGTGGGTCTCCACCATGGTTGTTGCTGCAAAGAACGACAAAAGTGAGCTGCGGATCTGCATCAACCCCAAGGATTTGAACTTGGCTATCAAGCGCCCGCATTATCCTATGCGAACCGTTGAGGATGTTGCTGCACAAGTCGGCCCAGCCACTTTGTTTTCAGTGCTGGACGCAAAGAGTTCGTTCTGGCAAATACCACTAGATGAACGGTTATCTTACCTGACAACTTTCAGCACACCCTTCGGGAGATTTCGTTTCCTGCGTATGCCGTTTGGATCAACTCCGCCAGTGAGGTATTCCAGAGAACGATGGAACAGCTGTTCGCGGGGCTCCCATGCGCTATCATTGTTGACGACATCCTGGTGCATGGGAAGGATGTCGCGGAGCATGACCACAACCTCCGGCTAGTCCTGGATCGAGCTCGAGAGGTCAACCTAAAGCTCAACCCGAAAAAGTGTCGGTTCCGCGTCCCGGAGGTCACCTACGTGGGACATGTTTTTACAGCGTTCGGGCTGAAGCCCGACCCACAGAAGATTTCCGAGATGCCTGCTCCTGAGGATGTGCCGAGCCTTCAGCATTTCCTCGGCATGGTCAACTACCTGGGGAAGTTCATCCCTGACTTGAGCGAATTGAGCGCTCCTCTGAGAGACCTGGTGAAAAAGGACACTGCTTGGGCTTGGTTCCCGCAGCACCAGAATGCCTTTGACGTCCTCAAGTCCAAGCTAATCAGCACCCCGACGCTGAAGTACTTCGACCTCAAGCGTCCCATCGTCATCACCTGTGATGCCTCCAAGTTTGGCCTGGGCGCCGCCTGCTTGCAGATCCACGACGGGGTACAACTGCTTGTATCTTTCGCGTCCCGCACGATGACTCCTGCCGAGCAGCGCTATGCCCAGATTGAGAAGGAGCTGCTGGCTGTCGTGTTCGCCTGTTCAAAGTTTAAGGACTATATCCTAGGCACGGAGTTTTCCATTGAAACTGACCACCAGCCTCTGGTCACCATCCTCAGCAAGCCGATTCATGCTGCCTCCTCCAGGCTCCAGCGGATGATGCTTCCGCTACAGCGCTTTACCTTCTCCGTGGTATATCGTAAAGGCAAAGACATGTTCATCGCTGACACGTTGTCTCGGGCGCCCCTTGCTTCGACCACCCGTCACCCTTACGAGGCGTCCAATATGATAGTGCTGAATGTCAACTTTGTGCCTTCCAACCAGTTGAAGTCTCAGGTCAAAAGTACTGCTGCTGACGCTTCGCTCCAACAGCTGGCTGCAGTCATTCAGCGGGGGTGGCCCGAACGACGTTCTTCCCTACCCGCCGCGGCAGTGCCTTACTTCCTAGTCCGTGACGAGCTGGTGCTGCTGAGATGGCGTGATCGTAAAGGGCCACAAGGTGGTGGTGCCTGAAGCTCTACGGCAACAGTATTTTGAAACTGCTCATCGTGGCCATCCCGAGGCCACTCTCTCCATCGCTCAGAGCCAGTTTTACTGGCCTGATATGGCCACTTTCTTCCGGGACAGGGTGTCGTCATGCCCTACATGCAACAGTCTCGCCCCACAACAGCAGCGGCAGCCCCTTTTGCAGCAGCCCGCACCTGACCTGCCATGGTCTGCGCTGGCGACTGACATTTTTGTATGGCACGGCAAGCAATTTCATTTCGGAGTCACGTGAGTGACTTCGTGAAGAGCCCGCCGGCGCGCATGCTCGACATATCGTCGTACCGCGTTGCTGCGACGGCTGGCGGTGGAGCGCGCTCCTCGCCAGCCCTTCATAAGGGGCCACGGAGGTAAGTATCCTACCTTTAGTTGGTGGTCCTTGTTGTTGGTTATGTCTTGCAGCAAGGACATGGATGGGAGTTCCAAGGGCCGGAGGACATCAGGACGAGTTCGCCGGTCAACAGTTCCGGGGCCTTTACCATCGGCAGTACCTGCAACGCAGGCCGGGACTCAGGCGGAGATGTGGGTAAGCCCTGTGATTACAGGTCCAGATCCGCCAGCACACCACAGCTCGGAGGAGTTCGACGAGGAGGAGTGTGGTGTGCCGCCAGAGCAGGGGGACCCTGCCATGGCAGTCAGGTCGTCAGCGGGCTCGCTGGCAACCTCGAGCTGGGTGCGTGCGGCTGCACGGCCCGTTCCACTCAGCCCTCCGAGTAGGGGAAGGGCAGCAGCCCAGAAGCCTAACCCTGCCAGGGCTAAGGCATTGCCTGACACGGAGGAGCGGTCAGGTTCCAGGGCGAGAGCCGGGGCGGCTGTGAGGTCCAGCCGGCACACCCCGACTCTCGACACCGGGACGGTTGAGTCGGGTCTCGTCACGGTCGCCGAGCCCCCCATGGATGGGTGGGCGAGACCATGCGTCGGCAAAGTCCACGATGTGGGCAGCCGGCAAGCCTGCGCGGGCTTCAGGCAGCCATGCTTCGGCTGGTGCCGACACCACGCCGCTAGTGCCCTTAGTGGCAGCGGCTTCAGCTCCCGCTAAACGGAGGCGGTTGAACACGCCCGCGCAGGAATCGTGCAGTTTCGCCTCGGCGGCTGTTAGCGACAACTACCGGCACCGGCTGGGCCTCGATGAGGTGCGGGCCGATGATAGGAGCCCGGTTTTCTTTTCAGAGCCGGAGGACTCCGACCACCTGAGTGTTCAGGGTGAAGGGCGTATTGACCGTATGGAGCGGCTGCTGGAGCTCCTGCTTCAACGCCAACTACAGCAGGGCAGCAACAGGCACAGGGCGTCGTCACCAGCCTCTACCATCAGCCTGGAGCAGCAGGAGGAGGAGGTTTTGGTGGATTCCATACCACCTCCGTTGGAGGTGTCAGCGGAGGATCTTCTGGATGTGGCGACCAAATTTGCGGCCCCACATTCATCTGGACTTCCTTTAAACGCAAAGCTGGCAGCCACTGTGGACTTTCTTAACAACCAGCAACTACAGGAAGAAGTCCTCATTCAGGCAATGAGCCGTCACAAGGCTCCATCCAATTGCAACTCCCTCAACGTGCCTGTGGTCAATACGCCGATATGGGGCAACATCAGTGCGGCTATCCGTCAACAAGAGGTAAAATTGCAGCGGATCCTGAAGCTCCTCACGGCCGGTATTACCGCCTTTGCGCGGTCGGTGGACGGGGACGAACTGAATTTGGACCAGGAAGATGCTCTGGCCCTCCTGTGCGCGACCCAGCACGAAATCAACGGGTTTCGCAAAAACAGCATCCGCCCAGCACTCAACCCGAAGTTTGCAGGATTGTGCAAACCACCGCCGCCGCCCCGTCAACTCTTTGGGGAGGACCTCTCGAAGAGAGTCAAAGAGCTTGACGAACAAGCCAAAATGGAGGGGATCATGCGCTCTCAGAGTGCCCCCACACCGTCAGGCTCAAAAGCTCCATACATTCGCTCACGAGGGTCTGCTAGTACCTCGACGAGACCCACCCTCAAGCTCCACAACGACAGCAACATCAAACCCAGCACCAGGGGTCTTTTTTAGGACAGGGTCGGCAGAGACCCTGGTGGAAAACGAAGATGCCGCGCCCTCAAGCCAACCCAGCACCTCCACGTCCACCCACACGTGTCAAGGACCGCCGGTAACCACGGGGATGAGGGGGTCTGGTTCTCTCTTTTCTCTTTGTTTAACTTCACATGTTGGTGGTCGCCTTCGGCTGTTTTTGGGTGCATGGGGTAATTTTACTGGTGACGAGTATGTGTTGCAGAATATTCAGGGGCATAAAATTGAGTTTATTAATGGCGACATTCCTCCATCCCCGCACATGCTCGGTCGAACGTTTAAATTATCTGCTGCAGAACAGGCAGCAGGCTACAAGGAAATTTTAAGGCTTGAACAGAAGGGAGTGATTGAGAAAGCGGTGCATGAGCCAGTTGAATTTGTTTCGAATATATTCACCAGACCTAAGAAGGATGGAGGTTGTCGTGTCATTATTGATCTAACCCGTTTGAATACTTTTGTAACATATACTCATTTTAAAATGGATACGTTTGAAACAGCCATATCATTGATTTCTCATGGTTGCTTTATGGCATGCATCGATTTGAAAGACGCATACTATTCAGTATCCATCCAGAAATACGACAGGAGGTTTTTGAACTTCATCTGGATGGGGCAACTCTGGCAGTACAAGGTTTTGCCTAATGGGCTCACCACAGCCCCTAGATTGTTCACTAAATTAGTGAAATCAATTATGGCTTATTTGAGACAGCGACATCATATAGTTATGGCCTATTTAGATGATATCTTAATTGTGGGCCGCACCCTGGAATTGGCTGAACAGGGAGTTGCAGCTGCTGTCAATATATTTCAACAATTAGGGTTTATTGTCCATCCAGAGAAATCAAAGTTCTGCCCTGCCCAGGTGATTAATTACCTAGGGTTCACGGTGAACTCTATGAGCATGAGGGTTACCATACCAATTAACAAGATTGAGGAGGTTACCCAGGTGTGTCAAGGTTTAATCCGCACCAATATACCATCGACTCGGCATACAGCTACAGTAATTGGTAAGCTTGCAGCTTTGTTTCCGGCAGCGCGATATGGACCTTTGCATAATCAGAGTTTGCAAAGAGCTAAAATTGCTGCGTTAAAACAGGACGCTGGTCATTATGATCGATCAATGCAGCTGCCATCCAAAGCGATAAATGAGTTGCAATGGTGGGTGTGCCACATTAGCAGCTCATTCAAGCCTATCAGGGAGGCTAATCCGGTGGTATATTTGCAGACTGATGCAAGCTCCAATGGCTGGGGAGCTACGGATAATTGCTCTAGTTGTGGGGGCAGATGGGACACCCTTGAGTCAACGATGTTGTTGACTCAAGGGATTAACTATTTGGAGTTGCTGGCAGCATTCCACGGACTTCGTGCGTATTGTTCCAAGCTTGTTGGAGCACATGTCCGTCTCCAAATAGACAACACGACAGCAGTGGCATACTTAAACCATATGGGTGGTACCAGGTCAGTTTCGTGTGACAAATTGGCTAACTCAATTTGGCTCTGGTGTGTTCAAAGAGACATTTGGATTTCAGCTACCTATTTGCCAGGTGAGCTTAATACTGTGGCGGACACCAGGTCACGCAAATTTAATGACAATATTGAATGGATGTTGCATCCTGAGATTTTTGCTAAAGTCACAGCCAAATTTGGTAAACCGGACATTGACCTTTTTGCGTCACGGTTGAACCATCAGGTACCAACCTACGTTTCATGGGAACCAGATCCTGGGGCTATAGCGCTAGATGCATTCTCGCTGGACTGGGGGAATTGGTTTTTCTATGCCTTCCCCCCGTTTTGCTTCATCAGTCGGGTATTGCGTAAGATTCAGGCAGATGCTGCCAAGGGCATCCTTATTATGCCCGACTGGCCCACACAGCGTTGGTATCCGGTGGTCTTTGACATGCTCAACGAACCTTGGGTCCTTTTGAAGGGTTGCCCACAATTGGTTACTCACCCTGTCTCAGGGGAGCCACATCCCTGCCATGGCTATTTAAATTTGTTGGCTTGCAGGTTCTGAACAGGCCGTTAGTCCAATACGGCCTCTCAGCTCGGACCATGGATACCATCGGGGCGTCGTGTCGAGAGTCAACAAGGCGAAGATACCACTCGCATATTAAGAAGTGGGAAGCCTACTGCAGCCGCTCTCGCATCACGTACGATGCGTGACAATAACCGACGTCCTGGAATTCCTCGCGGGGTTGCACCATGATGAACACTTAAGTTACAGTGCCATCAACAGCGCCAGAAGTGCGCTCTCATTCTACCTCAATATTGAGGTAGTATTCAACAGGCTAGTGTCCAGACTCATGCGGGGTATATTCAATATGAATCCGCCTACACCACGCTATAATATCACCTGGGATGTCAGGGACGTATTAAACCTGCTCAGGACGTGGTCTCCCATGGAAGGGCTCCAACTGGACAAACTCACCATGAAGCTGGTGATGTTACTAGCGCTGACTTCAGCTCAGAGGGTACAGACACTATACAAACTTCGTGTCGACAGAATGACATCTACCCCTACAGAAGTAGTCTTTTTCATTGACGAGCTACTAAAGCAGCATAGACCTGGGTGCACAGGGCTGCAGCTGAAGTTCCCGGCATACCCCGCAGATGCTAGGCTATGTTTAGCCTCACATATCCGCCACTATGTCAAGGTGACGGCACGCATCAGAGGAATGGAGAGATGCCTGCTTGTCACTCATAAGAGACCTCATCATCAAGTGACAGTCCAGACGATATCCAGGTGGCTTCGAGTCGTCTTGGGTAAGTCAGGTATCGACACTAATGTGTTCAAGTCTCATTCCATCCCTGGTAGTGGTGTGTCAGCATGGACGTGGTCCAGGGCGTGTAATCACAGAAGCTTTGAAGTCTTCACGAAGTCACTCACGTGACTCCGAAATGAAATAGTAAGATTGAACGAGAACTTACCAGTTCGAAGGTTGATCTTTATTTTATGAGGAGTCGAAGTGAGGGATTTCGTGCCCTCCTCGCCCAACCCTCAATCACCTTCATCTGGTAATCTTAGTCACTTCAATCTTACTATGCGAAGTCATTTCTATTGTTGGTTTCTGTGATTCCACGCCGCTACTTTGAAGTATGTCGAGCATGCGCGCCGGCGGGCTCTTCACGAAGTCCCTCACTTCGACTCCTCATAAAATAAAGATCAACCTTCGAACTGGTAAGTTCTCGTTCAATCTTACTATTCTTGGTGCTTGTCGATTCCTACTCGAACTGGTTTGAGGTCGACCAGCTCCCCTCTCTCTCATCCTCTGCCGTCATTGAGAAGCTGCGCCTCCACTTCGCCACCTTTGGGTCCCCTGCAAGCCTGCAGTCAGACAACGGCAGCCAGTTCACCAGCGCTGAGTTCAAAGACTTTGCTGACCGTTGGAACTTTCGGCACTACACCAGCAGCCCTGAATACCCTCAAAGCAACGGCTTGGCTGAGCGCGCTGTCCACAGTGCGAAGGGGTTGCTGGAACGTTGCCGCCTTTCTAAATCAGATATTTATCTTGCTCTCCTGAACCTCCGTAACATTCCCCGCGACCACGTCCTAGGGTCCCCGACGCAACGCCTCATGTCCCGAGTCACGCGCCCTCCCATTCCGGTTGCCCAACAGACCCTTACCCCCTCCGTGCTGAAACCTGCCATGGTCCGTGAGCGTATTGCTAATAAGCAGTTCATCCAGAAGCGCTCCCATGACAGCGTTCTTCCTCCTCTGTCTCCTGGCCAGGTTGTCCGTATGCGCTCCACCTCCGGTCACCATGGGCTTGCAGTTGTCGTCGGATCTGCCGGTTCGCCTCGTTCTTACTTGGTTAACCTCGATGGCACGGTCTACCATAGGTCACGTCAGCACCTTCGCCTGGTGAATGAGCCTCCACCCCCTCCTGCTGTCTCACATGCTTCCCCCATGTCTGCTCTGCCGCCTCCGCCTTTCCCTGGCCCTGAGCCCCCCTGGACCGTCCTGGTCCTTCTTCCCGTGCCTGTCCCTGTCTCTCCTCCTGTCTCACCCCTCTCCTCTCCCTCGTCGCCGCAGCGCTCACCACCCCGCGCCTCTCCTGCCAGGTTTTCCCCTCCCGCTCCGGTTCCGCTCGTTCCCGTGGGGGGAGGAGGTGTGAGCGGGATGCGGACCCGCTCTGGCCGTCTCGTGCAGCCGCCTGACCGTTATGGCGAATATGTATGATTCGGTGCTACGTTATTGTTTCTTTGTTTTCTATTTGCCCTAGCGCATGAGACATGGTCGGCTGTCACTTTCCTTTCTTTTGTAGAGGAAGGATGTAGATGATTAGTGCATGTCCCTTTAATTGTAGTTACGTAGCCCTGCTAACCACTCCCCTATAATCAAGTATATCTGTGTCTTCCCATCCCCTAGCTCCCTCTCTAGTGAACATGACAGACCATGTACAGCCAGGGCAGTAATGTGTGTGTAGTCAATAAAAGCTATAGTAAAGAATTCCTTGTGTACGTGCATGTTCTTCACAGAAAGGTACAAGATTCAAGGCCAACGTGGTGGGGGGATTCATTTTCTGCTAAGAAACGATACACTTGAAGTTTGAAGACACAAGAAACTGCAGATGCTGGAATCAAAGTGCTAGCTTAACGCAGAGCTTATGTGGATTTTAAACAAGCAGCAACAAAGAGAAGCAGGGCAAAGGGGGAACTGCACAAAAGGGATGGATTGCACCTTAACAGGTGGGGGACCAGCATTCTGGCAGGCAGGTTTGCCACTGTGACACAGGTGGTTTTAAACTATACGGGGGGGGAGGGGAAGGGTGAGGGGTGGTCAAATGGGATAGTCAAAGATGGAGTTAAAGGGAAAGGGATAGTTAATGTAGTTTGGTTATTGCATGTGAACCAATCAGAGTAGTGCAGCATCATTAACTCCACCATTCTTTATATTAACACCCATTTCGTACATTAGGTAGTCATGTCAGCGGTAACAATGAATTAACAACCTACTGTGACGCTCTACTATACCTTATGATTAAAGATGTTTTAAACTCCAGACCTGTGTCTGTTAAGTCGTTTACATGGTGTCAGAAAGCGTGAAGTGACCCACTGCGTCTGTATACCGGGTTTTATTTGCATTTTATTAGTTTGATCTGTATTACCATGGCTCACTCGTGCCGCAAGCCAGCACAGCTCATCTTTAACTCGGACATTGGAGAACGATGGAGGCTTTTTTCAGATTGACTATGAGCACTATATTAACATCGTCCATCGAAATGATCCAGATGAGGTCAAAGCTTCACTTTTGCTAAACCTGGCGGGACCCGAGGCTCTGATTTGAGTGCAAACCTTTGACTTTGCGCAAGCCAGGTAGTAGTACCAGTTGAGAATGTGCATAACCCCAATGTCCTGCTGCGTAAATTCAGCGAACTGTGCGACCTACCCTCTAACCGCATCCTGGAAAGAGCCAAATTCTTTGCGCGACAACAGCTTTCTGATGAACCTGTTGAACATTTTATTTGTGACTTAAAATAAATGGCTCAGCAATGTCACTTTGGGGAAATGTCGAATGAGTTAATACAGGACAAACTTGTTAGTGGTATGTCTGATCAAAAGCTCAAAACAGAGCTACTACGTAATGCCGACCTAACTCTTGAACAAGCTGTGCATGCCTGCCGCACGTCGGAGGTCATGGCCCCACTGAGTGACCAATTTGACACTCAGAAAAAGAGTATAAACCAGACAGGCTTCACTAAATGAGCCACGCCGACAGCTAACAGAAGATTTATGAATGAACCGCCGCAAAGATGTCCTAACTGTAACTACTTTCACAACAAAGGTCAGCTATTCTGTCCAGTGAGCAGCAAGCCATGCAACTACTGCAAGAAGATGAACCATTTCACCGTTTGCTGCAGATTTCGTGGGAACTGCAATTTCTGTTTGGCGTGTAATCTACACCTGCTGCCACAAGACCAAACATTTTCAGACTCCCAAGACCAGCTCGAAATGGCCCACGAGGATGATCCAATTAGCTTATATGCAGAGTCTTCCGTTCACACCCTCCACTACACAGCTGATAAGCTTTTGGATCCCTCTGTGTCCATGCTAATTAATAACAACCCTTTGATGACCAAATTGGAAACTGTAGCAATGTTACAAAATTTTGAGATTTTAAAAATCAAGTCTGCAATTTATCCCATCAGATAAAGCATAAAAAGAAGTTTAATTTGACACCTAATTTACTTTCATATCTTCAGTATTAAGAAAGTTATGGCCATTTTCATACTCGGAAATGAGCATCTTGCTTCCCATTGCCTTTCAATTGACTTAACTCAAAAGCTGTGATCTGGAAAAGTTAAAAGTCCATAACATTCTTAAAAATTAAGAGAACTCAATGAAATTTTCAGTTATTATAGATTGAAGCATTCTGAAACAAATATTAAACAATCTTACTTGGATTACCTGAAATTAAAGCATATAATTAGTTAGTTATCTAATTGTAGCTAATTACAAAATTCAATGAGTAGATCTAAACATCTATCAATTTCTTAAGAAAAGATAAACTTTTTTAAAATTGCCTAAGTGTCCAAATAACATTCACACAATAATTCACAATATAACACAATTTTTAAATCTCATTTTCATGAATTTCTGGGCCAAATGGAAGGAATTTAGTGTTTTATGCCTATAAATTAATGGCCATTTAAATCAACTAGCGAGTGGGTTTTAGTGGAATGCGGTGGATTGGAACGTTGCGGTTAGTGGTGAAGTCGGGGGGAAAAATACTGGGGGTTCATACATTTTTTTGGACCCCATTTCGCAACATGAAAATATGATTAATGCCTCCCGAAAAACCAACTTTTAATATAAAAATAAAGTATTTACCTTTTTTTCTCCCCTACGCAAAATGCTTCCGGTTATCTGCGCTCACGGCTTTTGAAGGTGATTTTTAAATTACTCTAGTTAATAAATAATCTAGAGTAATTTAAAAATACCACCATTCATTAAATGTCGGAGCGATTTTTCTTCAGCAACCAAATCGCCCGACATTGATCGATTATCCAGGCCTGTGGAAAAACGGCACTTTAAGCCCGCCCCCCTCTGCAAGGCGCGAAAGTCACGCACACGGGGAGCGGCAGAAGTGCAGCGCTGCTAAAGGTAAGTTTTGTAACATACCTAGATACTGGAGCACGCGTGAATGTAATGTCCTTGAACGTCTATAACAAGATAAGAAATAATGAGACCTTGACTAGAGACAACTCTACCTTGCATGCCTATGGGGGGGGGGGGGGGGGGGGGTGGGAGGTGCTGCACGCCCACGGAAGAACTAGCTTCATGTGTATATTGGAAAATACCACAACAAATCTCATTTTCTACAATCTAAAATCAAACTCTGTGACTTTACTAGTCATGCCAGGATCTCGGACTAGTCTCTTTCGATCGCTCTGTTCACAAGTTACTTATATCTGAGGACCAGATTCAAAACTACACTGATCTGTTCGATGACAAGCTGGGCAATCTGCCTGCGACTTACAAAATCGCCATTGACCCCATCGTTGAACCAGCCATCCGTGCCCCTCACCGCGTGCCGCATGCCACGCATGACAGAATCCAGGCTGAACTTAAAAATATGGTGTGCATGGGTGTACTGGCTGAAATCACTGAACCTACAGACTGGGTCTCCACCATGGTCGTCACGAAAAGAAAGACAAAGATGAGCTCTGAGTGTGCATCAACCCAAGAGACCTAAATACAGCCATCAAGCGCCCACATTATCCAATGAGAACTATCGAAGACGTCGTGGCCCAAATCGGTCGCGCAACAGTGTTCTCCGTGCTATATGCAAAAAGCTCGTTCTGGCAGATACCTCTAGATAACGAGTCCTTGAACCTCACCATGTTTGGCATGTCATTTGGCAGATTCAAATTTCTCAGAATGCCATTTGGTATCAATTTGGCTACCAAAGTCTTTCAGAGAACCATGGAACAGCTTTTCACAGGCTTCCCATGCGCTATCACTGTTGATGGCATCCTGGTGTATGGCAAGGACATAGCGGAGCATGACTCCAATCTGAAGCAGATTCTGGACAGGGCACGTGAGATTAACCTAAATTTGAAGCCCAAGAAATGCAAGTCCCGTGTTCGAGAGGTCACCTATTTCTGACATGTATTCACTTGCAATGGTCTGAAGTCAGACCCCCAAAAAACTGCAGCCATCAACGAAATGCCTGCCCCTGTCGACGTTCACAGCCTCCAATGCTTTCTGGGTATTGTCAACTATCTGGGACAGTTTATACCCAATCTCAGCGAACTCAGTTCACCACTGAGGCTGCTCATCTGCAAGGACACTGAATGGACTTGGTACCAGCAACACCAACAGGTGTTTGACTTTATACAACTACAGCTGGCCAGCGCACCTACTTGACATACTTCGACCTGAGGCGACCAGTCATAATTACCTGTGATGCCTCACAATACAGGCTAGGCGCAGCCAGCCTTCAGATATCTGCCGACGGCACAGTGCTACCTGTATCGTATGCCTCTCGCACCATGACGGACACCAAACAGCACTATGCCCAAATCCAAAAGGAAGCCGTTGTCTTCGCTTGTTCCAAATTTAAAGATTTCATCTTTGGGAAAACTTTCACAATTGATACTGACCATCAACCACTAGTGACCATCCTGAACAAACCTATTCACGCAGCGCCTGCACGTTTGCAGCGCATGATGATGCAGCTACAGCGATAGATTTCAAAATTGTTTACAAAAAAGGAAAAGACATGCTGGTCGCCGACACTCTCTCACGTGCACCACATGCATCCAGTGAACGACATCCCTAGGAATGCGACGAGCTCACAGTTCTCAAGGTCAACTTCGTTCGCATAGAGCGCCTACGTCGCCTGGCTGAACACACAGCCGCTGACGGGACTCTACAGCAGCTCTCATCCATTATCAAAAGAGGCTGTCCAGATAAACAATCCAAAACACCTCTGGAGGTACCGCCGTTCTTCCAAGTCCGTGATGAGTTGGTAATACAAGATGGTGTCATTGTCAAGGGTCACAAGGTTTGTGACTCCATCATCCTTGCAAGATGAATACTATAAAGAGGTACACAATGGCCACCCAGGCACCGAGGCCACGCTGGCCCATGCACAGAGCATGTTCTATTGGCCTGGGATGTCCAAGTACATACGAGACAGACCAGCATCCTGCCCCATCTGCAACAGTTTGGCACCCCACCAAGAAAAACAGCCTCTGCTGCAACAACCCCCACCAGCACTACCTTGGACTTGTCTTGCAGCGGAATTTTTGAATGGCACTGTAAACGCTACCTAATCCTGGTCGACTCCTACTCCAACTGGTTCGAACTCGACTTATTGCCCACCATCACATCTGACATGGTTATACAAAAGCTTCAGAGATATGTTTCTGTATTCGGCGCACCAGTTCGTCTGCAAACTAACAACGGAAGACAATTCACAAGCCACGCATTCAAACACTTTGCCAGACGATGGAACTTTCACCATGTCACAAGCAGCCCTGAATACCCCCAATCCAATGGCCTTACTGAACGTGCCTTCAGGAGTGTGAAACAACTAATGGAACGCTCTCACCTTGCCAAACCTGATGTCTACCTAGCCCTCTTAAACCTGAGAAACATTTCCAGGGACGGGGTGCCGGGTTCTCCCGCTCAATGGCTGATGTCTCATACAACACAACCTCCACGACCCATTGCCCAGCAGCAGCTGAAGCCACAGGTGTTTAAACCGACCGTGGTCCAGAAGCGCATTCAGGAGAAACACGACATTCAGAAGTGCTCCTATGACAAGTCCAGCAAACCACTGAAGCCGCTATTGCAGGGTCAAGTGGTCCGTTTGCAGACTGCTGTGGGATATACCCATCTGGGTTTCGTTGTCGGCCCATCCAAGGAACCCCGTTCCTACCTTGTCAACGCCGACGGTGTTCTGTACAGGCGCAGCCGTCGGCATCTCTTGCTTGTGAACGAACCTCGACCACCTCCAGCCGATCCATATGCACCGCTTCTGCCATTTAAACCCTCTGCGGCTCCTGTTCTCCCTTGTCCCAGTTTGCACTCTCCGCCTCGGTCGGTTACCCCATCCACTCACGATAACATTACCGCATGCTCACCCCGTCGGTCTCCTCAAGTGTCCCCGCCTGCATTCTCCTTTTTGTATTCTCTGCCTCCCACCCCCACTAACTTTTCTGGTACGGGGGAAAGGGGTTTGTCCGTACGCGTTCAGGTCGCATTAGTAGACCACCTGACAGGTACGGTGAGTATGTTTAACTGCATGTGTTTAACATTTGTCTAACAACCTTTTCTCTCTACGGGGAAGGATGTAGATTGGTTATTGCATGTGAACCAATCAGAGTAGTGTAGCATTAATAACTCCACCTTACTGTGCACTTTATATTAACACCCATTTCCTACATTAGGTAGTCTTGGAAGCGGTAGCAATGAATTAACAACTTACTGTACCACTCTACTATACCTTATGATTAAAGAGGATTTAAACTCCAGACCTGTGTCTGTTAAAACATTTACAGTTAATGACCCCAGAATTAACGGGAAAGAAAGCTCCCAAAGGAATAGGAAAGAATGGCCAAGTGTAATAGGAATCGATGTGAAAGGTGAGATGCGTAAGGAATTAAAAGTATTGTATTTGAATGCACGAAGTATAAGAAGTAAACTAGATGAGCTTGAGGCTCAGTTAGAGGTTGGTAGATATGACATTGTGGGGATTACCAAGACGTGGCTGCAGTAGGATCGGGCCTGGGAACTTAATATTCAAGGTTATACATCCTATAGAAAGCCAAGTCTATCCAGTCTTTCCTCATATGGGATGTCGGGACTTTCATATGAGGAAAGACTGGATAGACTTGGCTTGTACTCGCTAGAATTTAGAACACTGAGGGGGGATCTTATAGAAACTTACAAAATTCTTAAGGGGTTGGATAGGCCAGATGCAGGAAAATTGTTCCCAATGTTGGGGCGGTCCAGAACAAGGGGTCACAGTCTACGAATAAGGGGGAATTCCTTTAGGACCGAGATGAGGAAAACATTTTTCACACAGAGTGGTGAGTCTGTGGAATTATCTGCCACAGAAAGTAGTTGAGGCCAGTTCATTGGCTATATTTAAGAGGGAGATGTAGCCCTTGTGGCTAAAGGGATCACGGGGTATGGAGAGAAGGCAGGTACAGGATACCGAGTTGGATGATCAGCCATAATCAAATTGAATGGCGGTGCAGGCTCGAAGGGCCGAATGGCCTACTCCTGCACCTATTTTCTATGTTTCTGTGTTTCTATGACAGGCAGGTGGACAGAGGAGGGGGGGGGGGGGGAGGGGGGGGGGGGGGGGGGGTAGCCCATCTGGTGAGGAATGAAATTCAGTCCCTTGTGAGGGAAGACATAGGGATTGAAGAGGTAGAGGCACTGTGGATTGAGTTGAGGAATTGCAACGGCAGGAAGACACTAATTGGTGTTATCTACAGACCCCCAAATAGTAGCCCGGATGTAGGGTGTGAGCTGCAGCAGGAGATAAAACTGGCATGCAACAAAGGTAATGCCACTGTGATGATGGGGGATTTCAATATTCAGGTAGACAATGAAAATCAGATTGGTTCAGGACCCCAAGAAAGAGAGTTTGTAAAGTGCCTCCAACATGGATTCTTAGAGCAGCTTGTAATGGAGCCGACCAGAGAAAAGGCAATTCTGGATTTATTGTTGTCCAATGAACCAGATTTGATAAGAGAACTTGAGGTAAAGGAACCGCTTGGAAGTATTGATCATAATATGATTAGTTTTAATCTGCAATTTGTGAAGGAGAAGGTTAAATTGGAAGTGTCAGTGATGCAGTTGAACAAAGGGGACTATGGAGGCAAGAGAGAGGAGCTGGCCAAGGTAGACTGGAAAGGGATACTAGCAGGGCAAGGCAAGGCAAGACAAATTTATTTATATAGCACTATTCGTACAAGCAGCAATTCATAGTGCTTTACAGGAAAAAAAACACAAAAGAATAACATAGTAAAAAGACAGCAGAACAACCAAACAACACAGGACAACAAAATAGCCAATAATCAAGTTACAAAACAAGCAATATGACAAATGCATGAATAGTAAAACAGTCGCTAAAACAATAAATTCGGAGAGAGAGCAGCGGCAGCCAATCGCGCCAGCGTTCACTCTCGCCTCCAGAGCCATCTGCAGCACACAAATAAAGATAAAACACAACAGTAAAGAATTTAACATAAAACATTAAAAACATCCCCCCACTGTGGGGGAAGGCATAAAGTCCAGTCCCCATCGCCATGTCCACCCTAAGTAGTTGGGCCTATTGAGGCCTCCGCAGTCGCCGCTACGGAGGCCCGATGTTCCCAATGTTCCCAAGAATGACAGTGGAACAGCAATGGCAGGAATTTCTGGGCATAATCCGGAAGATGCAGGATCATTTCATTCCAAAAAGGAAGAAAGATCCTGAGGGGAGTAGGAGGCAACTGTGGCTGACAAGAGAAGTTAGGGATAGAATAAAACTAAAATAAAATATGTATAACACAGCAAAGAGTATCCGGAAGCCGGAGGATTGGGACACTTTCATAGGACAACAGAAGGAAACAAAACGGACAATACGGGCTGAAAAGATGAAGTACGAGGGGAAGCTGGCCAGGAAAATAAAGAACAGTAAAAGCTTCTTTAGATATGATAAGGAAAAAATAATAGCAAAGACAAATGCGGGTCCCTTGAAGGCAGACACGGGGGAACAAGGACATGGCAGAAGAGTTGAACAGGTACTTCGGATCTGTCTCCACTAAGGAAGACACAAACAATCTCCCAGAAATACGGGAGGACAAAGGATCTAAGGGAGTCGAGGAACTGAAAGGCATTTTAATTAGCCAAGAAATATTATTGGATAGGCTAATGGGATTGAAAGATTATAAATCTCCTGGGCCTGATTGTCTGCATCCCAGGGTCCTCAGGGAGGTGGCTCTAGAAATAGTGGACGCATTGGTGATTATTTTCCAATGTTCAATAGATTCAGGACCAGGATTGGAGGATAGCTAATGTTTTCCTACTTTTCAAGAATGGAGTGAGAGAGAAAATGGGGATTACAGACCAGTTAGCCTGACTTCAGTGGTGGGAAAGATGTTGGAGTCAATTATTAAAGAGGTAATAATAGGGCATTTGGAGAGCAGTAAAAGGATTAGTCCAAGTCAGCATGGATTTATGAAAGGAAAATTATGCTTGACTAATCTTCTGGAATTTTTTGAGGATGTGACAAGTAAAATGGATGGAGCCAGTGGATGTTGTATATCTAGACTTACAGAAAGCTTTTGATAAGGTCCTGCACGGGAGACTGGTGACTAAAATTAGAGCACATGGTATTGGGGGTAGGGTGTTGATGTGGATAGAAAATTGGTTGGCAGACAGGAAGCAAAGAGTAGGAGTGAACGGGTCCTTTTCAGAATGGCAGGTAGTGGCAAGTGGAGTGCTGCAAGGCTTGGTTTTGGTGCCGCAACTGTTTACCATATATATTAATGATTTTGATGAGGGAATTAGGAGCGACACTAGCAAGTTTGAGGATGGCACAAAGCTGGGTGACAGTGTGAACTGTGAAGAGGACAGGTTGCGTAAGTGGGCAGATGCGTGGTAGATGCAGTACAACATAGATAAATGTGAGGGTATCCAATTTGGTGGCAAAAACAAGGGGGCAGATTATTATCTCAATGGGGTTAGGTTAGGTAAGGGGGAGGTACAGCATGACCTTGTACACCGGTCACTGCAACTTGGCGTGCAGGTTCAGCAGGCAGTAAAGAAACCTAATGGAATGTTGGCCTTCATAACAAGAGGAATTCAGTATAGGAGTAGAGAGGTTCTTCTGCAGTTGTAAAGGCCTCTGGTAAGACCACATCTGGAGTATTGCGTATAGTTTTGGTCTCCTAATTTGAGGAAGGACATCCTTGTGATTGAGGCAGTGCAGTGTAGGTTCACGAGATTGATCCCTGGGATGGCGCGACTGTCATATGCGGAAAGATTGAGAAGACTAGGCTTATATTCACTTGAGTTTAGAAGGATGAGGGGGTATCTTATAGAAACATATAAAATTACTGGACTAAGTGGAACCCGTTCGGTCCCATGTTCACACGGGAGGGCTGGACCCCAACTCAATATTCCACCTATCCACCAATTCCAATATTGGAGGCCAGTGGGGGTCTTTCTGGGTTCTTGCGATGGCTGCTCAGTCACTCAAGCCTGATGTGCTGGCAGCTCACTCACGGCTGGTGGGATGGCAGTTGACTCATGGCTATACCTTGAAATTCCATTTCAAGTAGGGCGCAAGGTCACCAAGTTCAAGTGCAGTTTCCTACCACTTCAAGCAGGGTGCAAGGCCATCGAATTCACGTGCTGTTTCCTTCCACTTCAAGCAGGGTGCAAGGCCACCGAATTCAAGTGCAATTTCATACCACTTTTAGCAGGGTGCAAGGCCACCAAATTCAAATGCAGTTTCTTACCACTTTGAGCAGTTTGCAAGGCCACCAAATTCAAGTGCAGTTTCATACCACTTCAAGCTGGATCCAAGGCCACTGAATTCAAGTGCCATTTCATACCACTTTCAGCAGGGTGCAAGGCCACCAAATTCAAATGCAGCTTCATACCATTTCATGCAGGGTGCAATGCCACCACATTCAAATGCAGTTTCATACCATTTCATGCACGGTGCAAGGCCACCACATTCAAATGCAGTTTCATACCATTTCAAGCAGGGTGAAACCACCATAAAACCGCCATAAAACCACACAAAACACCAAACAGACAGTTCAGTAGACATTCAGTGTGTTCAGTTTATTCACAGCTCAGACAGAGTCGTGAACTCTCCCTCTCCCATCATGCAGAGACTGAGCCACACCCACACTTCCGGGTTTTATAATCCTTCCCCTCCCACCGGAAAAGGTGTAGCCTTCATGACAAGGGATAGTTTCTCAACATTTTTTAAACACTAATAACACTTTTATTTTTCATTGATGGGAAGAATACTCTGTACCTGCTGATCAGAGGGGGACTGAGTACGATGGCCAAAAATCACAGCCGTAAGTGGTAGCATTTTATCGAAAATCAATATAGAGTGCAAACAGGAGGTTACCCAGAGCATCCAAGTCACCATTGGCATTAGTGCCTTTTAACTTCAGCCCAAAGCACCCAAGTCACCATTGAGAGTAGTGCCTTTTCACTTCAGCCCAAAGCACCCAAGCCACCAGTTGTAATAGTGCCTTTTAACTTCAGCCCAAAGCACCCAAGCCACCATTTGTAGTAGTGTCTTTTAACCTCAGCCCAAAGCTCCCAAGCCACCATTTGCAGTAGTGCCTTTTAACTTCAGCCCAAAGCACCCAAGCCACCATTTGCAGTAGTGCCTTTTAACTTCACCCCAAAGCACCCAAGCGACTATTTGCAGTAGTGCATTTTAACTTCAGCCCAAAGCACCCAAGCCACCATTTGCAGTAGTGCCTTTTATCTTCAGCCCAAAGCACCCATGCCACCATTTGCAGTAGTGCCTTTTAACTTCAACCCAATCCCCCCAAACAAACATTTGCAGGCTGTGCCTTTTTACTTCAAACCAACCATATTCTCATTTTCAAACCACATTAAGGGCACTCACAGTTGAGTAGACATGTATTCTGAGCTCATGGAGACATAAACCTCTGGCTTCCTCCATCTTGCAGAGACTGAGTGAGGCACACCACTTCCTGGTTTTGTACTCCCTCCCCCTCCCTCCAGCAGGGGCAGCAGAGAGAATTGCAATTTTTAAAAAAAACATTAATATATCTCTGGGAAAAATCCTCTGGTCCAGGAAAGCAGAGGGTGGCTCTGAGCGAACTGGCCAAACATGACGGCCGTAGGTGGCGGCGCTCTCTGGGAAATCACAGCACAGCGAGCCAAAAGCGGTCAAGATCAGACTTTTAGTAATATAGATAAAAGGACTGGACAAGCTAGATGCAGGAAAAATATTCCTAATGTTGGGCGAGTCCAGAACCAGGGGTCACAGTCTTGGAATAAAGGTGAGGCCATTTAAGACTGAGGTGATAAAAAACGTTCTCACCCAGATAGTTGTGAATTTGTCGAATTCCATGCCACAGAGGACAGTGGAGGCCAAATCATTGGATGGGTTTAAGAGGGAGTTAGATAGAGCTCTAGGGGCTAGTGGCCTCCTGCTGCACATATTTTCTATGTTTCTATGTTTCAATGCTGGAGGAACTCAGCAGGTCAGGCAGCATCTGTGGGGGGAATGGCCAGGCGATGTTTCATGTTGGTACCCTTCTTCAGACTTGAAGATTTTTCATCTCACATGCCAAAGATCACACTTGATATGGCCAATATATAGATATTTAGATAAGAAACATCTATTATGTTTTCTCCTTACACAATGTCAAAGATTACTAAGGGATAAAGCAGGAAGTCTGATTTGACTGCACAGGTGAATTATTCACAATTATTATTTCTGAATTTTCATTTGTTGCTGGTAGATTTTTCAATAATTTCAAATACAGTTTTCCAATATTTCCTTGCTGAATTTCTTTTTGGTACTATCTTTGAAATAATTATGTCCATTCTTTGTGAGAGATATTAAGGGATTGGACATGCTCGATGCATGTTCCCGATGTTGGGAGAGTCCAGAACCAAGGTCCACAGTTTAAGTGTAAGGGTTAGGCCACTTATAACTGAGATGTAGAAAAAAAAATTCACACAGAGTTGTGAGTTTGTGGAATTTTCTGCGTCAGAAGACAGTGAATGCATTCAAAAGAGAGTTTGATAGAGCTCTTGGGGCTAGCAGAATCAAGGGGTATGGGGAGAAGGCAGGAACTGGGTACTGATTGTGGGTGATCAGCCATGATTCCACTGGCTCAAAGGGCCGAATGGCCTACTCCTGCACCTATTGTCTATGTATTTACGTAAAAGATAATACTCTGAAGAAACCAAACTAGAGAGCACCGAAGACTCTGAAATATGTATTATTCATTAGCTTCACATGCAAGCACATGCAAGCACATGCTTCATTCTATCATTACCGAGAGTCTCAAAGACTAATTTAAGCAGAACGCCTACAGTCCTTGCTTTGAGGGTCAGAAATATAATATATTAGTATATTCACTTGTCTGTTCTTGCAAATATAACATAAATGAAACTTTCGCTAATTTCCCTGGTGAGGAGGTTTTTATTGGCTCTGTATTTCCTTAACCTCAGCTGTTCTTATTCACATGATTACATGTAATAATCTGATAAACAAGGTTATGTTTTGCTGTGTCATTAACAAAAAACGAGGTTAATTTTCTTGCCTACTATTGACATTTGGAATATCTTTCCATCACAAATGAATACTTTTCAGATCTAAAAGGAGGTTTGATAATAGCTTGTCAAAACAAAACACATTCAACACGGTAAATCAGCCCAAGCCTCTTCAGAGGAGTACGAGCAGAAGGAATTGTTACATCCAACCAGATAAATAGTTACCCGGAGAAAGCAGAAACTGCAAATGCAGTTAGTTGCCAAAAATTTAGTAATTCAAAATTGTAGCCTGGGGCTTCGGGAGCTGAATCTGCTGGCTACTGATTATGAAGGAACGAAAACTGGGAAAACACGATCTAGTAGCGGCAATCGAAATAGAAATGCTGGCAGGGCAGTACCTACGGAAGGAGAATCAGAATTAATGATCCATATCAATGGCTCTTCATCAGAACTTGGATAATGCAAAAACTAGGTGAGATGAAAGAGAGGAGATCTTATTGCCACTTACTAAGTTCGTTTAGGGATCAACAGCACGGCACGGTAGCACTACTGACTTACAGCGCCAGAGACCCGGGTTCAATCCTGACTACGGGTGCTGTCTGTATGGAGTTTGTACGTTCTTCCCATGGCCGCATTGGTGTTCTCCGAGATCTTCGGTTTCCTCCCACACTCCACTCCGAAGACATCAAGATTTGTACGTTAATTGGCTTGGTATAAATGTAAATTTTCCCTTGTGTGTGTAGGATAGTGTTAGTGTGTGGGGATCATTGGTCGGTGTGGACTCGGTGGGCCAAAGGGCCTATTACCATGCTGTATCTCTAAACAGGTTGGATGCAGGGAGGATCTTTCCCCTGACTGAAAAATTTAGAATTAGGGCCACAGTCTCAGGATAAGGGAGAGGCCATTTAGGATTGAGATAATTTGAATTGATAAGAATTTGTCTTCATGCAATGAGGCAGTCATTAGTTTAGATTAGTTTTTTTTAGTTTAGCGATACAGCGCAGAAACAGGCCGGTCGGCCCACCAAGTCCAAACCAACCAGCGATGCACACATATTAACACGAGCCTACACACACTAGGGACAATTTACACTTGGTATAAGTATATAAACCCAAGCCAATTAACCTTCAAACCTGTACATCCTTGGAGTGTGGAAGGAAACCGAAGATCTCAAAGAAAATCCACGCGGTCATGAGGAGAATGTACAAACTCCGTACAGTCAGCACACATAGTCATGATTGAACCCAGGTCCCTGGTGCCGCAAGTGCTGTAAGGCAGCAACTCTACCGCTGCGACACCGGAAACAGACCCTTTGGCCCACCAAGTCCATGCCGATCAACGATCGCTCTGGCAATCATTGCAATTCTTTGACAATCTCTACCTCAGAGGACTCTGCAGTGTCAGTAACTGAGATCTTTCTGGATGTTAAAAGGAATAAAGGAATACATAGACGGGACATGCAAATGACCTTTAAATAAAGGATCAGCTTTGGTCTTGAGGAATGAAATAGCAGGCTCAAAGGGTCCCTACTGCCCCTATTTCATATGTTCTGTTACAAAATATAAGACCTGAATCATACCATTGATTTGCTATTATTCAATTTTTGCTATAACCAATAGGTTCTCTTATTTTTGCTGTGTTGTATGTGAATGAAAGTTATACTCCATATTTTTAGATGTTTCCAAAATAGTTAATAACAGATTTAGTTCTTATTTAAATGTGGTTGCTGGAGGTTGCAGGTAGTGGAAGATAAAACCTCCCTGGTGGAATAAAACTGGGTGCAAAAAAAGACTTACCTTCCACTACCTGCAACCTCAGGAAACCACCTTCAACTAGAATCGCAACCGGCTTCGACTAAAAAATTACCGATTTTTTAAACGGCAACCTATATTTAGTCGTGGCCAGTTATTAATTTTTTGAAATAATTGCCGGAACATGGAAGAAGCGGAAACCACTTTCGACCATTAGGGAGACTGACAAAAACCTCCGGGAACCTCCAGGAACCGCACGGAAACCTTGGGTGGGGCGCAAAGTCTCCAGAGGTTTCCGTTCAGGTTTCTTAAGTGGGACAGGGCCATAAAGACGACATAGATAGGCACCTTTTCAGTTCTGGACCTTTCTTCAGACTGGACTTCAGTATATGTGAGTATTTTAATGATAAACGTTTAGACAGGTTACTCTTATATCCCCAAAAGTATAAAAAGGTGAGGGAGGACTTCAATGTAACATATAAAAGTGGGTGGCAAGAAGTGGGGCGTCGATAGCGGCGAGGTATCAGCGGTGGTGAGGTGGCGGTGGTGAAGCTCCGCGCTGATGGGGTCTCGGCGGTGGTGAAGCCTCACGGTGGTGACGATGCCTCGCGGGGATACCCGCGTTCAATGGTCGATGAGAGCATAGTGCACCAGCGTGAAGGGGGAGGAAAGAACAATGGAGGATCTGGCCTGGGAGGACCGCTGTGATGGAGGTGGGGGAAACAAAGGATAATAGAGGGAGGTGACAAAAGACAACGGGGACCCAGCATCCTTTAAACTGATGAGGGATCCTGATGGGCTGGATGAGAATAGAAATAGAATAGGAAATAGTTGCAGGACGAGGCCATTCGGCCCTTCGAGCCAGCACCGCCATTCATTGTGATCATAGCTGATCGTTCGCTATCAATAACCTGTGCCTGCCATCTCCCCATATCCCTTGACTCCACTAGCCCCTAGAGCTCTATCAAACTCTCTCTTAAATCCATCAAGTGATTTGGCCTCCACTGCCCTCTGTGGCAGGGAATTCCATAAATTCACAACTCACTGGGTAAAAATGTTTTTTCTCACCTCAGTCTTAAATGACCTCCCCTTTATTCTATGACTGTGGCCCCTGGTTCTGGACTCACCCAACATTGGGAACATGTTTCCTGCATCTAGCTTGTCCAGTCCTTTATAATTTTATATGTTTCCATAAGATCCCCCCTCATCCTTCTAAACTCCAGTGAATACAAGCCTAGTCTTTTCAATCTTTCCTCATATGACAGTCCCTCCATCCCAGGGATCAACCTCGTGAACCTACGCTGCACTGCCTCAATCACAAGGATGTCCTTCCTCAAATTAGGAGACCAAAACTGTACACAATACTCCAGATGTGGTCTCACCAGAGCCCTATACAACTGCAGAAGAACCTCCTTACTCCTATACTGAAATCCTCTTGTTATGAAGGCCAACATTCCATTAACTTTCTTCACTGCCTGCTGTAGCTGCACGCCAACTTTCAGTGACCTGTGTGCAAGGACACCCAGGTCTCACTGTAGCTCCCCCTTACCTAACCTAACCTCATTGAGATAATAATCTGCCCCCTTGTTTTTGCCGCCAAAGTGGATTACCTCACATTTATCTATATTATACTGCATCTACCATATAACCATATAACAATTACAGCACGGAAACAGGCCATTTTGGCCCTTCAAGTCCGTGCCGAACAACTTTTTTCCCTTAGTCCCACCTGCCTGCACTCATACTATAACCCTCCATACCCTTCTAATCCATATGCCTATCCAATTTATTTTTAAATGATACCAACGAACCTGCCGCCACCACTTCCACTGGAAGCTCATTCCACACCGCTACCACTCTCTGAGTAAAGAAGTTCCCCCTCATGTTACCCCTAAACCTCTGTCGCTTAATTCTAAAGTCATGTCCTCTTGTTTGAATCTTCCCTATTCTCAAAGGGAAAAGCTTGTCCACATCAACTCTGTCTATCCCTTTCAACATTTTAAAGACCTCTATCAAGTCCCCCCTTAACCTTCTGCGCTCCAGAGAATAAAGACCTAACTTATTCAACCTATCTCTGTAACTTAGCTGTTGAAACCCAGGCAACATTCTAGTAAATCTCCTCTGTACCCTCTCTATTTTGTTTACATCCTTCCTATAATTGGGCGACCAAAATTGTACACCATACTCCAGATTTGGTCTCACCAATGCCTTGTACAATTTTAACATTACATCCCAGCTTCTATACTCAATGCTCTGATTTATAAAGGCTAGCATACCAAAAGCTTTCTTTACCACCCTATCTATATGAGATTCCACCTTCAAGGAACTATGCACGGTTATTCCCAGATCCTTCTGTTCAACTGTATTCTTCAATTCCCTACCGTTTACCATGTACGTCCTATTTTGATTTGTCCTGCCAAGGTGTAGCACCTCACATTTATCAGCATTAAACTCCATCTGCCATCTTTCAGCCCATTTTTCCAACTGGCCTAAATCACTCTGTAGACTTTGGAAATCCTCTTCATTATCCACAACACCCCCTATCTTGGTATCATCTGCATACTTACTAATCCAATTTACTACCCCTTCATCCAGATCATTGATGTACATGACAAACAACAAAGGACCCAACACAGATCCCTGAGGCACCCCACTAGTCACCTGCCTCCAACCCGACAAACAGCCATCCACCATTACCCTCTGGCTTCTCCCATTCAGCCACTGTTGAATCCATCTTGCTATTCCTGCATTTATACCCAACAGTTGAACCTTCTTAACCAACCTTCCATGAGGAACCTTGTCAAAGGCCTTACTGAAGTCCATATAGATAATATCCACTGCTTTACCCTCGTCAATTTCCCTAGTAACCTCTTCAAAAAATTCAAGAAGATTAGTCAAACATGACTTTCCACGCATAAATCCATGTTGCCTGTTCCTAATTAGACCCTGTTTATCCAGATACTTATATATATTATCTCTAAGTATCTTTTCCATTAATTTGCCCACCACTGAAGTCAAACTAACCGGTCTATAATTGCTAGGTTTACTTTTAGAACCATTTTTAAACAATGGAACAACATGTGCAGTACGCCAATCCTCAGGGACTATTCCTGTTTCTAATGACATTTGAAATATTTCTGTCATAGCCCCGGCTATTTCTACACTAACTTCCCTCAATGTCCTAGGGAATATCCTGTCAGGACCTGGAGACTTATCCACTTTTATATTTTTCAAAAGTGTCAGTACTTCTTTTACTTTGAAACTCATAGTATCCATAGCTACTCTACTAGTTCCCCTTACCTCACATAATTCAATATCCTTCTCCTTGGTGAATACCGAGGAAAAGAAATTGATCAATATCTCCCCCATCTCTTTTGGCTCTACAGATAGCTGTCCACTCGGTTTCTCCAATGGACCAATTTTATCCCTTGTTATCCTTTTGCTATTAATATAGCTGTAGAAACCCTTTGGATTTACTTTCACCTTACTTGCCAAAGCAACCTCATATCTTCTTTTAGCTTTTCTAATTTCTTTCTTAAGATTCTTTCTACATTCCTTATACTCTTCCTGCACCTCATTTACTTCATGCTGCCTATAATTATTGTAGATCTCCCTCTTTTTCCGAACAAGATGTCCAATTTCCCTTGAAAACCATGGCTCTTTCCAATTTTTACTGGTTCCTTTCAACCGAACAGGAACATAAAGATTCTGTACTCTTAAAATTTCCTCTTTAAATGTCCTCCATTTCTCCTCTACATCTTTCCCATAAAACAAAATGTCCCAATTCACTCGTTTTAAATCATCTCGCATCTCATTAAAGTTAGCCTTTCTCCCATCAAAAATCTGAACCCTAGGCCCAGTTCTGTCCTTCTCCATAATTATATTGAAACTAATGGTATTGTGATCACTGGAACCGAAGTGCTCCCCTACGCATACCTCCGCCACCTGTCCCATCACATTTCCTAACAGGAGGTCCAGCACTGCCCCTCCTCTAGTAGGCAACTCTATGTATTGCTGCAAAAGACTATCCTGCACACATTTTACAAACTTCAAACCATCCAGCCCATTTACAGAATGTGTTTCCCAGTCTATGTGTGGAAAGTTGAAATCTCCCACAATCACTACCTTGTGCTTACTACTAATATCTGCTATCTCTTTACATATTTGCTCTTCCAATTCTCGTTCCCCATTTGGCGGTCTATAATATACCCCTATAAGTGTTGCTACACCTTTCCCACTTCTCAGTTCCACCCAAATAGCCTCCCTAGATGAGCCCTCTAATCTACCCTGCCAAAGCACTGCTGTAATATCTTCCCTGACTAGCAATGCAACACCTCCACCTCTTGCCCCTCCAATTCTATCACACCTGAAGCAACTAAATCCTGGAATATTTAGTTTCCAATCACAGCCCTACTGCAACCATGTTTCACTGATCGCCACAACATCATACTTCCAGGTGTCTATCCAGACTCTAAGCTCATCCACCTTTCTTACAATGCTCCTAGAATTAAAATATGCACATTTAAGAAACCCCCCATCTCTTATTCTCTGTTTAGTTCCTTTTTTTTCTTTCTCCTCTTGTGTCCGAGTGCTTCCCTTTTCTGCTTCCTGCCTCCCATTCTGTCTACTAGCTTTTGCTATTTGCATCCCTCGCCCCAACCATTCTAGTTTAAATCTCCCCAGTGGCCTTTGCAAATTTCCCCGCCAGGATATTGGTCCCCCTCGGGTTTAAGTGCAACCCATCCTTTCTGTACAGGTCCCACCTACCCCAAAAGAAGTCCCAATGATCCAGAAACTTGAATCCCTGCCCTCTGCACCAGTCTTTCAGCCAAGCATTTATCCTCCACCTTGCTCCATTTCTACTCTCACTGTTACGTGGCACAGGCAGTAATCCTGAGATTGTTAGCTTTTTGGTCCTTTTCCTCAACTCTCCTCCCAAGTTCTTAAATCCTCCCTTCAGGACCTCTTCCCTTTTTTTACCTATGTCATTGGTACCTATATGTACCATGACCTCAGGCTCCTCTCCCTCTGATTTGAGGATATCTTGGACACGTTTAGACACGTTCAAGACCTTGGCACCAGGGAGGCAGACCACCATCCTGGTCTCCCGATCTCCTGCATCTGCCACGCACCTGCCCACTCACTCAACCTGTCCAGGTCCCCCTGCAACCTCCTAACATCCTCTTCACAGTTCACACTGCCACCCACCTTTGTGTCATCCGCAAACTTGCTAGTGTTGCTCCTAATTCTCTCTTCCAAATCATTAATATATATGGTAAACTGTTGCGGCCCCAACACCGAGCCTTGCGGCACTCCACTCGCCACTGCCTGCCATTCTCAAAAAGGACCCGTTCATTCCTACGCTTTGCTTCTGGTCTGCCAACCAATTTTCTATCCATGTCAACACCCTACTGCCAATACTCTGTCCTCTAATTTTAGTCACCAGTCTCCCGTGTGGGACCTATCAAAGTTTTTCTGAAAGTCTAGATACACTACATCCACTGGCAAATCCTTCATCCATTTTACTTGTCACATCCTCAAAAAATTCCAGAAGATTAGTCAAGCATGATATCCCTTTCATAAATCCAATGTTTCCTCTTGGAGGAGAATCTAAAACTAAGGGTCACTGGTTAAAGTCAAGAACTCTCCAGTGGGAGAAATGTGGTAATGTTTTTTTCATGCAGTCGTGGGTCTTTACAACTCTTCTTCAAAGGAAGGTGAAAGCAGTCTGAATATTTTAAAAGCAGGATAGTTGGATATGTGATAGTGATGGAGTGGAAGGTTAACATACAGTTGTTATGAATACAGGCTTGAAGATAGACATAAAATGCTGGAGCAATTCAATGGGTCAGCAGCACCTCTGTAGAAAAGGAATATGTGCCGTTTCGCCTAGACCCTTCTTCAGACCAAAGATCTTAGAACTAGGATATTTGCTTCAGACTGGAGTCTGGGGGAAGGGAAACTAGAGGTATGAAAAAGTTCAGAGGCAATCAGAGCCATCATCGATAATCAAGAAAAGCCAGCAGTGGTCCATTGTTGACTGTGAAAGAGGTGATAACGAAGGAAGCAACAATCTTATTAAATGGCAAGGATGAGGAGCTAAGTGCTCCATTTTGAAGGAGGTCTGAAGAAGGGACCCAGCCCAAATCATTGTCTGTCATACCTTCTACTGATGCCACCTGACCCACTAACCCCTCCAACATGTGTTTTGCTCAAGACTCCAGCATACGTAGTTTTTTTTAATGTATCTAATCCTATTCCTAGTTTCTGTGCTTGAATGCATGTTCCTATTGATCATTTCATTTTCTATCTATTCCAGATGTTGAAATTTGAAGTGAAGATATCAAAGTAAATACATTCAAAATAACTTAGAAGACTGTCTGAAGTTATTTGGCGTGAAGAAGAGTCCCGACCTGAAACGTCACCTATCCATGTTCTCCAGTGATGCTGCCAGACCTGCCAAGTTACTCCAGCACTTTGTTTAAGAAAGAACAGCAGATGCTGGAAAAATCCAAGGTAGACAAAAATGCTGGAGAAACTTAGCGGGTGAGGCAGCATATGGAGCGAAGAAATAGGTGACGTTTCGGGTCGAGGCCCTTCTTCAGACTGATGTGGGGGTGGGGGAAGGGGAGGAGGCGAGAAGAATAAGGAAAAGGCGGAGACAGTGGGCTAAGGGAGAGCTGGGAAGGGGAGGGGAAGGAGAGAAAAAGTAAGGACTACCTGGCCTACTCCTGCACCTATTTTTTTTCTACCTGCAATTGGAGAAGTCAGTGTTCATACTGCTGGGGTGTAACTACCCAAGCAGAATATGAGGTGCTGTTCCTCCAATTTGCAGTGGGACTCACTCTGGCCATGGAGGAGGCCCAGGACAGAAAGGTTGGATTCGGAATGGGAGGGGTGTTGAAGTGCTGAGTCACCGGGAGATCAGGTTGGTTAAGGCGAACTTTGCGATCGCCAAGCCTGCGCTTGGTCTCACCGATGTAGAGCAATTGACACCTAGAGCAGCAGATACAATAGATGAGGTTGGAGGAGGTGCAGGTGAACCTCTGCCTCACCTGGAAAGACTGCTTAGGTCTTTGGATGGAGTCAAGGGGAGAGGTAAAGCGAAAAGTGTAGCATTTCCTGCAGTTGCAAGGGAAAGTACCAGGAGAGGGGCTAGTTTGGGTGGGAAGGGACAAATTAACCAGGGAGTTATGGAGGGAGCGGTCTCTGCAGAAAGCCGAAAGGGGAGGAGATGGGAAGATGTGGCCAGTGGTGGGATCCCATTGGAAGTGACAAAAACGTCAGAGGATTATCTGTTGTATGTGACGGCTGGTAGGGTGGAAGGTGATGACAAAGGGAACTCTGCCCTTGTTATGAGTGAGGGGATGGGGAGTGGGAGCAGAGCTATGGGATAGAGAAGAGACCCTGGTGAGAGCCTCATCTATAGTCGAGGAGGGGAGCCATCGTTCCCTAAAAAATGAGGACATCTCTGATGCCCTGGTTTGGAACACCTCATCCTCGGTGCTGATGAGGCATAGACAGAGGAATTGGGAGTAGGGTTAGAGTCCTTACAGGAAGCAGAGTGGGAAGAAGAGTAGTCTAGATAGCCATGGGAATCAGTAGGTTTGCAGTAGATGTCGGACAGTATTCTGTTACCTGCGATCGAGATAGTGAGGTCTAGAAATGGTAGGGAGATGTCAGAAATGGTCCAGGTGAATATGAGTGCCAGAAGGAAGTTGGTGGTGAAATGGATGAAGTCAGTGTGTTCTGCATGGATGCAGGAGGTGGCACCAATGCAGTCATCAATGTAGCAGAGGTACAGTGAGGGGATAGGGCCACGGTATGCCTCAAACAAGGATTGTTCAATGTACCTTACAAAGAGGCAGGCATAGCTGGTGCCAATGTGTGTGCCCATAGCTATGCCTTGGATTTGGAGGAAAAGGGAGAATCAAATGAAAAGTTATTAAGGGTAAGGACCAGCTCCGCTAAGCGGAGGAAAGTATCAGTAGATGGGATCCCATTGGAAGGTTGGGATCCCATTGGGATTGGTTGGTTCTGCGGTCGAGGAAGAAACGGAGGGCTTTAATAACATCCTGGTGGAGGATGGAGGTGTAGAGTGACTGGACATCCATGGTGAAGATGAGGGAATGGAGGCATGGAAAACGGAAGTCATGGAGCAGACGAAGAGTGGGTAAGGTGTCTTGGACATAGGTTGGGAGGGGTTTTACTGGGGGGATAGGATGGAGTCGAGGTATATGGTAATAAGTTTGGTGGGCCAAGAACAAGCAGAAACAATGGGTCTGCCAGGACAGTTAGGTTTGTGGATTTTGGGGAGAAGGTAAAATCAGGTCGTGCGGGGCTGGGGAACGGGAACTGGAGGCTTGGGAGGGCAGGGAGTTGGAAGTAATGAAGCCAGTGATAGTGTTTGAGATAATGGCCTGGTGCTCGTTTGTGAGGTCAGGGTCCATGGAAAGGAGGTGTCTGAGAGTTGGCGCCTGGCCTGAGACTGGTAGAGATCAGTGCACCAGACTACCACGGCACCTTCCTTGTCGGCAGGTTTGATCACCCAGTCTGGGTTGTTGCAGAGTGAGTGGAGGGCTGTACGTTCGGGGGTGGAGAGGCTAGAGTGAGAAAGGGGAGTGGAGAAGTTGAGGTGGTTGATGTCCCGTCGGCAGTTTAAAATAAAAAGGTCTAAAGCAGGTAGATGGTCATTAGGGGGAGTCCAAGAAGAGAGGGTCCGTTGGAGACGGGAGAAGGGGTCTTCACTAGGGAATGACGACTCCTTCCCATGGAAAAACGCTTGGATGTGGAGGCGACGGAAGAAGAGCTCCACATCATGGCGGACGCGGAACTCCTTGAGGTGCGCGCGGAGGGGAACAAAAGTGAGGCCTCTGCTGAGGACAGACCATTCGGCATCAGAGAGGGGGATGTCAGATGGGAGGTCGGATGGTGAACACACGGCAAGGATGGGGGTTGGGGCCGGAGGAAGGTAGGTGAGTGGACGGAGGCCGAGGAGATGTCTGGTAGATGTCTGGTAGGGGGCGGTGGGTGGTCAGTGAGGAGACGGGGTATGAGGACTATAATTTGGGTGGGGAGGAGCTGGGGTCACATGGTACAAGGGGGAAGGGGAAGACCCAGTGGAACACCCACTGAGGTTCATTGTGTTGGGGTGGGGAGCACTAGGACCCAGCACAGTCAGACCCCGTGGTGTGAGATTCTGCACTTTGTTCTTTTATTTTTATATGACCTTACCTAAGTCATAAAGTTTGGTAACTGGTTTACAGTTGTCTCCTTTCTTCATTTTTCTTATACTCAATATTTGGGTTCCACATGTTAGGATTCATTGGTTTAACAGCTTGGTCCTGGTCTCCCAATTTGTGTTTCTCTATCAACATGGCCAACAACCTCTGAACTTTGTCAGACACGAAAAGCTGGAGTAACTCAGTGGGTCAGACTGCATATCTGGTGAAAAGGGACAGGTGATGTTTCAGTGACATCAACTGTTCCTTTTCTTCAGAGATGCTGACTGACCTGATGAGTTACTTCAGCTTTTGGGCCCATCTTTAGTTTAAACCAGCATCTGCAGTTCCTTCCTCCACACAACCTCTGAACTTTATTATGTTCTTGTGGCTTGGCCCAGTATTTGTTTCATGTGCATTAACAACATCAGCCCTTTGAAAGGACACTAAGCTGCTTTTTTAAGTCTGTCAATATATGCTTCACCACTGTTGGGTATACAACCTTTTTTGCGCGTCTTTAAATAAATATAATTGAGCCAAGTGGTAGATTTAGCTGATCAAAAAGATGAGGTTTAAGTAGTTTATCAAACACTCACATTTGTTTCACTCTGCTGTGATTGCTTTGGTGCAATGGAAATGCACATTTAGAAATAAAATATGCTATTGTAAACTTTGCACCTGAATATGAATTAACTAATTATAATAATTAAGCAGCATACTTCTATTAAAACACCATCATAATAATAACTTTGAAATAAAATAATTTGACTTACTAACATCATGATAAGCTACATTTGGGACAGTGAAGATAGACACAAAATGCTGGAGTAACTCAGCGGGACAGGCAGCATCTCTGGAGAGAAGGAATGGGTAACGTTTCGGGTTGAGGTCCTTCTTCAGACATGTCCCATTCCTCTCTCCAGAGATGCTGCCTTTGCCGCTGAGTTACTCCAGAATTGTGTGTCTCTCTATGGTGTAAACAAGCATCTGCTGTTCCTTCTTACACATTAGTGACAGCATTTACCGTCCTCTGCTGAATCTCCTTCCAAACACTCCCAGTATGTTTCTTTGCTCCATATAACCATATAACCATATAACAATTACAGCACGGAAACAGGCCCTCTCAGCCCCTCCAGTCCATGCCGACCATTTATTTTCCCCTAGTCCCATCTACCTGCACTCAGACCATACCCCTCCATTCCCTTCCCATCCATATACCTATCCACTTTACTTTTAAATGTTAAAATCGATCCTGCCTCCACCACTTCTGCTGGAAGCTCATTCCACACAGCCACCACTCTCTGAGTAAAGAAGTTCCCCCTCATGTTACCCCTAAACTTCTGTCCCTTAATTCTCATGTCATGCCCTCTTGTTTGAATCTTCCCTACCCTCAATGGGAAAAGATTATCCACGTCAACTCTGTCTATCCCTTTCATCATTTTAAAGACCTCAATCAAGTCCCCCCTTAACCTTCTGCACTCCAAAGAATAAAGACCTAACTTGTTCAACCTTTCTCTGTAACTTAGTTGCTGGAACCCAGGCAACATTCTTGTAAATCTCCTCTGTACTGTCTCTATTTTGTTGACATCCTTCCTATAATTAGGCGACGAAAATTGTACACCATACTCCAGAATTGGTCTTACCAATGCCTTGTACAATTTTAACATTACTTCCCTACTCCTATGTTCAATGCTCTGATTTATAAAGGCCAGCATACCAAAAGCTTTCTTTACCACCCTATCTACTTGCGATTCCACCTTCAGGGAACTATGCACAGTTATTCCTAGATCTCTCTGTTCCACAACATACCTCAATTCCCTACCATTTACCATGTATGTCCTATTTTGATTTGTCCTGCCAAGATGTAGCACTTCACACTTATCAGCATTAAACTCCATCTGCCATCTTTCAGCCCACTTTTCCAAATGGCCCAAATCTCTCTGTAGACTTTGAAAATCTACTTAATTATCCACAACACCACCTATCTTAGTATCATCTGCATACTTACTTATCCAGTTTTCCACCCCATCATCCAGATCATTGATGTACATGCTCCCTGCGGCATGTAATATGCCATGTGTCTTGGACTGATATCTCAGTGCTTTAGCAAATCCATGTGAAGGCTCCCAAACTTGTTTATGCTGTTGTGCTGTTCAGCTAGTCTTTAAATATCACTCTATTTGTTGCAAACAGTTAATCTTTTCCTTCCAGTTTTCTCTTTGAAATACCCTGCCCACTCCCACCCAACCCCATGTCCATCCTTACTCTGCTCCTACTAAAGATATTCTGATATGAATCAAAGATAGACACAAAGTGCTGTAGTAACTCAGCAGGCCAGGCAGCATCTCTGGAGAAAAAGGCTGGTTGACATTACAGATTGGGACCTTTCTTCAGAATCCAGAGACGCTGCCTGAATCGCTGAGTTACTCTGTGTCTATCTTCTGCATCTGCATTTCCATTTCTGCACATTCAGATATGCATCTATTGGGCCGGGCAATGTTGACCGGTTTAATTGTTTCTTCCCATGCAAATCCTTGTCAGGCTGTCTATGATGCGCATGATTCAGTAAGAGGCTGCCATTTTTTAAACAAAGACCATTTCAGACTGCTGTGTGTACACTGCGATCCTTTAATTTTGCTCAGTGAGGAAGTAATGGCTGTAATAAGATAGATCAGTCTCTCTGTGCAACTTCAGTGCATGATTTATTTTCATTGTAAAGGAAGTAGGCTGGCTGGTATTAAAATAAAATGAAGGTGAAATGGAAGCTGAGTTTAAATTTTTAATAGTCTATTAAGAGAAGAGGCTTAATAGTGCGGGTGGAGGGAAGATCTTCCATTTATTTGTGGAAAATACAACACTAGAAATGAATCATGTACGCTTGTGATTAGCAAATTAGGTAAGGCATTTTGAAGAACCTTCTTTATCTTTATCTAAAGAAACATAGAAACATAGAAAAACATGGAAAAATAGGTGCAGAACTAGGCCAATCGGCCCTTCGAGCCAGCACTGCCATTCAATATGATCATAGCTGATTATTTAAAATCCTGCTTTTTCCCCATATCCCTTGATTCTGTTAGCCCTCAGAGCTAAATCTAACTCTCTCTTGAAAACTTACAGTGAATTGGCCTCCACAGATTCACAATTCTCTGGGTGATAAAGTTTTTCCTCCACTCAGTCCTAAATGGCCAACCCCTTATTCTTAAACTGTGACCCCTGGTTCTGGATTCCCCAACATCATGAACATGTTTCCTGCATCCAGCCTGTCCAATCATTGAAGAATTTTATATGTTTCTATAAGATCCCCTCTCATCTTTCTAAATTCCAGTTAATACTAGCCCAGTCGACCTATTCATTCATCATATGTCAGTCCCACCATGCCAGGAATTAACCTGGTGAACCTACGCTGCACTCCCTCAATAGCAATAATGGCCTTCCTCAAATTAGGAGACAACATTTGCACACACTACTCGACAATAGACAATAGGTGCAGGAGTAGGCCATTCGGCCCTTCGAGCCAGCACCACCATTCAGTGGGAGCATGGCTGACCATCCACAATCAGTATCCAGTTCCTGCCTTCTCTTCATATCCCTTAACTCCGCTATCCGTAAAGGGCCCGTCTCACTGCGGCGACCTAATTGGCGAATTTAGAAGAGTTTAGGAGATTTTTTTAAATTGTCATGTTGAAGACCCCCTTCGACTATTTTGACGACTAGCTTCGACTAACTTTGGGAAAATTGGACACAGAATAGTGGAGACAAACTCCTTTGACCTCCTTTGACTATGTTGAAGACTATCTTCGATGACCTTTGACTACCTTTGATTACCTTCGACTATCCTCGATTACCTACGAATAACATGCCGACCTACTACAACCTACTTCGACTAAACCTACGAGTAAAAAAAATATCGATTTTTCCATGGCGACCTTTTTTACTCGCGGGCATTTTTCAGCATGTTGACAAAAACGCTGCGACCTAGCTGAGGGCTCAAGTACGCGGGGACTACTCTCGAGCATGAAGGAGAGTTACAAAGTACTCCTAGGACCTTGGGTCGACCATGCTGCGAGTATGAGTCGAGGGAAAACTCTTCTAAACTCACCAATTAGGTCCCCTTAAGAGCTCTATCTAACTCCCTCTTGAAAGCAACCAGAGAACCAGCCTCCCCTGCCCTCTCAGGCAGAGAATTCCACACATTCACAACTCTCTGTGTGAAAAGGTTTTTCCTCATCTCTGTTCTAAATGGCTTACCACTTATTCTTAAACTATGGCCCCTGATTCTGGACTCCCCCAACATTAGAAACATGTTTCCTGCCTCTAGCATCTCCAAACTCTTAATAATCTTATATGTTTCAATAAGATCCGTTCTCATTCTTCTAAATTCCAGAGTATACAAGCCCAGACACTCCAATCTATCAACATATGACAGTTCTGCTTCCTGGGAATTAACCTCGTGAACGTATGCTGCACTCCCTCAATAGCAAGAATGTCCTTCCTCAAGTTTGGAGACCAAAACTGCACACAATACTCCAGGTGTGGTATCACTAGGGCCCTGTATAAATGCAGGAGGACCTCTTTGCTCCTATACCCAAATCTTCTTGTTATGAAGGCCAACATGCCATTCGCTTTCTTCACTGTCTGCTCTACCTGCATGCTTACTTTCAGTGACTGATAAACAAAGTCTCCCAGATCCTGTTGTACTTCCCCCTTTCCCAACTTGACACCATTTCGATAAGTAAGTAAGTAAGTTTATTGGCCAAGTATTCACATACAAGGAATTTGCCTTGGTGCTCAGCCCACAAGCAACAACATGACATACCGTGTCAGTTACGAATGGCTCAGAAAACACTAAACATTAATAATAATAAAACATTAATGATAAAACACCATTGATCAAGCATGTGAACCAACAAAAGATCAAGAGGAGGCTACAGATTTTTGGCTGTTGAGTAGAGCAACTACTCGTGGATAAAAACTGTTTATGTCTGGCTGTGGCAGGATTGACAGTCCGGAGTCGCCTTCCAGAGTGAAGTAATTCAAAGAGTTTGTGGCCAGGCTGAGAGGGGTCAGCGATGATCTTACCCGTTCGCTTCCTGGCCGTTGCAGTATACAGTTCATCAATGGAGGGAAGGTTGCAGCCAATAACCTTCTCTGCTGATCGGACGATTCACTGCAGCTTCCACGCGTTGTGCTTGGTGGCTGAGCCAAACCAGACCATGATGGAGAAGGTGAGAACAGACTCTACGATGGCCGTGTAGAATTGGACCAACAATACCTGTGGCAGATTGTGCTTCCTCAGCTGCCGTAGGAAGTACATCTTCTGTTGTGCATTTTTGATCGTAATATGCCTTACTGTTTTTGCCACCAAAGTGGATAACCTCATATATATCCACATTATACTGCATCTGCCATGCATCTGCCCACTCACCCAAGCTGTCCAATCACCCTGCATCCTCAGAGCATCCTCCTCACAATTCGCACTGCCACCCGCTTTGTGTCATCTGCCAATTTGCTAATGTTACTTTTAATCCCTTCATCTAAATCATTAATAAATATTGTAAATAGCTGCGGTCCAGTACCGAGCCTTGCGGTACCCCACTAGTCACTGCTTGCCATTATGAAAGGGACCCGTTAATTCCTACTTTTTGTTTCCTGTCTGCCAACCAATTTTCTCTCCATGTCAGCACTCTACCCCCAATACCATGCGCTTTAGTTTTGCCCACAAACCTCCTATGTGGGACCTTATCAAATGCTTTCTGAAAGTCCAGGTACACTACATCCACTGGCTCTCCACTGTCATTTGTCACATCCTCAAAAAATTCCAGAAGATTAGTCAAACATGATTTCCCCTCCGTAAATCCATGCTGACTCAGACCGATCCTGTTACTGCTATCCAAATGTGACGCTATTTCATCTTTTATTATTGACTCCATTGTCTTCACTACCACCACCGATGTCAGGCTAACTGGTCTATAATTCCCTGTTTTTTCTATGCCGTCCTTCTTAAAGAGTGGAACAACATTAGCTACCCTCCAATCCACAGGAATTGATCTTGAATCTATAGAACATTGGAAAATTATCACCAATGCATCCACGATTTCTAGAGCCACATCGTTATGTACCCTGGGATGCAGACCATTTGGCCCTGGAAACTGATCAGCCTTCAGTCCCATCATTCTACCCAACACTATTTCCTGCTTAATCTGAATCTCCTACAGTTCCTCCGCCACCCCAGATCCTCAGGAAGATTGTTTGTGTCCTCCTTAGTGAAGACAGATCCAAAGTACCTGTTCAACTCATCTGCCATTTCATTGTTCCCCGTAATAAATTCACCCTTTTCAGTCTTCAAGGGTCCAACTTTGGCCAAAGTTGGACCCTTGAAGATTGAAGGTCTTCTGGTGTGATCTCCAGGTATGGTCTCACCAGGGCTCTGTAAACTGCAGTAGGATCTCCTTGCTCGTAAATTCAAAGCCTCTCACAATGAAGGCCAACATGCCATTAGCTTTCTTCACTACCTGCTGTACCTGTGACTGATGTACAAGCGCACCAAGGTCTCGTTGCAACTCTTTTCCTAATCTGACACCCTTCAGATTATAATCTGCCTTTATGTTCTTGCCACCAAAGTGGATAACCTCATATTTATCCACATTATACAGCATCTGCCATGCATCTGCCCACTCACCCAACCTATCCAAGTCACCCTGCAGCTTCATAGCATCCTCCTCGCAGCTCACACTGCCACCCAGCTTTGCGTCATCCTCAAAATTGGAGATGATACCTTTAATTCCCTTGTCTAATATACATTGTAAATAACTGGGGTCCCAGCAACAAGCCTTGCAGCACCCCACTAGTCACTGCCTGCCATACTGAAAATAACCCGCTTATTCCTACTCTTTGCTTCCTGTCTGCCAACCAGTTCTCTATCCATGTTAATACCCCCAATACCATGTGCTCTAATTTTACACACTAATCTCTTGTGTGGGACCTTGTCAAAAGCTTTTTGAAAGTCCAGATACACCACATGCACTGGCTCTCGCTTATCCATTCTACATGTTACATCCTCAAAAAATTCCAAAAGATTAGTCAAGCATGATTTCAAGAAGGATCTTGATCTGAAACATCACGTGTTCATTTTTTCCGGGGAAATTGCCTGGCCCTCTGAGTTACTCCAGCACTTTGTGTCCTTTTGTGTATTAACTGGCAATGTTACAAAATTTTGAGATTTTACAAAATCAAGTCTGCATTTTATCCCATCAAATAAAGCATAAAAAGAAGTTTAATTTGACACCTAATTCACTTTAATATTTTCAGTATTAAGAAAGTTATGACCATGTTCATACTCAGAAATTAGCATCTTGTTCCCCATTGCCTTTCAATTCACTTAACTCAAAAGCTGTGATCTAGAACAGTTAAAAGCCCATAACTTTCTTAAAAATTAAGAGAACTCAATGACATTTTCTGTTATTATAGATTGAAGCATTCTGAAACAAATATGAAACAATCTTACTTGGATGACCTGAAATTCATAGCCTATAATTAGTTAGTTATCTAATTGTAGCTAATTACAACATTCAATGAGTAGATCTAAACATCTATCTATTTCTTAAGAAAAGATAAACTTTTTTTAAATTGCCTAAATGTCCAAATAACATTCACACAATAATCCACAATATAACATAATTTTTAAATCTCATTTTCATGAATTTCTAGACCAAATGGAAGGAATTTAGTGTTTAATGCCTCTAAATTAATGGCCATTTAAATCAACTGGCGAGTGGGTTTTAGTGGAATGCGGTGGATTAGAACGTTGCGGTTTGCGGTGAAGTCAGTATGAAAAATACAGCCGGTTCATACTTTTTTTTTTGTCCCCTTTTCGCAACTTGAAAATGTGATTAAAACCTTCCTAAAAACCAAGTTTTTATGTAAAAATAAACTGTGTAGCTTCTTTTATTGCCTACCTTAGGTCCGTTCCGCTGTCACCATTCAGAACTTTAGAAGATGATTTTTAAACAACTCTAGTTAATAAATAATCTAGCGTAGTTTAAAAATACCTTTATGAATGAAATGTCGGAGCGATTTCTCTTTAGCGACGAAATCATAGAAACATAGAAACATAGAAATTAGGTGCAGGAGTAGGCCATTCGGCCCTTCGAACATGCACCGCCATTCAATATGATCATGGCTGATCATGGCTGATCATCCAACTCAGTATCCCGTATCCTCTGATCCCCTTAGCCACAAGGGCCACATCTAACTCCCTCTTAAATATAGCCAATGAACTGGCCTCAACTACCCTCTGTGGCAGAGAGTTCCAGAGACCCACCACTCTCTGTGTGAAAAAAGTCCTTCTCATCTCGGTCCTAAAGGATTTCCCTCTTATCCTTAAGGTGTGACCCCTTGTCCTGGACCTCCCCAACATCGGGAACAATCTTCAATCTTCCTGCATCTAGCAGGGATAATCACCCGACATGGATCGACTTGGACTACCTAGAAAAAAACGGCATTTTAAACCCGCCCCCCTCTGAAAGGCGCCAAAGTCGTCCACACGGGGAGCAGCAGAACTGCAGCGCTGCTAAAGGTAGGTATTGTAACATACCTATATTAACCAGCATCTGCAGTTCTTTTTTTCTACTTATAACCATATAACCATATAACAATTACAGCAAGGAAACAGGCCATCTCGGCCCTTCAAGTCCATGCCGAACAACTTTTTTCCCTTAGTCCCACCTGCCTGCACTCATACCATAACCCTCCATACCCTTCTCATCCATATGCCTATCCAATTTATTTTTAAATGGTACCAACAAACCTGCTGCCACCACTTCCACTGGAAGCTCATTCCACACCTATACCACTCTCTGAGTAAAGAAGTTGCCCCTCATGTTACCCCTAAACCTCTGTCCCTTAATTCTAAAGTCATGTCCTCTTGTTTGAATCTTCCCTATTCTCATAGGGAAAAGCTTGTCCACATTAACTCTGTCTATCCCTCTCATCATTTTAAAGACCTCTATCAAGTCACCCCTTAACCTTCTGCGCTCCAGAGAATAAAGACCTAACTTATTCAACCTATCTCTGTAACTTAGCTGTTGAAACCCAGGCAACATTCTAGTAAATCTCCTCTGTACCCTCTCTATTTTGTTTACATCCTTCCTATAATTGGGCAACCAAAATTGTACACCATACTCCAGATTTGGTCTCACCAATGCCTTGTACAATTTTAACATTACATCCCAGCTTCTGTACTCATTGCTCTAATTTATAAAGGCTAGCATACCAAAAGCTTTCTTTACCACCCTATCTATATGAGATTCCACCTTCAAGGAACTATGCACGGTTATTCCCAGATCCCTCTGTTCAACTGTATTCTTCAATTCCCTACCGTTTACCATGTACGTCCTATTTTGATTTGTCCTGCCAAGGTGTAGCACCTCACATTTATCAGCATTAAACTCCATCTGCCATCTTTCAGCCCATTTTTCCAACTGGCCTAAATCACTCTGTAGACTTTGGAAATCCTCTTCATTATCCACAGCACCCCCTATCTTGGTATCATCTGCATACTTACTAATCCAATTTACCACCCCTTCATCCAGATCATTGATGTACATGATAAACAACAAAGGACCCAACACAGATCCCTGAGGCACCCCACTAGTTACCTGCCTCCAACCCGACAAACAGCCATCCACCATTACCCTCTGGCTTCTCCCATTCAGCCACTGTTGAATCCATCTTGCTATTCCTGCATTTATACCCAACAGTTGAACCTTCTTAACCAACCTTCCATGAGGAACCTTGTCAAAGGCCTTACTGAAGTCCATATAGACAACATCCACTGCTTTCCCCTCGTCAAATTCCCTAGTAACCTCTTCAAAAAATTCAAGAAGATTAGTCAAACATGACCTTCCAGGCATAAATCCATGTTGACTGTTCCTAATTAGACCCTGTTTATCCAGATACTTATATATATTATCTCTAAGTATCTTTTCCATTAATTTGCCCACCACTGAAGTCAAACTAACCGGTCTATAATTGCTAGGTTTACTTTTAGAACCCTTTTTAAACAATGGAACAACACGCGCAGTACGCCAATCCTCGGGGACTATTCCTGTTTCTAATGACATTTGAAATATTTCTGTCATAGCCCCGGCTATTTCTACACTAACTTCCCTCAATGTCCTAGGGAATATCCTGTCAGGACCTGGAGACTTATCCACTTTTATATTTTTCAAAAGCGTCAGTACTTCTTTTACTTTGAAACTCATAGTATCCATAGCTACTCTACTAGTTTCCCTTACCTCACATAATTCAATATCCTTGTCCTTGGTGAATACCAAAGAAAAGAAATTGTTCAATATCTCCCCCATCTCTTTTGGCTCTGCAGATAGCTGTCCACTCGGTCTCTCCAATGGACCAATTTTATCCCTTGTTATCCTTTTGCTATTAATATAGCTGTAGAAACCCTTAGGATTTACTTTCACCTTACTTGCCAAAGCAACCTCATATCTTCTTTTAGCTTTTCTAATTTCTTTCTTAAGGTTCTTTTTACATTCCTTATACTCTTCCTGCACCTCATTTACTTCATGCTGCCTATAATTATTGTAGATCTCCCTCTTTTTCCGAACAAGATGTCCAATTTCCCTTGAAAACCAGGGCTCTTTCCAATTTTTACTGGTTCCTTTCAACCGAACAGGAACATAAAGATTTTGTACTCTTAAAATTTCCCCTTTAAATGTCCTCCATTTCTCCTCTACATCTTTCCCATAAAACAAAATGTCCCAGTTCACTCCTTTTAAATCATCTCGCATTTCGTTAAAGTTAGCCTTTCTCCAATCAAAAATCTCAACCCTAGGCCCAGTTCTGTCCTTCTCCATAATTATATTGAAACTAATGGCATTGTGATCACTGGACCCTAAGTGCTCCCCAACGCATACCTCCGCCACCTGTCCCATCTCATTTCCTAACAGGAGGTCCAGCACTGCCCCTCCTCTAGTAGGCACCTCTATGTATTGCTGCAAAAAGCTATCCTGCACACATTTTACAAACTCCAAACCATCCAGCCCATTTACAGAATGTGTTTCCCAGTCTATGTGTGGAAAGTTGAAATCTCCCACAATCACTACCTTGTGCTTACTACTAATATCTGCTATCTCTTTACATATTTGCTCTTCCAATTCTCGTTCCCCATTTGGCGGTCTATAATATACCCCTATAAGTGTTGCTACACCTTTCCCACTTCTCAGTTCCACCCAAATAGCCTCCCTAGATGAGCCCTCTAATCTACCCTGCCAAAGCACTGCTGTAATATCTTCCCTGGCTGGCAATGCAACACCTCCACCTCTTGCCCCTCCAATTCTATCACACCTGAAGCAACTAAATCCTGGAATATTTAGTTTCCAATCACAGCCCTCCTGCAACCATGTTTCACTGATCGCCACAACATCATACTTCCAGGTGTCTATCCAGACTCTAAGCTCATCCACCTTTCTTACAATGCTCCTTACAATGCATTAAAATATGCACATTTAAGAAACCCCCCATCTCTTATTCTCTGTTTAGTTCCTTTTTTTTCTTTCTCCTCTTGTGTCCGAGTGCTTCCCTTTTCTGCTTCCTGCCTCCCATTCTGTCTAATAGCTTTTGCTATTTGCATCCCTCGCCCCAACCATTCTAGTTTAAAGTCTCCCCAGTGGCCTTTGCAAATTTCCCCGCCAGGATATTGGTCCCCCTCGGGTTCAAGTGCAACCCATCCTTTCTGTACAGGTCCCACCTACCCTAAAAGAAATCCCAATGATCCAGAAACTTGAATCCCTGCCCTCTGAACCAGTCTTTCAGCCAAGCATTTATCCTCCACGACCTTACGTTGTGAATTGATAGAACATGAAAGTCCATATGGTGTAAGGGAAGTGAACAGCAGAACTACATGAAAGAGGAAAAAGTATCTGAAAGAAAAGGAAGTACATGTTCTCCCCAAGTAACAAATGCTCAACTTATGAACAGCCCATACATTTGAATGAAGAAACTGGATGGGAATGGATTTGCCTGATACTACAGGGTCACAAGTTTGAATGGGATGATTCCACATGTCCTCTCAAAGTCAAAGACAAAGACAGACTTGATTTTTGACACTATGACTCAAGGGCTTAGTTTTGTTTAGTTTAGAGATACAGCGCAGTAACATGTCCTTTTTCCCACTGAGTCTGCGCCGACCAGCAATCCCTCTGTACACCAACACTATCCTACGCACACTACGGACAATTTACATTTATCCCAAGCCAATTTGCCTGCAAACCATCATGTCTTTGGAGTGTGGGAGGAAACTGAAGATCTTGGAGAAAAAAAAAGTAGGTCATGGGGAAAACATACAAACTCCGTATTTAGACCCTATTTGATCAAATGGTACCTTGATGTGAAATGCAGTTACTTTTTCCTCACTTCTGGAATTCAGCTCTTTGATTCATGCTTGAGCTGAGAACATTGAGTCATTTGCTCGCTGAGTCAGTGTGGCAGCCACCCTTCCTGCAGGACTGTTTCTGGTCCTTTTCGACATGCAAACTATTCAGGTTGCAAACAAAACCCTACGGCAGCGCGGTGATGCAGTGGCAAAGTTGCTGCCTTACAGCGCTTGCAGCACCATAGACCCGAGTTCAATCCCGACTATGAGTCCAGTCTGTATGGAATTTGTACATTCTCCCCATGACAGCATGGGTGTTCTCCGAGATCTTTGGTTTCCTCCCACACTCCAAAGACGTACAGGTTTGTAGGTTAATTGGCGTGGGTTTATATACTCGGTATAAGTATAAATTGTTCCTAGTGTGTGTAGGCTTGTGTTAATGAGCGGGCATCACTGATCAGTGTGGACTCAGTGAGCTGAAGGGCCTGTTTCCACAATGTATCTATGAAAACTAAAAAAAGCTATGGTCACCTGGTAGAATTCCTCTCCAAAGTCCCATTGAAGATGGTGGACATAAGTCTCATATAGTACATGAAGTCTGACGGATTTAAGATGATCTGTTTCTATGCTGCATTTACCATATTTTGTGCAAAAATGCAAACAAATAATAATTTAGGTTGGCTTAATGATAATTTGATGGGAAAATAGGCTCAGTATTGTCAGAAAGGCACTGAAGACATTATCACCATTCAGTAAATTCCTGGTTGATTTGTGTCTGAACTCCATGTATGTGATCTGCACCTACATTCCTTGACGCCTTTACTGAACAATAATTTATTAAAAAATTGTGATTTTTTTGTGTTGAGTTTAATTCCATTTATCTCTAAATGGAAACATAATACAAATGACTCTGAGGAGTTTTTCCCAAATGTAAGCTATTTCCATTTAGCAGAGTCTGGAGTATATGCAGTGCATTCAGAAAGTATGCATAGAAACATAGAAAATAGGTGCAGGAGTAGGCCATTCGGCCCTTTGAGCCTGCACCGCCATTCAATATGATCATGGCTGATCATACAACTCAGTATCCCGTACCTGCCATCTCTCCATACCCCCTGATCCCTTTAGCCACAAGGGCCACATCTACAGTGGCTTGCAAAAGTTTTGATACCCCTTGAACTTTTCCACATTTTGCAACGTTACAACCACAAACGTGAATGTATTTTATTGGGATTTTATGTGATAGACCAACACAAAGTGACACATAATTGTGAAGTGGAAGGAAAATGATACATGGTTTTCAAATTTTTTTACAAAGAAAAAACTGAAAAGTGTGACGTGCAAAAGTATTCAGCCCCCTTTACTCTGATACCCCTAAATAAAATCCAGTGCAACCAATTGCCTTCAGAAGTCACCTAATTAGTAAATAGAGTCCACTTGTGTGTAATCTAATCTCAGTATAAATACAGATGTTCTGTGAAGGCCTCAGAGGTTTGTTAGAGAACATTAGTGAACAAACATCATCATGAAGCCCAAGGAACACACCAAACAGGTCAGGGATAAAGTTGTGAAGTTTAAAGCAGGGTTAGGTTATAAAAAAATATCCGAAGCTTTGAACATCTCACGGAACACTGTTCAATCCATCATCTGAAAATGCAAAGAGTATGGCACAACTGCAAACCCACCAAGACATGGCCATCCACCTAAACTGACAGGCCGGGCAAGGAGACCATTGATCAGAGAAGCAGCCAAGAGGCGCATGGTAATTCTGGAGAAGCTGCAGAGATCCACAGCTCAGGTGGGAGAATCTGTCCACAGGACAATTAGTCGTGCACTCCACAAATCGGGCCTTTATGGAAGAGTGGCAAGAAGAAAGCCATTGTTGAAACAAAGCCATAAGAAGTCCCATTTTCAGTTTGCCACAAGCCACGTGGGGGACAAACCAAACATGTGGAGGAAGGGTCTCTGGTCTGATGAGACCAAAAGTGACGTTTTTGGCCTAAATGCAAAACGCTATGTGTGGCGGAAAACTAACACTGCACATCACCCTGAACACACCATCCCCACTGTGAAACATGGTGGTGGCAGCATCATGCTATGGGGATGCTATTCTTCAGAAGGGACAGGGAAGCAGGTCAGAGTTGATGGGAAGATGGTTGGAGCCAAATACAGGGCAATCTTAGAAGAAAACCTGTTAAGGGCCTGTCCTACCAGCATCCAACTCCATGCAATGAGCGCAATCAAACTATAAGCGGAAGCCGCGCGGAAGTCGGGTGATCCCTGTACAGGGCCGTTCCCACCAGCATGCACCTGCATGCGGCAAGCGCGACCAAACCGTCAGCGAGGGTCGCGCGGAGGCGAACTTGGAGCGAAGTCTTAAAGCTAAGTTCGCCAGGACAGAGAGGGGCACACAGAGAGGGGCACAGAGGCACACACACAGGGCCACACACATAGAGGGTCACGGAGGCACCTACAGAGAGGGTCACGGAAGCACGTCGCCGAGACCGTGTGTAATGCGTCAAGGCAACTGCGAGCCGACAAGCCATTGCCGCACGGAATTTTTGAACATGGTCAGTTTTTTGGAGCCCCGTGCGATGTCGGGGCGAGCTCCGCACAATTCCGTACGACTCCGGCGATCGAAGTGGAACCAGCCCCGCGATGCCAGACAGCTCAAGCGACCACATTAGGTCGTGCTCATCACCTAGAGTTGCATGCTGGTGGGACAGGCCCTTTAGAGTCTGCAAAAGACTTGAGACTGGGGAGGAGGTTCACATTCCAGCAGGACAACAACCCTAAACATACAGCCAGAGCTACAATGGAATGGGTTAGATCAAAGCATATTCATGTTTTAGAATGGCCCAGTCAAAGTCCAGACCTAAATCCAATTGAGAATCTCTGGCAAGACTTGAAAATTGCTGTTCACAGACGCTCTCCATGCAATCTGACTGAGCTTGAGCTATTTTGCAAAGAAGAATGGGCAAACATTTCAGTCTCTAGATGTGCAAAGCTGGTAGAGACATACCCCGAAGACTTGCACACTTTTCAGTTTTTTATTGGTAATACAAATTGGAAACCATGTATCATTTTCGTTCCACTTCACAATTATGCACCGCTTTGTGTTGGTCTATCACATAAAATCCCAATAAAATACATTTATGTTTGTGGTTGTAACATGACAAAATGTGGAAAAGTTCAAGGGGTATGAAAGCTTTTGCAAGCCACTGTAACTCTCTCTTAAATGTAGCCAATGAACTGGCCTCAACTACCTTCTGTGGCATTGAATTCCAGAGATTCACCACTCTCTGTGTGAAAAATGTTTTTTTCATCTCGGTCCTAAAAGATTTCCCCTTATCCTTAACCTGTGACTTCTTGTCCTGGACTTCCCCAACATCGGGAACAATCTTCCTGCAATCTTCCACCCCCATGGATTGTCTCCCCTGGCCTCGCACTTTAGTCTGTGCTGATTTTACGGGTCAAATGTTCGTTTTTACAAACCTTGTTCTCAGGATATCTAAACCTAAATTTTATTTGTCGATTAAGTTATGACATCGGATGGAAGTTGCAAACCAAATCTCATTGCACTTAAGTGTAATGACAATAAAAGATATTATTAATATTATTATTATATTACATCCTCGAAAAATTCTATGAGATTTGTCAGACATGATTTACCTTTCGTAAATCCATGCTGACTTTGTCCAATGAATTCACCACTTTCCAAATGTGCTGCTATCCCATCTTTAATAACTGACTCTAGCAGTTTCCCCACTACCGATGTTAGACTAACTGGTCTGTAATTCCCCATTTTCTCTCCCCCTCCATTTTTAAAAAGTATGGTTACATTAGCTACCCTCCAATCCTCAGGAACTACTCCAGAAGTTAAAGAGTTTTGAAAAATAATCACTAAGGCATCCACTATTTCTGGGGCTACTTCCTTCAGTACTCTGGGATGCAGCCTATCTGGCCCTGGGGATTTATCGGCCTTTAATCCATTCAATTTACCTAACACCACTTCCCGGCTAACCTGCATTTCACTTAGTTCCTCCATCTCATTTGACCCGCGGTACCCTGCGATTTCCAGCAGATTATTTATGTCTTCCTTAATGAAGACAGAACCAAAGTAGTTATTCAATTGGTCTGCCATGTTCTTGCTCCCCATGATCCATTCACCTGTTTCTGACTGCAAGGGATCTACATTTGTTTTAACTAATCTTTTTATGTTCACATATCTATAAAAACCTTTGCAGTCAGTTTTTATGTTCCCTGCCAGTTTTTTTTCATAATCTATTTTCCCTTTCCTAATTAAGCCCTTTGTCCTCCTCTGCTGGTCTCTGAATTTCCTCCAGTCCTCTGGTTGGCTGCTTTTTCAGGCTAATTTGTATGCATCATCTTTTGTTTTGACACTATCCCTGATTTGCCTTGTTATCCACGGATCCACTACCTTCCCTGATTTATTATTTTGCCAAATTGTTGTAGTTCATCCATGCAGTCTTTAAATTCTTCCATTGCATATCCACCATCAACCCTTTAAGAATCAATTGCCAGTCTATCTTGGCCAATTCACATCTCATACCCTCAAAGTTACCTTTCTTTAAGTTCAGGACCTGTGTTTCTGAATTCACAATGTAACTCTCCATCCTAATGAAGAACTCAATCATATTATGACCACTTTTGCCCAAGGTGCCACGCACAACAAGACTGCTAACTAACCCTTCCTCATTACTCAATACCCACTCTAGAATAGCCTGCTCTCTCATTGGCTCCTCTGCATGTTGGTTTAGAAAACTATCCCGCATACATTCCAAGAAATCCTCTTCCTCAGCACCCCTGCCAATTTGATTCACCCAATCTATATTTAGATTTAAGTCACCCATTATGACTGTTTTACCTTTGTTGCATGCATTTCTAATTTCCTGTTTGATGCCATCCCCAACTCCACTACTACTGTTTGGTGGCCTGTACACAACACCCACTAATGTTTTCTGCGCCTTTGTGTTTCGCAGCTCTACCCATATCGGCTCCACATCCTCCAAGCTAATGTCCTTTCTTTCTACTGCGTTAATCTCCTCTCTAACCAGCAACTTACCCCAACTCCTTTTCCTTTCTGTCTATCCCTCCTGAATATTGAATATCCCTGGATGTTCAGCTCCCAGCCTTGGTCAACCTGGAGCCCTGTCTCCGTGATCCCAACTATATCATAATCATTAATAGCTATCTGCACATTCAACTCATCCAACTTAGTACGAATGCTCCTGGCATTGAGACACAAAGCCTTCAGGCTTGTTTTTATAATGCTCTTACCCCTTGTACAATTATGTTAAAAAGTGGCCCTTTTTGATTTTTGCCCTGGATTTGTCTGCCTTCCACTATTACTTTTCACCTTGCTACCTATTGCTTCTATCGTCATTTTACACCCCTCTGTCTCTCTGCTCACACATTTAAGAAACCCACCACCTCTTAATCTCTGTTTATTATTTTTTTCTTCTTTCCCCCCTACATGTTGGGTCTGAATGCTTCCCTTCTCTGCCTCCTGCCTCACACACTGTCTACTAGCTTTCTCTATTTGAGTCCCTCCCCCCAACTGATCTAGTTTAAAGTTTTCCCAGTAGCATTTGCATTGTATTCGGACCCCTTTACTTTGTCCACATGTTGTTGCATTACAGCCTTATTCTAATTTTTTTATTATCAATTTACACACAATATCTCAAATTAAAAAAGCAAAACCAGGTGTTTAGATAATGTTACATAGAAATTAGAAATAAATAACTGAAATATCACATTTACATAGTATTCAGACCCTTTGCTATGCCTCAAAATTGAGCTTCGGTGCATCCTGTTTCCATTGATTATCCTTGAGTTGTCTCTATAACTTGATTAGAGTCAACGTGGTAAATTAAATTGATTGTACATGATTTGAAAAAACACACACACACCTGTCTATATAGGGTCCCGCAGTTGACAGTGCATGTCAGATCAAAAACCAAGCAATGAATACGAAGGAATTGTCCGCAGACATCCGAGACAGGATTGTGTCAAGAAAGAGATCTGTGGAAGGTATCAAACAATTTTTGCAGCATTGCAGGTCCCAAGGAGCACAGTGGATTCCATGATTCTTAAATGGAAGAACTTTGAAACCACCAGGATTCTACATTGAGCTGGCCGCCCGGCCAAACCGAGCAATCAGGGGAGAAGGGCCTTGGTCAGGGAGGTCTCTGACAGAGCTCCAGTGTTCCTCTATGGAGATGGGAGAAACTTCCAGAAGGACAACTATATCTGCAACACTCCACTAATCAGGCATTTATGGTAGAATGGCCAGATGGAAGCCACTCCCCAGTAAAAGGCACATGACAGCTTGCTTGGAGTTTGCTAAAACATACCTAAACAAGATTCTCTGGTCTGATGAAACCAAGATTGAATTCTTTGGCCTGAATGCCAAGTATCACGGTTGGAGAAAACCAGGCACCGCTCATCACCTGGCCAATACCATACGTACGGTGAAACATGGTGGTGGTAGCATCATGCTGTGGGATGTTTTTCAGCGGCAGAAGCTGGGAGACTAGTCAGGGTCGAGGGAAAGATGAATGGAACAAAGTACATGTTGAACATGATGAAAACCTGCTCCAGAATGTTCAGGACCTCAGACTGGGGCAGAGGTTCATCTTCCAACAGGACAACAACCCTAAGCACATAGCCAAGACAACGCAGGATCTGCAGAGAAGAATGGGAGAAATTACCCTGATACAGGTGTGCCAAGCTTGTAACGTCATATCCAAGAAGACTTGAGGCTGTAATCGTTGCCAAAAGTGCCTCAACAAAGTATGGAATACTTATGTAAATGTGATATTTCAGTTATGTCTTTTTAATTACTTTGCAAAAATGTCTAAACACCTGTTTTCGCTTTTTTATTATTGGGTATTGTGTGTGTCTTGATGATATAAAAATGAATTTAATCCGTTTTAGAATAAGGCTGTAACGTAACAAGCTGTTGAAAAGGTGAAGGGATCTGAATATTTTCTGTATGCACTGTATGCACCATGTCAAGATCAACTTTTCTTACATAAATAGCTCATCCATTGTAATTATTCTCATTTTGCCTAATAGACAAAACCCTTTTGACAGAGAACTTTAATTGACTAATTTATTCAATTAGGTCTTTCAATTTAGCAGTATATACAGAACAAATATGGCTTGCAGCTCAAGATATTAAGTACTTGATTTATAAGAGTCATGTGCTCAAATTCAGATCACTTTCAATATATCAAATACACTTTTATCAGTTGAGTGACCTTTCCCAGTTCTTTAATAATATCTTTTATTGTCATCACACATAAGTGCAACGAGATTTGGTTTGCAACTCCATCCGATGTCATAAATTAAATGACTATTGAAATTTAGGTTTAGATATTTAGGTTTAAGGGCCTGTCCTACCAGCATGCGACTCCATTCGGTGAGCACCACCAAATGTGGTCGCTTGAGCCGTCTGGCCTCGCGGGGTCGGTCCCACTTTGATTGCTGCAGCTCAGTCACTCAGGGCTTGTGGGCTGACAGCTCAGTCATTCAGGGCTGGAGGGCTGGCAGGACAGTCACTTAGGGCTGGTGCGATGGCAGCTCAGTCACTCAGGGCTTGTTGGCTGGCAGCTCAGTCACTCAGGGCTGGTGGGCTGCCAGATCAGTCACTCAGGGTTGGTGGGTTGCAGGCCACCACATTCAATTTCACAGCATTTCAAGCAGAGTGCAGGCCACCACATTCAATTTCATAGCATTTCAAGCAGAGTGCAGGCCACCACATTCAATTTCACAGCATTTCAGGAAGAGTGCATGCCACCACATTCAATTCCACAGCATTTCAAGCAGAATGCAGGCCACCACATTCAATTTGATAGCATATCAAGCAGAGTGCAGGCCACCACATTCAATTCCATAACATTTCAAGCAGAGTGCAGGCCACCACATTCAATGTCATAGCATTTCAAGCAGAGTGCAGGCCACCACATTGAATGTCACAGCATTTCAAGTAGACTACAGGCCACCACATAAAATTTCATAGCATTTCAAGCAGAGTGCAGCACACCACATTCAATTGCATAGCATTTCAAGCAGAGTGCAAGCCACTACATTCAATTTCACAGCATTTCAGGAAGAGTGCATGCCACCACATTCAATTCCACAGCATTTCAAGCAGAATGCAGGCCACCACATTCAATTTGATAGCATATCAAGCAGAGTGCAGGCCACCACATTCAATTCCATAACATTTCAAGCAGAGTGCAGACCACCACATTCAATTTCACAGCATTTCAGGAAGAGTGCATGCCACCACATTCAATTCCACAGCATTTCAAGCAGAATGCAGGCCACCACATTCAATTTGATAGCATATCAAGCAGAGTGCAGGCCACCACATTCAATTCAATAACATTTCAAGCAGAGTGCAGGCCACCACATTCAATGTCATAGCATTTCAAGCAGAGTGCAGGCCACCACATTGAATTTCACAGCATTTCAAGTAGACTGCAGGCCACCACATAAAATTTCATAGCATTTCAAGCAGAGTGCAGCACACCACATTCAATTGCATAGCATTTCAAGCAGAGTGCAAGCCACTACATTTAATTTCACAGCATTTCAGGTACAGTGCAGGCCACCACATTCAATTTCATAGCATTTCATGCAGAGTGCATGCCACCACATTCAATTCGATAGCATTTCAAGCAGACTGCAAACCACCACATTCAATTCCATAACATTTCAAGCAGAGTGCAGGCCACCACATTCAATGTCATAGCATTTCAAGCAGAGTGCAGGCCACCACATTCAATTTCATAGCATTTCAAGCAGAGTGCAGGCTACCACATTCAATTTCATTGCATTTCAAGCAGAGTGCAGGCCACCACATTCAATTTCATAGCATTTCAAGTAGACTGCCGGCCACCACATACAATTTCATAGCATTTCAAGTAGAGTGCAGGTGACCACATTCAATTTCATAGCATTTAACGCAGAATGCAGGCCTGCCACCACATTCAATTTCATAGCATTTCTTGCAGGGTGCAGGCCACCATATTCAATTTCATAACATTTCAAGCAGAGTGCAGGCCACCACACTCAATTGCATAGCATTTCAAGCAGAGTGCAAGCCGCCACATTCAATTTCACAGCATTTCAGGTAGAGTGCAGGCCACCACATTCAATTTCATAGCAATACAAGCAGGGTGCAGGCTACCACATTGAATTTCATAGCATTTCAAGCAGAGTGCAGACCACCGAATTGCCAAAACTCATTGCATTGTCATTATGGGATTATTTATTGCAAGTACATTGCAGACTCATAGTTCAGTAGATTCACAGCTTAGAATCACAGTCATGGACTCCCTCGCCATCTCCCAGAGTGACTGACTCACGTCCAGACATCCGGGCTTTTATAGTACTGCCCCCCCCCCCCCAAACCCCCCCCCCCCACGGAAGGGGCGTTACCATCATAGTGGTGATTGACAGGCAAGAGAACAAATCAGCCAATCGTAAGTATTATTTTGTTTGTTTTTAAAAAAATATATTAGAGGTAATGTACAATAGTATAAACCAAAAATAACATAATACATTTCATTTACTTCTTGTTTTAAACTTTAATAATCGGAAATTAATAGAAGCAATAAAAAGAAAAATAGAGAAAGTTAGATAAGTTAGTGACATTAATAGTACATGAAAAAGTGGAAAGAGCCCATAAAGATGTAGAGCATGAGAAAGAGTAAAAGAAAGAAAAATGAAAATAAAAAAAGGAAAATATAAGGAAAATAAGATAAAAGGGATGTACCTGTTTCGTATCTTTACACACCCCTCAACAGGTCCAGAAACCATTTATTTCCAGAGTTATGTTGCACCTTATGCTTGTAATAAGTCGATAAATGGAGACCAAATCTTTAAGAATTGGTCTGATTTGCCTGCCAGGACGAATCTCATGTCTTCGAGGTGTAACATTTCAGACATATTTGAAATCCACATTTTCAACGTTGGTGTGGGTGCATATTTCCAAAATGTAAGTATAAGTTTTTTTGCTATTATTAAGCCATAATTAAGGAAACTCTTTTGGAACGAAGTCAGCTCAAAGCTGACTTCCTTTGCTCCAAAGATAATCAATTCTGCGTTAGGTTTCAATTTTATTTTAAATAATGTTATAAAAATTTCAAATGGTTTCAACACTCATAATTTTATTTTTGATCGATCGGAAAAATTGTCAGGGGTGCCTCAGCGGAGGAGGACTGTGAGTAAGATGGCCAAAAATCATAGTGATATACGGTAGCATTTTTTATAAAATCAATATACAGAGCAGTGAAGTGGTCACAATGAGACTTTTAGTTATATAGATAATGTTGCAAAGCTTTACTTTGCTGGATGGTGATTGGGTTAAGTGTTGAGCCTTGTCTGGGTTTCTTGATTATCAAGGCAATGTTGTATAATTCATGTGATTATCAATGTTGTATAATTCATCTCTGCTAACTTCAATCTAGAAACTTTGTCAGTTACATTGTATTAATTACTATATTATTGGGTTAGGGAACGGTCTATTATGTACTGTGTCAATATTTGTTATTAGACTGTATAGAGACCACCTCCATGTGGTTTCTGACCCTCAAGGTTCAGGGACCTATAAAAGGTAGCTCCACGAGGTCTAATGTTGATCTTCTGGAAGACCGCTTGGGACTGCAGGACCTTTTGGAGTGTCTCTGCTTGCAGAAGGCTAGAAGGGCTTGGCCAAGCAGATACAAGGATCGAACCTGCTGTGGTTAGGTATTGTATTGGGGAATTTGTGTTGTGTTATCCGTCAAGGTTTTGTTGTGCAAGTGCTTGATTCAGTATTTTATTGACTGAAACTAGACTAGCGGGGAGCTTAGAACAAGCAATTTACATTGGGGCTCGTCCGGGATCTCAACCAAGTGTTGAGCTGTCTCGATCGCGAATGCAGAAATCGGCGCCACGGTGCGATGTTCGCATTGATTTTTGGCACTTCGCTAGTCGGAGCAGATTGATCATTCGCGGGCTTGGGAAAGGGTCCCAATGAGATTGTAGAACAGGGTCTAGCAAGCACGGGGGGTGATAGCACTCCTTTGGGTTAGAGGCCCATAAAACCAGGGTGGGGTAGAGGCCCAGCTGGGGTTGAGATAGAGGACCTTTCCTGGGTAGATGCCCGAAACTTGGTCATAGTTGGCAGACTCAACTGCTGGCGAAAACCATAAATTCAGACGTGGATTCAGATTCCTACCCAGGTTTGGTATCTAATTGGCGGGATATTGAAAACAAGTCAGGTTTATGTGCTAAGCAGTGAAGCATTTGACCTGTTGTTGCTGGGAGTGCTGATTGGAAAGGTGCATTCCTCAGCATTGACTGCTAGTGCATAGAGGCGAGGCGCTGACACCTGGTGCCAAGCAGGTGAGAAGGAAATCCTTTTGAGCAGGTAAAACCTAGGTTGGTTAGAGGCCACATCTGTGTGATGATATCCAAATCCCTCCCTGGAGTGACGGACAAGGAATCTCATAAAGCCTCTGGGCTCGGTGGCTAGAGTATAGATTGGCTGGGAATACTCTAGTCCATTCTAGATTTCATTAGGCAAGTAAATTGAATTTGAGAGCCCGCGTATGTTGAGTGATGCGCACTAAAACTGATTGAACAGAGCGAGCTTAAATTTGCAGACTCAAACACCTACATACAGAATTTCACATTGAAGTTCTGCCCGTATGGTAGAATTTGAATTATGTGTATATAGAACTTAGGAGTTTGTGCGTGTTTGCAATCGATTCCGAATAACAGCTGATCAACAGTGAATAGTAACCTTCTGATCGATTGTTGATTAGTACCTGATAGTGAAGAGTAACTAAGAGATGGGAACCTGGTTTACTTGGTGAAAAGTTCCCAGATGTGAGAGGTACGACTAATTTTGAGAACTTAGAGAGAAGGGATAGAGGTCCCCCTATAGAAGTCCAGTCTTAGCAGGAGGAAAGTAACATTTAGGAGGAAAAGTAGTCATTTAAGAAGTAGTACCCCTCAACAAAAGGTACCCTAGGAAGGGGAAAATCTTCGGTATCGGAGGGAGAGGTTCACTGATTTATACAAGCACGACGCGGCATTGAGATCGAGTGTTTCTGATTTGTGCGCTGGTGTGTTAATTAATCTTTTCAGTCTCCAGCATTGCCTTTTTTAGGATCTTTATCGGCTCCGAACTCTATAAATATTTGTGTATGTGAAAAAATTTAGAGTGTGTTAAGAACGCAGACCGCTGCTTGTATTATCTGTGTGAGTGCTTAAGGATTTTGGGTGTTAGATCATTGGGGTAAAGGTGCGTCTGAATTAAATATATAGTATTTGTTTAGATCAGGATTGTTAATATTGTTAGAATCCGATTCGTGGTTGTTCGATCAGGGTCGTATTCTTTCGATCGCTGTGCCGGGATAGGACTCATTCCGTTGATTTAATATGGCACGAGGAGGATTTATTAGAGTGTGTGATTCATCATCATAATATGTGGATGCTTGTAGTTTATATTGGGATGCGTCTTGGTCTATTTGTATTTGGGGGATTAGTTTCTTGTTTGATTATAATTTTACTTACGTGGTTCGGGTTTATTTGTCTTTGTGAACTTAAAGTGTTCTGAGTGGGAGAGATTGCTGCTAAGATTTAAATATTAAGAGCATTAGTTTGGGAGACCGGAGATTAATTGTTTACAGGATGAAAGTTGAATGAGGTGATTGTGATCGAGCTGATAAGAAAGTTGAGAGCACGATTGAATAAAGCGATTGAGTGGCGTGATTGACTAGAGATTGTGAAAGATTGAATGTACAACTGTGTGAGAAGGTGTGAATCTGCTAGGTTAGTCATTGTGTGGGAGTGATTTCAGTGGCCTTGGAGTCTGAAACGAAGAAGTGAGTATTGTGGAGGTGTGAGTGTTTTGAAACTTAACTGCATTGTGTCGATTGTGTAGGAGGATGGGAAATATACTGGAGAAGGAACTATCAAACATTCCTGAAATTCTGTTGAGAATAATGTGTGAGAAAATTCCTCAGGAAGCAGAGAGATTAAGAAAATTGTCGGGGAAATTAAATGAAGTTTTAGGAAACAAACTTTGGCCGATAGGTGGGCTAAAGTCTGTAGCAGGAATAACCTACATAGAGACAATTATTAGGCGATATGGAAACAGTGAAGAAGGGAACGAGTTTATTGAACTATGGAAAATACTTTTTACAGAAAGGAAAGTAACTAAAGAAGCTGTTCTGCTTTCTGCCTTGAGAATGACAGCATCAAAGTTAGGGATTAGAATAAAAGAAGAGAGAACCTTCTCTAGGTATTTTGGGACAGAGAGAAAGATAGTGAAGCCAGCAGTAGGAGCAGGAGAGAGCATCAATTTTTAAAAGATAAATTATTACGATGGCTCTTAAAGGGAAGGTGCCGACTAAAATTAAACTCATCAAATTTAGTAAGAGTGCAGCGGTTAGCGTGGATCTCGAAGGGAGAGAAGCCCAATAAAAAGAAGCATGGGCAGACTTTTTTGGAACAGATTCACAGCATTCCTCTCAGCCCTCTCATGTTCTTAGTTCTGAAACACCCTGCGCAGCATTCGAACAGGACGCTCGGGTGGAGTCAGTGATATCTTCGACTTCACCCACTAAATTCAAATCCAAAGTAGGGAAATCGGGAGAGGACTCTCTAGCTCAGACGATTGCTTCACCAGCAGAAGATCGTGTGGGGGATCAGGGAGCTAGAAGGAAGGTTCCTCACAAATTATTTGGGAAACCAATTGGGGAAGTAAAGGAATCCTTCATTAAGTATAGAGATTCCGGTAGCAGAAAGAGTAGTTTCTCTGAGGGAGAGACAGCGGGGGGATATCAAATAGCTGATCCTGATATTGCTAATATTATAAGATCAGAACAAAATCCCCGATATTATGGACATGGAGCGGATTCCCCGTAGGCAATTACCTAGTAGGAAGCTGCCAACTCCACCTTTAGAATTAGATCCCACAGTAGGTGCAAATTATCCCTGGGCTATAGACGTCCACGTTCTAATGCAACTTGGTTCAATGGCAGCTAAATCCTTCCAGAGACCCATACTAAGAATCCAGAAATGGGAAGTAACATTGAAGGAGGAATTTAAAGCATGGATTCCTCCTGGTTACCTTAGAGACATGCCAATCTGAGAGCCGACTTTCCCTCAGTTTGGTTGGAAAGGCTAAAGAGCTATGAGACCTGATCAATGTTACATCTGGAGAATCAGGACATTGGAGCAGATCTTGCCCTGTGACGGAACAAAGAGGAGGAAGGGGTCAAAGAAGAGGGCCACGGGTTCTAAGAAGTCAGTGGATCCCTAGAGGTTATAGGAACACTTGGGACCCTGAAGATGGAGGAAGAGAACACTGGCCAGAGGATCAGGGGGGCCGGGACATTCTGGCAGCCAAATCCATTCCGATAGCCCTGTGAGTAAAAAGTAAAAGGATGAAATCCGAGGGTATCCTCATATGGCCTAATAATAATAATAAATTATAAGAACACGAAAGAACACCGCCCCTTCCAAATTCCAGGAAGAGTTACATAGAAGCTGATTGGGATTGAGAAACCTCCCTAAAAGGAAGGAATACGAAAAGGGAAACATAGTAGCTGGTGTCAAAGAGAATAAGAACTGAAGGAAACTAAACTGGCACAAGGGAAAGAAGAAATTAACTTATTGCGCTGGAGGTAGGGGAGTAGGGGAAGGAGCTATTGTACTAACTTGTTACAAAGTTGTTGTACCTCCAGAACAGTATAAACTACAACATACTACTATCTGGGGAGTGAGGTAAAGAGTATGTAGACCCTTAAGAATGGGCAGAAGGCACAGCTCAGGTAGGATCTGTAGTTATTATCTCCATCCAGGTAGCTCCCCAGAGACAAAGGCCAACAACAATGAAGAAATGATATTGAAATGATACTGAAGAAAATTGATATGAAAACCATCATCAGATATACATTAAACAACATTGTGTGAATATGGAGAGGGCTGATTTGTGTTGATCCTCGGATAGGAAATAATATATTATAGAACTGAATAGTGATAGTGAAAGAGAAAAGGGCTTGTGACTGATAGCAGGATTTATAGGTTATAGGTTTGACTGTGGAAAGGGATGGAAGAATGGGCAACAACGTGGATGGAGGGAATTCAGGCTCATAAAATCTTGGGATTTTCAATGGCCCTGTCTTTATGATTAGACTAGACTAAGTGGGACCCATTGCGTCCCATGTTCAAACGAGAGCACTGGTCACCCAACATAATATTCCACCTCCCCACCAATTCCAATATATTGGTGGCCAGTGGGGGGGGGGGGGGGGGGGGGGAAGCTTTCTGGAGTGCTAGTATTGTGTTGTGGGCTGAAGGGACTGGTTTACAGAGGGCAGTATGGACATTGTGGGCCAAATGGATTCTTGGGGTGGCAGCTCAGTCACTCAAGCCTGATGTGCTGGCAGCTCACTCACGGCTGGTGGGCAGGCAGTTGACTCACGGCTATTCCTTGAAATTCCATTTCAAGCAGGGTGCAAGGCCATGAAATTCAAATGCACTTTCCTACCATTTCAATCCGGGTGCAAGGCCACCAAACACAAGGGCAGTTTCACACCACTTCATGCAGGGTGCAAGGCCACCAAATTCAGGTGCAGTTTCCTACCACTTCAAGCAGGGTACAAGGCCACCAAACTCAAGTGCAGTTTCATGCCACTTCAAGCAGGGTGCAAGGCCACCAAAATCAAGGGCAGTTTCATGCCACCAAGCAGGGTGCAAGACCACCAAATTCAAGTATAGTTTGATGCTACTTCAAGGAAGGTGCAAATCCACCGAATTCAAGTGCAGTTTCCGACCACTTCAAGCAGGGTGCAAGGCCACCAAATTCAAGTGCAGTTTTGTACCACTTCAAGCAGGGTGCAAGGCCACCAAATTCAAGTGCATTTTTATACCTCTTCAAGCAGGGTGCAGGGCCACCAAATTCAAGTGCAGTGTCATACTATTTCAAGCAGGGTGCAAGACCATCAAATTTAAATGCAGTTTCATACCATTTAATGCAGGGTGTAAGGCCACCAAATGCAAATGCAGTTTCATACCATTTCATGCAGGGTGCAAGGCTACCACATTCAAATGCAGTTTCATACCATTTCAGGCAGTGTGAAACCACCATAAAACCCACACAAAACACCACAAAACACCACATAAACACCACACAGTTCAGTAGACATTTGTGACCTCTCCTCTCCCACATCTTGGAGAGACTGAGCCACACCCACACTTCCAGCTTTTATAATCCCCACCCCCTCCCACTGGCGTGGCCTTCACGGGCGTGATTGACAGGAGAGAGATTCTCAATATTTTTAAAACAATAATAACACTTTTATTTTTCATTGATGGGAGGAATCCTCTGCACCTGATGACCGGAGGGGGACTGCAGCACTTCACATCAAACCAACCACCACCAACAGCTATTTGCTGTGCTTCACTTCAAACCAACCACCACCAACAGCCATTTGCAGCACTTCACTTCAAACCAACAACCACCAACAGCTATTTGCTGTGCTTCACTTCAAACCAACCACATTTTCATTTTCAAACCACATTAATGGCACTCAAGGTCAGTAAAACCACACTCACAGTATAGTAAACATATAGTTCAGTGTTATTCACAGCTCAGACTAACAGACGTGACCATCTTGCTTTCCCCCATCTTGCAGAGACTGACTGAGGCACTCAACAGTTCCATGTTTTATTGTCCCTCTGGAAGGGGCGTGGTTTTCAGGAGACAGAATCCCAACATTTGTTAAACACAAATAACTAATTTTATTTTTCATCGATGGAGAATGTTCTTGTCCTGCACAGCGGAGGGGGACTCTGAGTAAGATGGCCAAAAATCACAGCCGTAAGTGGCAGTGTTTTTTCTAAAATCAATATACAGAACAACAGGAAGTGGTCGATCAGTCTTTTCGTAATATAGATATTCTTAGTGAACCAAACACACGCATTCCAAATGGCAATAATGTAATTTACATGTGATGAATATTTGCCTCCATGACAATCAGAATTTCAGGAGGAAGATGAGATGGATTATGGACTAATCTCTGGGTTGTGAGGCTTTTGCATGCTGTGTTTGTTTGGGGTTTTATGGACAAATTAATGATTTGGACGAGGGAATTCAATGCAACATCTCCAAATTTGCAGATGATACCAAGCTGGGGGGTATAGTTAGGTGTGAGGAGGATGCTTGGAGGCTGCAGGGTGATTTGGATAGGCTGAGTGAATGGGCAGATGCATGGCAGATGCAGTATAATGTGGATAAATGTGAGGTTATCCACTTTGGTGGCAAAAACATGAGGGTAGACTATTATCTGAATGGCGGCAGATTAGGAAAGGGGGAGATGCAACGAGACCTGGGTGTCATGGTACACCAGTCATTGAAAGTAGGCATGCAGGTGCAGCAGGCAGTGAAGAAAGCAAATGGTATGTTAGCATTCATAGCGAAAGGATTTGAGTATAGGAGCAGGGAGGTTCTACTGCAGTTGTACAGGGTTTTGGTGAGGCCACACCTGGAGTATTGCATACAGTTTTGGTCTCCAAATCTGAGGAAAGACATCCTTGCCATAGAGGGGGTACAGAGAAGATTCACCAGACTGATTCCTGGGATGTCAGGACTTTCATATGAGGAAAGATTGGATAGACTCGGCTTGTACTCGCTGGAATTTAGAAGATTGAGGGGGGATCTTATAGAAACTTACAAAATTCTTAAGGGGTTGGACAAGCTAGATGCTGGAAGATTGTTCCCGATGTTGGGGGAGTTCAGAACAAGGGGTCACAGTCTAAGGATAAAGGGGAATTCCTTTAGGACCGAAATGAGGAAAACATTCTTTACACAGAGAGTCGTGAGTCTCTGGAATTCTCTGCCACAGAAGGTAGTTGAGGCCAGTTCATTGGCTATATTTAAGAGGGCGTTAGATGTGGCACTTGTGGCTAAAGGGATCAGGGGGTATGGAGAGAAGGCAGGTACGGGATACTGAGTTGGATGATCAGCCATGATCACATTGAATGGCGGTGCAGGCTCGAAGGGCCGAATGGCCTACTCCTGCACCTATTTTCTATGTTTCTATGTTTCTATTATCTATTCAGCACTTCTGGCTGAACAAGTTTGCAAATTCTTATGTATTTTCTTTATAACTCACATACTGGGATACTCCATTGGAAAAGAGAGAGCTGTTCCAGAACCTTCCTTCTCCCATTGGTTTTCAATTTCCAGTATTATCAACAACTGGAAGTTGTACAACTTCTGACCTTTAAACTAATCTCTGGGTTGTGAGGCTTTTGCATGCTGTGTTTGTTTGGGGTTTTTGTCGTGTTGGGGAGACGATATGATCAATGTAATGTGAATGCTGATAATCCCAATAATGTTTAAAAACATTTATTATTGTAACACCCCCACAACAGATGGCAAATGTCTAAAACACTTTTCTTCCCACAGAGAATGCCAAATACTCTTTTTATTCGATGGACAGGGTCATGAGATCATAAGGAATAGGAGTGGAATTAGGCCATTTGGCCCATCAAGTCTACCCTGCTATTCAATCATGGCTGATCTATCTCTCCCTCCTAACCCCATTCTCCTACCTTCTCCTCATAACCTCTGTCGCCTTTACTAATCAAGTGGTGGTAGATTCAGAGGGTTTGAATAACATTTAGGCTGTGGTGGGTAATTCAATGGAAAATTATGGGATTAAACAATATCACATGGAGCTGGGAATATGAAATCAATGTTATAATCAGATCACCCGCAATCATTTTTAATGGTGGAGCAGGATTGTGGGGTGTGTGCCGTAATCCTGCTCTTAATTCATATGTTTCTTTGCTCAGAGCCTACTATCAACAGAGCTATTTTATGATTTTACTTCAGAGTCACGTCTGAAGCATACGCCAACGACTGACTGGAGGCGCGTCGCTCCTTCCAGCGGTAAGTTTAAAAACCTCAGGTAAGTGTTTTTGAAACAACTCTGAGGTCGTTTTTGGCTGGTTCTATAATTCTTGTTTTCTTACCAAGTTTGAACCTTGCTATGGCGAAGGTGAAGAGACGGCCTGCGGTGGAGCCGGCCACCGAAGACTGCGGGAGTGCGGGTAGCGGGCGACTGTCTGTATCGCCTTCAATGTCGCCGGCAGTGGAGCCAGCGGCAGCAGACTTGGTGCCAGAACAAAGCACCATGGCAGTCCTGCAGGGCGGACGGCCACACAGAAGTCTGCGAGGCCCATAGACTTCGATGAGTCGGGCCAGGAGGAGTCCCCTCCTTCATTGGGTAGCGTCTATGGACGACTAACCCATATGGAGCACCTTAAGGAGAGGTGGATCCAGAATGATATGCAAAGGAGGGAGCAATATCAACGCGGATCTCCACGGGGGCCCGCGCCAGCGGCATCTTTTACAGGGCTACACAGTGTTTCCCTCTCTGGGGAGGGGAGCACATGGGGTCATTATCAAGCTGACTCAGAGTTTGGAGGCACAGCAAGTGAGCACGCCCGGGGACACGGGTCTGAAGTGCCACTATTGGCATCAATGTTTGCCATACCATCGCCATCAGGGGCACCCCTGGATGAAGAATTGGCCACTATCATCAATTATTTGTCCTCCCATCAACTCAAAGATCTGGCAATGGAGGAGACCACCAACAGATACTATACTCCTGCCAACTGTGCCTCCCTAAATGTGCTGGCCGTAAACCATTCTATCTGGGGTCATATTGGAGCGAGTGTCAGAGCCCAGGAGATAAAGCTCCAAAAAATGTTTAAATTGCTTGCCTCAGGCATCACTGCCTTTGCTAGGTATGTGGATGGGGAGCTGCTGACTGATACACAGCAGGACGCAATGGCATTGATGTGTAATTCCCACTTTGAAATCAATTGCCTGCGCAAAAACGCACTTCGGCCGGCACTAAACCTCAACTTTGCTGTGCTGTGTAAGGCCAGCAACGTCCAGCCGGCCAATTACCTATTTGGGGAAGATCTGCCGAAGCAGGTCTGGGAACTGGACGATGAGGCCAAGACCATTCGCCTGATGTGAGTCCACACTCCACCCAGGGGCTTATCATATCGGCAACACCCTATGCTCCCTTCAGCACCAGGCGATACCTGCCTAGGGGCACCGGAATGGGAGGGAGACTCGAAGAAGAGGGACAAAGGTCTTTTTTAGGGGTAGGCCCAAGCTGGCTCACAGCAAGGATGCGCGGAGGGCACCCGCCATCAGCCCTACACCTCAAGTCTCGAGCACGAAAACCAGCACCGTACTGCCAGTAACATCTTAGGTAGGTGAATCTAGTTCCTTGTGGAACACATTACACATGACTCAGGCACGAGTTGGGGGGAGATTGCAATATGTCTTGAATGAATGGAGTTGGATTACAGCAGCTCCGTTTATACTGCACAGTAGACGAGGTTTCCAAATTGAGTTCCTTCTTAATTCACTACCACCCACACAACACTCACCAAACCGCACATATGTGTTTTCATAATAGGGTTAGTCTGGATGTACAAGCTCAAATCCAAACTTTACACAAAAAAGAGGTCATTGAGAGGTCGCCTCATGAACCTCACCAATTTGTATCTAGCATATTCACCAAGCGAAAAAGGGATGGAGGATGTCGTATCATCCTGGACTTAACTGAACTTAATACCTTTGTGCAGTATAAACATTTCAAAATGGATAACTTTGGTACTTCCATAGAACTGGTTTCTAAAGGAGGTTATATGGCATGCATTGGTCCTAAAGATGCATACTGCTCGGTACCCATTCACAAGGAGCACAGGAGATATTTGAAGTTTAACTGGATGGGACAATTGTGGCAGTTCAAAGCATTGCCTAATGGGCTGACCAGCTCCCAGACTATTTACTAAACTACTAAAATCAATTCTGGGGCTACTACAAGCTCAGAATCACATTGTCATGGCATATTTGGATGACATTCTAATCATATCAAGGACACCAAGGAATTAGCTGAGTAATCTGTTTCAGCCACCAAACTCATGTTTGAGAGATTGGGGTTCATCATCCATCCAGTTAAGTCCAAATTGATACATACCAGGGTAATAGGTTACCTGAGATTTACCATTAACTTAATTCACATGTCTGTGACCTAGCAGCAAGCAATTAGAGTTAATACATGCCTGTAACAATTTAATTGGTAAACAGCAGCACTTAATTAGACAAGTAGCAAGTGTAATTGGCAAACTAGTGGCAGCCTTTCCAGCTGTGCGTTTCGGGCCTTTGCATTATCAAAATTTACAATGTGCCAAGGAGGAGGCACTAAAATTCCATGTGTGTGTATGCTTACGTATCGTTAGCTTTTAGAAATGTGTGAATGGTGCACTGAATGGTGCATTTTAATTTTGTTGTACATGTTCACATGTTATAATGGGACTAGGGGAAAATAAATGGTCGGCACGGACTGGAAGGGCCGAGAGGGCTTGTTTCCGTGCTGTAATTGTTATATGGTTATATGGTTATAATGACAATAAAGATTATCTAACTATCTCTCTATAATGGTAATTTTTAACACTATCCCACCCAGGCCCTGGTACACGGATATTTGGGATGTGAGCGTGGTGCTTACACTGCTTCTCCAGTGGGCACCAGCTTCCTCCCTACATTTATCAAAACTCACACTCAAGGTGGTCATGCTAATGCTGCTGGTCACAGCGCAACGGGCCCAGACGTTGCACAATTTACGACTGGACAACATGAATACTAATGTAAATAATATAACCTATATCATTTATGATTTGATTAAACAGTGCAGAGGGGTGTCAGGGCTCAAGCTAGTGTTCTTGGCATAACCCATGGATCCAAGGTTATGTGTAGTATCTCATATTCAACAATATATAAAGGTCACTAAGAGCCTCAGAGGTTCCGAGCTATCTGTTCTGATCAGTTATAAGAAACCTTTCCACTAGGAATCAGTACAAACCATTTCTAGATGGTTAGAAGAGTTTCTGGCAAGTGCAGGAGTGAACACTGACACTTTTAAATCTCACTCTACCAGGGCTGCATCAACATCGGCAGTGAGGGCAATGGACGTCCCTCTCGACCACATCCTAGTGGCTGCAGGATGGGCCAATGAACAGACGTTCCACAGGTTTTACAACAAACCAATTGCCGGACCGGGAGTGTTTGCTAGTACCATTTTAGATTCTGTTCTATAGTTTCCCCCCAGGATGGGAGGGGTTACTATTATTTTCTTTTTATGATTAAAGCATCAGTATTATTACCTAACTATGTTATGTCTGAATGCATTAATCTTTTTTACTCATCCATGGTCAATCCATTCAGTGTGTGACGCTTGGACTCATATCCGGCGTGAAATCACAGAGCTTTGAAATCTTCACGTAGTCACTCACGTGACTCCGAAGTTAAATAGTAAGATTAAATGAGAACTTACCAGTTTGAAGTTTGATCTTTATTTTATGAGGGGTTACGATTAGCGATTACATGCCCACCGCTCCCAACCCTCATTTTATAAAGGTAGTTCTAGTTCTCTCCAAATCTTACTATGTTCAGGTCAACTACTCTTATCTGTGATTTCACACTGCTGCTTTAAAGATTGATGTGCATAAGGACTGACGGCCTTCTTCACGTAATCGCTCTTCGTAACTCCTCATAAAATAAAGATCAAACTTCAAACTGGTAAGTTCTCGTTTAATCTTACTATTTTATTTTATTTACCATATTTTGGTCATAAAGTATTTTTGTTCAAAATAAACAAATGGGATGTGATTTTAGATCTGTTATTACAGTTGAAATTTCTGAGATAATGAGGTTGAAATTCTGACCAACAAATAGAATCAAGCTTTGCGAAGAACTCTACTCTTGTCTCTTGCTTCTCAACTGCAATGCTGGCTATATATGAAAACCAAGATGTTCAATGCAATTGAAGAAGAGTACAAAACATTGAAAAATTCTCAGGCAAAAAAAATACGTAAGGGTTTTAGAACAGAAGGAGCCCATTAGGCCCATGTCCATGGCGCTGTTTAATAAAGCAATCCTTTAATCCTATTGATTGCCCGTTTCTCGAAGGCCTTGCAAAATGTTCTCCCCTATGTATTTATCCAGTTCCCCATGAGGAAGACACAGTGGAGCTTGCCTCCTTCACATCTTCATATATTAAACTTCAAGTTCCAATGAGACAGTCTTATGTCATTCTTTACTCACTTCCCCTTTACTTAATACCAGTGGCCCTAGACCTTGCTCTTTCATCAAAGGGGTTAGCCATCCCTGCATGCTCTGTCTATGACATTTATCAATTTATAGTTTTAGCCATTCTCTGATCAACCTTCTCATCTCCAAAGAAAAAGGTCCCTGCCTCTCTAATCTATGTAATGATCCCTCATTCTAGGAACCATTGTCATAGTCATATTCATAGAGTGATACAGTGTGGAAACAGGCCCTTTGGCCCAACTTGCCCACACCAGCCAACATGTCCCACATGTCTGCGCTTGGTCCACATCCTTCCAAACCTGTCCTATCCAATCATATACCTGTCTAACTGTTTCTTAAACTTTGGGATTGTCCCTGTCTCAACTACCTCCTCTGGCAGCTTGTTCCATACACCCACCACCCTTTGGGTGAAAAAGTTACCCCTCTGATTCCAATTGTCCCCTTCACCTTGAACCTATGTCCTCTGGTCCTCGGCTCCCCTTCTCTGGGCAAGAGATTCTGTGCATCTAACTGATCTATTCTTCTCATGATTTTATATACCTCTATAAGATCATCCCTCATCCTCCTGTGCTCCAAGGATTAGGGATCCAATCTACTTAACTTCCTATAGCTCACACCCTCTAGTCCTGGCAACATCCTTGTAAATCTTATCAGAACCCTCTCAAGCTTAACAATATCTTTCCTATAACATGGTGCCCAGATCTGAACAGAATATATATATATTTTTTTTAATTTTATTTATTAGAGGTAAATACATCAATATACACATATATACTGTTACAATCATTGTACCCCATAATTCTATGGCTTATAAAGAAAAAAGAATAGAGAGAAAGAGAGTGAAATGTGAAAAGAGTTGTGATAGTGAAAGAGCGTGCCAAAGGGGAGAAGAAACCCTTGGTCAAAGAATTAGAAAAGGGGGCTAAAAGATAGACCCTATAAAAAAAGGAAAAAGAAAAAAAAAGAGAAAAAAAAGCCAGTTATTATGTTATATATATCACGCAAAAGGAATCCACCAACTCGATAGTTTTTCATCCCTCCACTACCAAGGCCCGAGGTACTCCTGCACCCTATCTTTGTAGTAATTCTATAAATGCAGACCACGTCTGATAGAAGCGATCTGATTTTCCTGCTAGGTGGAGTCTCATATCTTCCAGATGTAGTGTTTCAAACATAGTTGAAATCCACATATTTAATGTTGGTATAGGAGCATTTTTCCAAAATGTTACGATTAGTTTTTTTCCTATTATTAAGCCGTAATCAAATAAATTCTTTTGATACACATTTAATTCCGAACTACCTTCTGTCATTCCGAAAATAATCTATTCTGGCTTTGGTGTCATTTTTATTTTAAACGGTTTTGTGAAAATTTCAAAGATTTCAATCCAAAACCTTTGAATTTTTGTACAAAAGATAAATGAGTGCGCTATAGTAGCTTCTTGACACTGGCATTTATCACAAATTGGTGAAACGTTAGGGAAAGATTTATTTAATTTAGTTTTTGAGTAGTATAATCTGTGTATTATTTTAAATTGTATAAAAGTGTGTCTTGCGTTAATTGAGCATTTGTGCACCTTTAATAAGTATTCTTTCCACCTTTCATTGGAGTTTTTAATGCTTAGTTCGTTTTCCTATTCACCTCTAATACCTTCCATTGTTGGTATTACTGCATTTAGTATAATATTATATATATGTGAAATTATATTTGCTGATTCCGCCTTTGTATTCATTACTTCATTTAGTAATATTCTAAAAGCGGTCTCACCAATGTCTTATACAATGACAACATGAGGAAGGGCCCCGACCCAAAAAGTCACCCATCCATGTTCTCCAGGGATGCTGCCTGACCTGCTGAGTTACTCCAGCATTTTGTGTCTTCCAATCGTTGTCATGTATTTTCCAGGCCCTCTTTGATTTCAATGTTGAAATGATGAAATACGTAAACAAAGAAAATCCTATAAATAGCCTGTAGATCAAACAGCATCTGTGGAAAAGATATGAGGAAAATTATGTTCCTATCTTCAATGACTCTTGCTCTCTTGCAAAGTTTATTCAATGTTTTCATTTTTATACTGTTTTTCATACACAGATTGGCAGTAATGTGGTGAGTTAAAAATTGGAATGTAGCACTGTTTCATTTAATGAAAATCATCAATGACTGAAACCACACAATTAATATTTAATTAGAATTTTTTTTAACTTAGTTTGATAATACTATTAAAATTGAGCTGCGATTCCTGCACTTTAAATGTCGCATTATTTCTTTGAATATGTGGTCATTATAATTAATTGATATTCTGTGACTGCAATTCAAAAATTGGTTAAATATGCATTGCCTCATAGATTCGTTGAGCAATGAAGCAGACTCCTAGGCCTTGTGTCCAAGCTGACCATTAAGTTCCTTTTTACTGAACACTTGCACTTTTTGTGCCAAGGCCAGCTGGATCTCCCAGTTGCTTGCTATTTTAAGTTCCTTTGCAATTCCCTTACCAATCTTTCTGTCCTTGGCCTCCTCCACTGCCAGAGTGAAGCCATCCACAAACTAGACGAATTACACCTCATATTTCACTTGGGTAGTTAACAACGCATAATACCATCTATCTATCTATCTATCTATCTATCTATCTATCTATCTATCTATCTATCTATCTATCTATCTATCTATCTATCTATCTATCTATCTATCTATCTATCTATCTATCTATCTATCTATCTATCTATCTATCTATCTATCTATCTATCTATCTTAAAGAAGGAACTGCAGATGCTGGAGAATCGAGGGTTACACAAAAAGCTGGAGAAACTCAGCGGGTGCAGCAGCATCTAAGGAGCGTAGGAGATAGGCGACGTTTCGGGTCGAGACCCTTCTTCAGACTGGTCAGGGATCAGGGAAACGAGAGATATAAACAGTGAGGTGGAGAGATATCACAGAGGGGGAGCAGTTAGAGAGGAGGTTGTAAAACTGTCTTTGTAGGGAGGAGGAGAACTTCTTCAAAGTAGGCATACCTTGAGGAGATATCGCAGTGGAGTAGACAAAGTGTTAAAGAAGGAACTGAAGATGCTGGAGAATCGAGGGTTACACAAAAAGCTGGAGAAACTCAACGGGTGCAGCAGCATCTAAGGAGCGAAGGAGATAGGCGACGTTTCGGGTCGAGACCCTTCTTCAGACTGGTCAGGGATCAGGGAAACGAGAGATATAAACAGTGAGGCGGAGAGATTTTATCACAGAGGGGGAGCAGCCACCTCACTGTTTATATCTCTCGTTTCCCTGATCCCTGACCAGTCTGAAGAAGGGTCTCGACCCGAAACGTCGCCTATCTCCTTCGCTCCTTAGATGCTGCTGCACCCGCTGAGTTTCTCCAGCTTTTTGTGTAACCCTCTATCTATCTATGTATCTATCTATCTATCTATCTATCTATCTATCTATCTATCTATCTATCTATCTATCTATCTATCTATCTATCTATCTATCTATCTATCTATCTATCTATCTATCTATCTATCTATCTATCCATAACTATAAAGCTCTGATCTTGTTATCTTCCAGTTTGCGCGGTCTTCCTATTTGCACACAAAACGGTACGCAACAGAGCTATGATTTTCCGTCAGCTTACTCACTGTTCTCCTGTGCTGCGAGTGCGCCAAGTTTTGTTCTGAACGGTGATCTAATGTAAATTTAAGCGAGGTTTAAACATCTTAAAAGCCGCGCATGCGGAGATCGATCACCTCTCCTGCTAGTCAGTGCCGCGTGGATCGATTGACCTCTCCTGCCACTCCACAGGACTGTCCGCCCCTTCCTGCACCATCGCCTCTTTACTTGAGCTAAGGGGGTCTATGGATGGCCGGCGGACGTCTCCAACCGGACACAATTTTCGGAGGGAGATTGGGTCGGAGACCCAGCCCAAAGCGACCCGAAGCAGCACAGTCTGAAGCAGCCCAGCCCGAGGCAGCCCAGCCCAAAGCAGCCCAGCCTGAAGCAGGCCAGCGTCGGAGACCCAGCCCAGCGCCGGAGACACTCCCCCACCCACTGGCCCTGGAAAGGCCCTGCCTGAAGCTGCCCCCTCCCCTGCCTGCAGGACTCTCCCTGCCAGAAGCCATCCCCCGGCTACAGAATGCTCCCGATGGCCCCTACCTGAAGCCGTCCCCAGCTGCAGCCCACAACACCTGTACTAGCCCATGAAAAGTCCCTTTGGCCTAAAATATGGGTACAAGCCCTACGGAAACCAGTCCCTTCAGACCACAACAACCGTACTAGCCCTCCAGAAAGCCCCCACCTAAAGCTGTCCCCCTTCCCCGACTGCAGGGTGCTCACCCCCCCCCCCCACTGGACCCTGACAGCCCCCATCTGAAGCCGTCCCCCTCCCCTGGCTATAGGATGCTTCCCCCCCAGCCCCCGACAGCCCCTTCTGAAGCCATCCCCCTCTGCAGGACGTTCCCCCCCACAACGGCCCCCGCCTAAAGCCGTCCCGTCCCTAGCTGCAGGATGATCCGCACTGGTCCCCGCCTGAAGCCGATGGGTAGGCCATGACAGCAATAGGCCATGGCAGCAGTAAGTCATGCCAGCGATCCCCCCTCCCCAACGGTCTCTTATAGACCCCGCTTGAAGCCGTGCGCCTCCCCGGGCTGTAGGACACTCTCCCCCTCACCTGCCCTCGACAGCTCCAGCCTGAAGCCGTCCCCTTCCTGGTTGCAGGACACTCCACCCTCCTCCATTGACTCCCAATAGCCCCTGCCTGAAGCCGTGACCCTCCCCCTGGCTGCAGGACGCTCCCCCCAACAGCCCTCGCCTGAAGCGGTCCCCCTCCTCTGGCTGCAGAACAAGAGAAGAGACGCAACACATACCCACTTCCCCTCCCACACCACACACCCCATCCCCCACACCACCCCTCCCTCCACACCACGCTCTTCTCCCCTCCTACACCCCTGACCCACACACATCCCCACTCCCCTCCTCCCCCCCATACTCCACACCAACTTTCCCTCCCTCCTCCCCTCCCACACTTGCAGGGGGATGAAGGGAAATGAGCCGCACCTGTGCAGTTAGGGGCTATGGGTAAGTTGTGGAATATTGCGTTGGGGGAATTGGGTGAATGGGTGAGTGGTGGAATATTGCGTTGGGGGAATGGGTTGCATTAGGGGACCAGGCCTCCCATGTGACTGGGCCCCACTGTCTAGTAAGATCATGAATATCCAAGCAGAATTAGGCCATTCAGCTCATCGAGTCTACTCTGGCGTTGAATCATGGCTGATCTATTTTTCCCTTTCAAACCCATTCTACTACCTACTCCCTTTACTAGCCCAATGGTATAAACATCAAATTATCCAATTTTAAGTAATAGCCAGCCCTCTTACATAGAAACATAGAAACATAGAAAATAGGTGCAGGAGTAGGCCATTCGGCCCTTCGAGCCTGCACCGCCATTCAATGTGATCATGGCTGATCATCCAACTCAGTATCCCGTACCTGCCTTCTCTCCATACCCCCTGATCCCTTTAGCCACAAGTGCCACATGTAACGCCCTCTTAAATATAGCCAATGAACTGGCCTCAACTACCTTCTGTGGCAGAGAATTCCAGAGACTCACCACTCTCTGTGTAAAGAATGTTTTCCTCATTTCGGTCCTAAAGGAATACCCCCTTATCCTTAGACTGTGACCCCTTGTTCTGGACTCCCCCAACATCGGGAACAATCTTCCAGCATCTAGCTTGTCCAACCCCTTAAGAATTTTGTAAGTTTCTATAAGATCCCCCCTCAATCTTCTAAATTCCAGCAAGTAAAAGCCGAGTCTATCCAATCTTTCCTCATATGAAAGTCCTGACATCCCAGGAATCAGTCTGGAGAATCTTCTCTGTACCCCCTCTATGGCAAGGATGTCTTTCCTCAGATTTGGAGACCAAAACTGTACGCAATACTCCAGGTGTGGCCTCACCAAAACCCTGTACAACTGCAGTAGAACCTCTCTGCTCCTATACTCAAATCCTTTCGCTATGAATGCTAACATACCATTTGCTTTCTTCATTGCCTGCTGCACCTGCATGCCTACTTTCAATGACTGGTGTACCATGACACCCAGGTCTCGTTGCATCTCCCCCTTTCCTAATCTGCCACCATTCAGATAATAGTCTACCCTCATGTTTTTGCCACCAAAGTGGATAACCTCACATTTATCCACATTATACTGCTTCTGCCATGCATCTGCCCATTCACTCAGCCTATCCAAATCACCCTGCAGCCTCCAAGCATCCTCCTCACACTAACTATACCCCCCAGCTTGGTATCATCTGCAAATTTGGAGATGTTGCATTGAATTCCCTCGTCCAAATCATTAATATATATTGTAAATAGCTGGGGTCCCAGCACTGAGCCTTGCGGCACCCCACTAGTCACTGCCTGCCATTCTGAAAAGGACCCGTTTACTCCTACCCTTTGCCTCCTGTCTGCTAGCTAGTTCTCTATCCACATCAATACTGAACCCCCAATACCGTGTGCTTTAAGTTTGTATGCTAATCTCTTATGCGGGACCTTGTCGAAAGCCTTCTGAAAGTCTAGATATAACACATCCACTGGTTCTCCCTTATCCACTCTACTAGTTACATCCTCGAAAAATTCTATCAGATTTGTCAGACATGATTTACCTTTCGTAAATCCATGCTGACTTTGTCCAATGATTTCACCACTTTCCAAATGCGCTGCTATCCCATCTTTAATAACTGACTCTAGCAGTTTCCCCACTACCGATGTTAGACTAACTGGTCTGTAATTCCCCGCTTTCTCTCTCCCTCCTTTTTTAAAAAGTGGGGTTACATTAGCTACCCTCCAATCCTCAGGAACTACTCCAGAATCTAAGGAATTTTGAAAAATTATCACTAATGCATCCACTATTTCTGTGGCTACCTCCTTGAGTACTCTGGGATGCAGACTATCTGGCCCTGGGGATTTATCGGCCTTCAATCCGTTCAATTTACCCAACACCACCTCCCGGCTAACCTGGATTTCACTCAGTTCCTCCATCTTATTTGACCCCCGTTCCACTGCTATTTCCGGCAGATTATTTATGTCCTCCTTAGTGAAGACAGAACCAAAGTAGTTATTCAATTGGTCTGCCATGTCCTTGTTCCCCATGATCAATTCACCTGTTTCTGACTGCAAGGGACCAACATTTGTTTTAACTAGTCTCTTTCTCTTCACATATCTGTAAAAACTTTTGCAGTCAGTTTTTATGTTCCCTGCCAGTTTCCTTTCATAATCTATTTTCCCTTTCCTAATTAAGCCCTTTGTCCTCCTCTGCTGGATTCTGAATTTCTCCCAGTCCTCCGGTAGGCTGCTTTTTCTGGCAAATTTGTATGCCTCATCTTTTGTTTTTATACTATCCCTGATTTCCCTTGTTATCCATGGATGCACCACCTTCCCCGATTTATTATTTTGCCAAACTGGTATGAACAACTTTTGTACTTCATCCATGCACTCTTTAAATACCTTCCATTGCACATCCACTGTCCACCCGTTAAGAATCACCTGCCAGTCTATCTTGGCCAATTCACATCTCATACCTTCAAAGTTACCTTTGTTCAAGTTCAGAACCCTTGTTTCTGACTTAATTTTGTCACTCTCCATCCTAATGAAGAACTCTACCATATTATGGTCACTCTTGCCCAAGGGGCCACGCACAACAAGACTGCTAACTAACCCTTCCTCATTACTCAATACCCAGTCTAGAATAGCCTGCTCTCTCGTTGGTTCCTCCACATGTTGGTTGAGAAAACTATTGCGCATACATTCCAGGAAATCCTCTTCCTCAGCACCCCTGCCAATTTGATTCACCCAATCTACATGCAGATTGAAGTCACCCATTATAACCGTGTTACCCTTGTTGCATGCATTTCTAATTTCCTGTTTGATGCCATCCCCAACTCCAATACTACTGTTAGGTGGCCTGTACACAGCTCCCACTAGCGTTTTCTGCCCCTTAGAGTTTCGCAGCTCTACCCATATCGATTCCACATCCTCCACGCTAATGTCCTTCCTTTCTATTGCATTAATCTCCTCTCTCACCAGCAACGCTACCCCACCTCCTTTTCCTTTTCGTCTATCCCTCCTGAATATTGAATATCCCTGGATGTTCAGCTCCCAGCCTTGGTCATCCTGGAGCCATGTCTCCGTGATCCCAACTATAGCATAGTCATTAATCGCTATCTGCACCTTCAACTCATCCACCTTATTACGAATGCTCCTCGTATTGAGACACAAAGCCTACAGGCTTGTTTTTACAACACTCTTACTCCTTATACAATTATGTTGACAAGTGGCCCCTTTCACATCGATCCCTATTACACTTGGCCATACTCTCCTATCCCTTTGTGAGCTTTCCTTCCCGTTAATTCTGGGGTCATTAACCATCCCTTTACTCTCTTTCCCTTTAACTCCGTTCTCGATTATCCCATTTGACACCCCACCCCCCTTATTCAGTTTAAAACCATCCGTGTAGCAGTGGCAAACCTCTTGCCCTCTCTCTTTCCTGTGTTCTCCACCCCAATGCTCTCCCTCCTCCTCCCATACATTCAACCCGCAAGCGAGTTCCTCATATCCCCTTTATCATCTCCCTCTTTCCCCTTCTCCCTGTCTCCTTCCACCTTTATCCCTTCCCTTGGCTCTCTATACCCCCCCCCCCCACCCCGCCTCCTTCCCAGTATGCACTCAATCCCATTATCCCGCCCCACTTTCCCTTTCCCCTTCCACCTATACCTTACCCTCTGGCTTTACATCTCCCTCCTCATCTTTACTTATCTTACACCCTTTTGTCTCCTTTTTATTTCTACCCTTTGTCCATTCATTTGCCAATTAAACCACTTTCACCTGTATCCACCTATTATTTGCCCGGTCTTGTCCTACCCCACCTCTCTTTTTCAGCTTTTATTCCCCCCTCCCACAATTAGTCTGAAGAAGGTTCCTGACCCGAAACATCGCATGTTCATTCTCTCCACAGATGTTGCCAGACCCATTGAGTTCCGCCAGCACTTAGTGTTCTGCTCCACATTCCAGCATCCACACTCCTAGTGTCTGCAAGTTTCTATTTATATTAACTCCATTTTCCACCACTTGGCTTATAGTCTTCTATCCCATTACGTTTTGAGTAGTTATTTAAATACTCTGAAATACTACAAGGGTAACTGCCTCCATCATCACATAACAAGTGCATTCCAGATTTTGATCATCCTCTGGTTAAAAATATTTTCTCAAGTTCCCTCATAAGCTTTCTTCTCTTTCCCGTAGACTGGCAATATCTGGTTACAAACACCCATACTCAGGAGAAATTTTGTTTAGTTTTGTTTAGTTTAAAGATACAGTGCAGAAATGTACAGCGCCAAAGAGCCCACTAAGTCCATGCCAACCAGCGATCCCCGCACACTAATGCTATCCTACATACACTCCAAACCAGTATATCTTTGGAGTGTTGGAGAAAATTGGCGATCCTGGAGAAAACCCACACAGGTCACTGCAAGAACGTCCAAACTCCTTACATACAGCACCCATAGTCAGGATCGAACCTGGGTCTCTGGTGTTGTAAGTAGCAACGTTACAACATTTTGAGATTTAAAAAATCAAGTCTGCAATTTATCCCATCAGATAAAGCATAAAAAGAAGTTTAATTTGACACCTAATTCACTTTCATATCTTCAGTATTAAAAACGTTATGGCCATTTTCATACTCAGAAATTAGCATCTTGTTCCCTATTGCTTTTCCATTGACTTAACCTCACTTGAATTAAGTGAGGTAAGGGAAACTAGTAGAGTAGCTATGGATACTATGAGTTTCAAAGTAAAAGAAGTACTGGCACTTTTGAAAAATATAAAAGTGGATAAGTCTCCAGGTCCTGACAGGATATTCCCTAGGACATTGAGGGAAGTTAGTGTAGAAATAGCCGGGGCTATGACAGAAATATTTCAAATGTCATTAGAAACGGGAATAGTCCCCGAGGATTGGCATACTGCGCATGTTGTTCCATTGTTTAAAAAGGGCTCTAAAAGTAAACCTAGCAATTATAGACCGGTTAGTTTGACTTCAGTGGTGGGCAAATTAATGGAAAAGATACTTAGAGATAATATATATAAGTATCTGGATAAACAGGGTCTAATTAGGAACAGTCAACATGGATTTATGCCTGGAAGGTCATGTTTGACTAATCTTCTTGAATTTTTTGAAGAGGTTACTAGAGAAATTGACGAGGGTAAAGCAATGGATGTTGTCTATATGGACTTCAGTAAGGCCTTTGACAAGGTTCCTCATGGAAGGTTGGTTAAGAAGGTTCAACTGTTGGGTATAAATGCAGGAATAGCAAGATGGATTCAACAGTGGCTGAATGGGAGAAGCCAGAGAGTAATGGTGGATGGCTGTTTGTCGGGTTGGAGGCAGGTGACTAGTGGGGTGCCTCAGGGATCTGTGTTGGGTCCTTTGTTGTTTGTCATGTACATCAATGATCTGGATGAAGGGGTGGTAAATTGGATTAGTAAGTATGCAGATGATACCAAGATAGGGGGTGTTGTGGATAATGAAGAGGATTTCCAAAGTCTACAGAGTGATTTAGGCCAGTTGGAAAAATGGGCTGAAAGATGGCAGATGGAGTTTAATGCTGATAAATGTGAGGTGCTACACCTTGGCAGGACAAATCAAAATAGGACGTACATGGTAAACGGTAGGGAATTGAAGAATACAGTTGAACAGAGGGATCTGGGAATAACCGTGCATAGTTCCTTGAAGGTGGAATCTCATATAGATAGGGTGGTAAAGAAAGCTTTTGGTATGCTAGCCTTTATAAATCAGAGCATTGAGTATAGAAGCTGGGATGTAATGTTAAAATTGTACAAGGCGTTGGTGAGACCAAATCTGGAGTATGGTGTGCAGTTTTGGTCACCTAATTATAGGAAGGATGTCAACAAAATAGAAAGGGTACAGAGGAGATTTACTAGAATGTTGCCTGGGTTTCAACAGCTAAGTTACAGAGATAGGTTAAATAAGTTAGGTCTCTATTCTCTGGAGCGCAGAAGGTTAAGGGGGGACTTGATAGAGGTCTTTAAAATGATGAGAGGGATAGACAGAGTTAATGTGGACAAGCTTTTCCCTTTGAGAATAGGGAAGATTCAAACACGAGGACATGACTTTAGAATTAAGGGACAGAGGTTTAGGGGTAACATGAGGGGGAACTTCTTTACTCAGAGAGTGGTAGCGGTGTGGAATGAGCTTCCAGTGGAAGTGGTGGCGGCAGGTTCGTTGGTATCATTTAAAAATAAATTGGATAGGCATATGGATGAGAAGGGTATGGAGGGTTATGGGATGAGTGCAGGCAGGTGGGACTAAGAGAAAAAAGTTATTCGGCACGGACTTGAAGGGCCGAGATGGCCTGTTTCCGTGCTGTAATTGTTATATGTTATATGTTATATGTTAACACAAAACTTGTGATCAAGGACTGTCAAAAGCCCATAACTTTCTTAAAAATTAAGAGAACTGAATGATATATTCAGTTATTATAGATTGAAGCATTCTGAAACAAATATGAAGCATCCCAGAGTACTTAAGGAAGTAGCTCCGGAAATAGTGGATGCATTAGTGATAATCTTTCAAAACTCTTTAGATTCTGGAGTAGTTTCTGAGGATTGGCGGGTAGCAAATGTAACCCCTCTTTTTAAGAAGGGAGGGAGAGAGAAAATGGGGAATTACAGACCAGTTAGTCTAACATCGGTAGTGGGGAAACTGCTAGAGTTAGTTATTAAAGATGGGATGGCAGCACATTTGGAAAGTGGTGAAATCATTGGACAAAGTCAGCATGGATTAACGAAAGGTAAATCATGTCTAACGAATCTTGTGGAATTTTTCGAGGATGTAACTAGTAGCGTGGATAGGGGAGAACCAGTGGATGCGGTGCATCTGGACTTCCAGAAGGATTTCGACAAGGTCCCACATAAGAGATTAGTATACAAACTTAAAGCATACGGCATTGGGGGTTTAGTATTGATGTGGATAGAGAACTGGCTGGCAAACAGGAAGCAAAGAGTAGGAGTAAACAGGTCCTTTTCACAATGGCAGGCAGTCACTAGTGGGGTACTGCAAGGCTCAGTGCTGGGACCCCAGCTATTTACAATATACATTAATGATCTGGATGAGGGAATTGAAGGCAATATCTCCAAGGTTGTGGATGACACTAAGCTGGGGGGCAATGTTAGCTGTGAAGTGGATGTTAGGAGACTGCACGGTGACTTGGATAGGCTGGGTGAGTGGGCAAATGTTTGGCAGATGCAGTAAAATGTGGATAAATGTGAGGTTATCCACTTTGGTGGCAAAAACAGGAAAGCATTCTATTATCTAAATGGTGGCCGATTAGGAAAAGGGGAGATGCAGCGCGACCTGGGTGTCATGGTGCACCAGTCATTGAAAGTAGGCATGCAGGTGCAGCAGGCAGTGAAGAAAGCGAATGGTATGTTAGCTTTCATAACAAAAGGATTTTAGTATAGGAGCAGGGAGGTTCTACTTCAGTTGTATAGGGTCTTGGTGAGACCACACCTGGAGTATTGCGTACAGTTCTGGTCTCCAAATCTGAGGAAGGACATTATTGCCATAGAGGGAGTGCAGAGAAGGTTCACCAGACTGATTCCTGGGATGTCAGGACTGTATTATGAAGAAAGACTGGATAGACTCGGTTTATGCTCTCTAGAATTTAGGAGATTGAGAGGGGATCTTATAGAAACTTACAAAATTCTTAAGGGGTTGGACAGGCTAGATGCAGGAAGATTTTTCCCGATGTTGGGGAGGGCCAGGACGAGGGGTCACAGCTTAAGGATAAGGGAGAAATCCTTTAGGACCGAGATGAGAAGGACTTTTTTCACACAGAGAGCGGTGGGTTTCTGGAACTCTCTGCCACAGAGGGTAGTTGAGGCCAGTTCATTGGCTATATTTAAGAGGGAGTTAGATGTGGCCCTTGTGGCTAAGGGGATCAGAGGGTATGGAGAGAAGGCAGGTATGGGATACTGAGTTGGATGATCAGCCATGATCATATTGAATGGCGGTGCAGGCTTGATGGGCCGAATGGCCTACTCATGCTCCTAATTTCTATGTTTCTATGTCTATGTTTCTAATCTTACTTGGATGACCTGAAATTAAAGCATATAATTAGTTAGTTACCTAATTGTAGCTAACTACAAAATTCAATTATTAGATCTAAACATCTATCCATTTCTTAAGAAAAGGTTAACATTTTTAAAAAGCCTACATGTCCAAATAACATTCACACAAGAATTCACAATATAACATGATTTTTAAATCTCATTATCATGAATTTATAGGCCAAATGGAAGGAATTTAGTGTTTAATTCCCGTAAATTAATGGCCATTTAAATCCATTGCGTTCCATTTGTGGAACGCAATGGATTGGAACGTTGCGGTTTGCAGTGAATGTAACCCCCATATCGGCAGGAAAAATACTGCCCGTTCATATATTTTTTAAGTCACCTTTTCGCAACATGAAATTTTGATTAAAGGCTTCCTAAGAAGCATGTTTTTATGTAAAAATAAACTGTGTACCCTCTTTTGTCCCCTATGTAAGATCCGTCCCATTGTCGGTGTTGACGGCATTAGAAGATGATTTTTAATTCACTCCCGCTTTTAATTTTTCCAGCATCAATTTTAATAAACTTAATAAAATGGCAGTCGAAGCGATTTTTCTTCAGCAACTAAAAAGCCTGTTCAAAATTGATTTGAATAGTCTGAAGAAAAATCGCATTTCTAAACCCGCCCCCCTCTCAAAGGCACCAAAGTCGCGCACACGGGCAGTGGCAGAACTGCAGCGCTGCTAAAGGTAGGTTTTGTAACATACCTACTGTAAGGCAGCAACTCTACTGCTGTGCCATCGTGCTGCCTAATGTTTCTCATTATTTATCAGACCTATGTCTCTCATATTTTTGTGTGCCTCAATTATGCCTCTGGGTGCCCCAGTTTCCTGCCACACTCCAAAGGTTTGTAGGTTTATGTAAAATAAACTGTGTACCTTCATTTGCCTTTGAGGGTAGGGAAGATTCAAACAAGAGGGCATGTCATGAGAATTAAGGGACAGAAGTTTAGGGGTAACATGAGGGAGAACTTCTTTACTCAGAGAGTGGTGGCTGTGTGGAATGATCTTCCAGCAGAACTGGTGGAGGCAGGATCGATTTTAACATTAAAAGGTAAAGTGGATAGGTATATGGACGGGAAGGGAATGGAGGGGTATGGTCTGAGTGCAGGTAGATGGGACTAGGGGAAATAAATAGTCGGCACGGACTGGAAGGGCCGAGAAGGCCTGTTTCCGTGCTGTAATTGTTATATGGTTTTATGGTTATATGGTTTATTGGCTTCAGCAAAATTGTAAATTGTCCCACGTGTGTAGGATTGTGCTAGTGTACGGGGTGATTGCTGGTTGGCATGGACCTGGTGGGCCGAAAGGCCTGTTTCCACACTGAAAGTAAAGTTTAAAGACTTAAAACAATTATATGGCTTGAAAATGTGTACTTGTGTACAATGTTGACATTTTGTCCCTGAGAAACAAATTGATATATTTTCTGTTCATGTTGATTACTGCACAACGTAATCAATTATGAAGCATTGTCATTTCATCAGATTGTTTTTTTAATTCTAATTGAATATAGAAATCAATTAGTTTCCAGTAAAAAATAGCATTTGATTGTCAGCACTTTACAGTGTGTTGTAATAGCCCTGTATTTTAGAGATTTTGAAAGATGTTGCATTCAATCTTTGCAGGTATTTCAATGCAAATCAGAGCTATAATGCAGAGAGGTTTTCTTGCCACCTCTTGAGGTTTAAATCTTCATGCCTCCTCTAAAGAATCAATCATTTCAAATATTAAAATGCCTCTCCTTTACAACTTTCCATTAACTGATCTGCCACAAAGCTTAATATCAGTTTGATTTTTATTTGACATTTATGCGCTGGTACAGTAAATGTGATGGTATTAATAGTTTATTCGCTGTTTATCACAGCCAGAAACTGATCAAATATCTTTACCATAGTTATTTTTATCCTGCATTCTCCACTAGTAGTTGCAAACACTGCCCAATCCATCACCGGCTCTGACCTCCCCACCATCGAAGGATTTATTGGAGTCGCTGCCTCAAAAAGGCAGCAAGTATCATCAGAGACCACACCATCCTGGCCACACACTCATTTAAGCACTGCCATCGGGAAGGAGGTACAGGAACCTGAAAACTGCAACGTTCAGGTTCATGGAAACATAGAAACATAGAAAATAAATCTGGCACCACTTCCTTTTATTAAGAAGCCAATTGTTTTCTTGATGATCAGCAGATACCCTGCCCCTTCATCCCCCCCCCCCCACCTCCCTCCCTGTCACTCCAACCGGGCTGCATTCACACAAAGATTTGTCACAAAAGAACACAAAGTGCTGGATTAACTCAGCAGGTCAGGCAGCATCCCTGTGTATGCTGTTAGCAACTCCGATCCCCTGCACTGACCTTCTCCAGTTTACTATACAAAGGCTGTTGAGGAACCTTACTATTTGGGGGAAAATTGCCAATTTCTGACTTACTGAAAACTCCGTTTATGGACAGTTCTCAGCAGTGAGACACAAACATAACCTAGGGGCATTCAATAAGAAATGGAAAAGAACGTTTTGAGTTGGGCCTGAACAAATGTATTAGGCCTTGGTCGGCTCAACATTGAAAGTTTCAGTACAAGGAGTTTGCTTTGTGGGAATACATGTTCACACACTGCACATTTTCCCTCCAAGGTTCTGGTGATGATGGTGATGATGATGATAAACTGTGCTTATAGCTGTGGCTTCAAAATGCAGTTGCATATATCAGAATTAGTCTTTTACAATGAGTTCTCCCTGAGTGGATACTTGCTGAACTTGAGAGACTGGAAGGTATAATTTATAATACAGAGCATGCATGGGGGCAATATATTGTTGCCATCAGCTCCTTCATCCCAAGGTCCAGACATGCCAAAAAAACATTAGGGAAATATTCCAAGTTTGCTGAACACCATTGACATCTCAAAAAACACTTCAACTTTTATTATATGATCATTATTAATTGCTGCATTTGTGAGTTTACAGTCTAAAAAGTAACAGCTGTGTTATTTTTGTGTTCATTTTATTGGATGTGGGGAATGCCAGAGTTTATTACCCGTCAGTAATCCTTCTTAAGAAGGATTAAGGGACAGAAGTTTAGGGGTAACATGAGGGGGAACTTCTTTACTCAGAGAGTGGTAGCTGTGTGGAATGATCTTCCTGCAGAAGTGGTGGAGGTAGGATTGATTTTAACATTTAAAAGTAAAGTGGATAGGTATATGGGAAGGGAATGGAGGGATATGGTCTGAGTGCAGGTAGATGGGACTAAGAAAAAATAAATGGTCGGCACGGGCTGGAAGGGCCGAGAAGGCCTGTTTCCGTGCTGTAATTGTTATATGGTTATATGGTTAAATAGGTGCAGGAGGAGGCCATTTGGCCCTTCGAGCCAGCTCATTACATTTTCACTTCCATTGCCATTGCACTTTCAAGCACTGGGCAGGCACAAGCAAAACAGCTTATTGAATTTTCACTTCATTTCCATTGCCATTGCACTTTCAAGCACAGGGCAGGACAAACAACTCATTTCATTTTCATTAAGGGTTAACAAGTAATTTATTCAAATGCAGTGTTCTGCAGTTTCCCAGCTCAGACAGAGAGTCGTGGCCTCTCCCTCGCCATCTTGTAGACAGACTGAGCCACGCCCACACTTCCGGGTTTTATCATCCCTCCCCCTTCCCTCCGGAAGGGTGTGGCCTTCAAGGCAGTGATTGACAGGAGAGAGAATCTCAAGATTTTGTTCAACACTGATAAGTCTTTTATTTTCCATCGATGGGAAAAGTCCTGGGGGCCTGCACAGTGGAGGAGGACTCTGAGTAAGATGGACAAAAAATCACAGCCGTGTGTGGTAGCATTTTTTCTAAAATTAAAACACAGTGCAAACAGGAAGTGGTCAAGATGAGACTTTTAATTATATAGATACTGCATATGCCACACATCTGCCCACTCACTCAACCTTGCCCAGGTCACCCTGCAACCTACTAACATCCTCTTCACAGTTCACTCTGCCACGCAGCTTTGTGACATCCGCACTCTTGCTAGTGTTGCTCCTAATTCCCTCTTCCAAATCGTTAATATATATCGTAAATAGTTGCAGCCCCAACACCGAGCCTTGCGGCACTCCACTCACCACAGCCTGCTATTCTGAAACGGACCCGTTCACTACTCTTTGCTTCCTGTCTGCCAACCAATTTTCTATCCATGTCAACACCCGACCCCATGCGTTCTAATTTTAGTCACCAGTCTCCCGAGTGGGACCTTATCAAAGGCTTTCTGAAAGTCTAGATACAAGTCAAGTGAAAAGTCAAAGTCAAAGGAGTTTATCATCAGGTGTCCCTGACAGGACAATGAAATTCTTTCTTTGCATAGCACAACAGAACATAGTAGGCATTGACTACAATTATATATGTAAATACACACATGAATTAATAAATTAATGAAGTGCAAACAACAGATGGAGGGATATTAATGTTCAGAGTTTTGTCCGGGCCAAGTTTAATAGCCAGATGGCCGTGGGAAAGTAGCTATTCCTGAATTGGGTCATTGCAGTCCTCACGCTCCTGTACCTTCTACCCAAACGTAGCAGGGAGATCAGTGTGTGGCCAGGGTGGTATGGGTCCTCTCCCTTGCCCATCATGCAAAGACTGAGCCATGCCCACACTTCCGGGTTTTATAACAACTCCCCCACCCACCAGAAAAGGTGTGGCCTTCATGGCGGGATTGATAGGGGAGAGATTCTCAACATTTTTTAAACACTAATAACACCTTTATTTTTCAGAGTAGCAGAGTAAGATGGCCAAAAATCACATCCTTAAGTGGCAGCATGTAACCTAAAATCAATATACAGTGCAAACAGGAAGTTAGCCAAAGCACCCAAGCCACCATTTGCAGTGGTGCCTTTTAACTTCAAGCCAAAGCACTCAAGCCACCATTCGCAGTAGTGCCTTTTAACTTCAAGCCAAAGCACCCAAGCCACCATTCGCAGTAGTGCCTTTTAACTTCAAGCCAAAGCACCCAAGCCACCATTCGCAGTAGTGCCTTTTAACTTCAAGCCAAAGCACCCAAGCCACCATTTGCAGTGGTGCCTTTTAACTTCAAGCCAACGCAACCAAGCCACCATTTGCAGTGGTGCCTTTTAACTTCAAGCCAAAGCACCCAAGCCACCATTTCCAGTAGTGCCTTTTAACTTCAACCCAAACCCCCCAAACAAACATTTGCAGGCAGTGCCTTTTTACTTCAAACCAACCAAATTTTCATTTTCAAACCACATTAAGGGCACTCACAGTTGAGTAAACATGTGTTCAGGGCTATTCAGAGCTCATGTCCCTGGCTTCCTCCATCTTGCAGTGACTGAGTAAGGCACACCACTTCCTGGCTTTATTGTCCCTCTCCCTCCCTCCGGCGGAGGTGGCAGAGAGAATGGGGATTTTTAAAAAAACATTAATAATTCTCTGATTTTTCATCGATGGGAAAAATCCTCTGGTCCAGGAAGGTGGAGGGCCAAAAATGACGGCTGTAGATGGCAGCGTTTTCTGGGAAATCGCAGCACAGCAAGCCAAAAGTGGTCAAGATCAGACTTTTAGTAATATAGATAGATATCATATTCGTATATTATATAAAACTCTGTGTGTGTGTGTGTGTGTGTGTGAGAAGAAACGGTCTGAGAAGAAACGGTCCCTGAATCTGGTGGTGTGTTTTCACACTTCTATGCCTTTTGTCTGATGGGAGAGGGGAGAAGGAGTAGCCGGGAGTTGACTCGTCTTTGCTTATGCTGCGGGCCTTGCCGAGGCAGCGTGAGACAGTCCTTGCAGGTCAGGGAGAGGTTCACTTGCACCTCCTCCAAACACATCTGCTGTATCCATTGTTCAAGATGTGCACTCTGATACATCAGCGAGACAAAACGCAGACAGGGCGATCGTTTCGCCGAACAACTTTGCTCAGCCCGCTTGAACCAACCTGATCTCCCGTTGTTGGACACTTTAAATCTTCTTCCCATTCCTACTGAGATTTTTCTCTTCCCAGTCTCCTCCAGAGTGAGGCTAAATGCAAATTGGAAAATCATATTTTGCTTGGGCAGCTTACAGCCCAGTGGTATGAATATTGAATTCTCTCACTTCAGTTAGCCCCAGCATTCCCTCCCTCTCTATCCCTCTCCCACCCAAGTTGCACTAGCTTTTCATTTTCACCCGACAAACAGCTCACATTGGCTTGTTTCCTTTATCATCATTACTTTATTGCATATTTATCATTCATTTTTCTTTATCTCTCCACATCGTCTATATCTCTTGTTCCCCTTATCCCTAACCAGTCTGAAGAAGGGTCTCGAACCGAAACGTCACCCATGCCTTCTCGTCAGAGATGCTGCCTGTCCCGCTGAGTTTCTCCAGCTTTTTGTGTCTGTCTTCAACGTGAATAAATGGAGTCAATGGAAGGGAGGTGGTTCGTGTGATGGTCCTTGCAGATGGTAGCTTGCAGATAAGCACCTTTGTATGGAGCTCTGGTGATCAATGAATGTTATTTCAGCTGAACCCAAAGTGTATCTTGGAGTACACTGCTATTGACCCCTGTTCACTCCTCTCCACTCTCCCATCAAGAAAGCGGTACAGAGGCGTGAAAACGCATATCTCTAGATGCAGGGATAGTATCTTCCCAACTGTTACTAGGCAACTGAATCATCCTATGAACCAGAGCGCGCCCTAAGCTACTATCTACCTCCTTGGAGACCCTTGGGCTCTCTTTAATCGGAATTTACCAGGCTTTATTTTGCACTAAACGTTATTCCCTTTGTCATGAATCTGCACACTATGGATGGCTCGATCATAATCATGTATAGTCTTTCTGCAGACTGATCAGCATGCAACAAAACTTTTTCACTGTACCTTGTTAAATGTGACAATAAACTATACTAAACGTGTGCTCTGGCAACATAACAGAAAAATGGTTGCAGAATAAAAAATCTTCCTGTTGATTCCTATTTTGGAGTTCATGACATCCTGCAAAAGATCAGGACATATTGTCCAGAGCATTGTAGCTTCCCACCATTTGGATGTTCAGTTTTATGTCTGTGAATCTCCTCTACCCAGCTTATATAAAGAGAGCGGGTCCACGCAGCTGCCTTTGCTGGTAAGGCACAGCTCGTGATGTTAAAAGCACTGGAATAGGAATGTTTAAGTAGGGAAGACAAGTGGAAATATGAAAATAATGGAATAAGCTAAGAGCAAATGTGGAAATGTATAGGGTGGTAAGCACTGCCAGGATGTTTTGGCAGCAGACGAGTGGAAAAAGTGCCTCAAGCGCAAGCAGTTATCAAAGGTAGCCCGAGGGGTGTGTTGCAAGCTCTGTGAATCATCCGCATCCCAGCTGCAAAGGATGCAGACAATTTTCATGGCCTTGAATTGGACGGCAGCACTGAAAATGTGCAGGCATTGAAAGCCACAGTAAGGTAACATAAAAACACAATATTCCTTTCAGGAGCGCATTATACACTCACTAGCCTTGTAGCTCTGCAGAAAGCAATGGCTATTTTGATTGCAGAGGTAGCTTGGAATACTTCCATTCATCCGTTTGAAATAGCTGAGAACTATACATTCAGCACAGAGAATAAAATCAATGCGCTAAGACACCATTCAAGGTTTCATAACTTTGGAAAGTTTTAGATTGTTTACTTGAGATAACTTCTTGTATGGCCCAGTAATAAAGCGAATTAGACCTGTTAAAAACAGAAATAATTACATTTGGTTTGCTTTGTAGAATTGCAAATGGCAGCAAGCAATGGCAGGAAATTCTGTCCTGTGCCAACCTAAAATCAAAGGATAACTCCCAAAGCTTTGGATCAGGAACAGTGTCATGTCACCATTAAATATATTTAAGAGGGAGCTAGATGTGGCCCTTGTGGCAAAGGGGATCAGAGGGTATGGAGAGAAGGCAGGTATGGGATACTGAGTTGGATGATCAGCCATGATCATATTGAATGGTGGTGCAGGCTCGAAGGGCCGAATGGCCTACTCCTGCACCTAATTTCTATGTTTCTATGTTTCTAAATGATAAATCACTACTGCAGATGTATGACAGTCACTCCTCAGAAAATTGTCCTTATAATATTTTGGAGTGCATTCATGTCTGAAGAAAGATCATTTTAACAAAGCTTGTAAAACAAAATAAAATACAACAGAAAGAAGTGTAGACTTGAAGCCAACATCAGAGCAGTGACGCTAGGCTGTCTCTCCTCATTAAGGAATACAATATGTCTTAAGACTCACTCAGGACAGATCTTGAAGTTGCAGGCCAGTGATTTATGCTTTACAATTGTTGCAATGGACTGCAGGGGATAACCAGTGATACTAGGTAAATCTAGGTGAACAATTGCAGAAATAGATTAGGAAAAATGCTTACGAACCAGAGTCAGATTTGGTCCAGATTAGCACTTGAATTGCTTCATAATTAAAATTTGATTTTGCCCTTGAGCACGAAGATGACGATTTCCTGAAGACTGAGGTTGCTCAGAAGATTCAGCAACATGGAGCATTAAGATATATTTATACATGCACTTTGAGAGGATGGATTAACCTGGAGAAATACCTAAATAAACCTTTACAGGTTCAAGTGATCAAACACCTATGCATATATAAAACACGGCTTATTTCTGTGCTGTATGAATCTATGACTATGATTCTATGACTATGAATCTAAGACAAGAGTTTGTTATCAAAGTTGTCGGTTAAGAATACTCCAGCAACATTAATCACTGAATATTGGCTATGTGGTTACAGTTGTGGAGAGTTATTTCACATCTTTGATCTATTGAATAAGCTGAAGGCACTTCTGACATAAAATAGTAATTACATGAAGGAAGGATTTGGAAATAAAATTTAAAGGAGATTATTAAGGCCTCCAATGTGAAAGCTGGAGGACTTCAAATTCCACTTTCAGAGTCTAGGCAGTAATGAGGATTTATTCTTAGATCATAAGACACAGGAGCAGAACTAGGCCATTCAGCCTATTGAGTCTGCTCCGACATTTGATCATAGCCGATCTATCTCCATCTCAACCCATTCTCCTGCCTTCTTCCTGTAATTTTTAACACCCTTACTAATCAAGAACTTATCAATCTCTGTTTTTAAAATACCCAATGACTTGACCTCCACCACCGTATGTGGCAATGAATTCCACACACACACACAACCCTCTGGCTAAAGAAATGGTTCCTCATCTCTATTCTGAGGGTGCATCCTTCCATTCTGAAGCTGAGCCCTCCGGTTCTAGGCTCGATTGTATTGATGTATTGTCTTTCCACTGACTAGTTAGCGTGCAACGAAAGCTTTTCACTGTACCTCGGTACACTTGACAATAAACTAAAGTAAAGTAAAGTAAACTATACTGAATTATGAAAAAAAATTAGCCTGCCTTTTACTGCTGTCAAAGGTCATTAGACCAGTGTTGAGGTCAAGGTTTGTCGGCGAAGCTGAGGCCTGGTCTCCGCTTCTGGCCCACAGGGCCAAAATCAGTGGAGCTCTGCAGTGCAATGGATCCCAGACGTTGTGTGTTGCATGAATAGTCGGGAGAGAGGATTACGAACTGTGGGCAGTGAGTTGGGTTGAGCTTGGTCCAGCCAGATTTCACAATGCTACACCTGCTTTGTTCACTTGGACCATGGTTTTTCGTACCTTACATAAGAACCTAGATGTCAAAATCTCTTCATTGGTTAGTGAAGTGCAGCTCCCCTAGGCTCAGGTCTTCAGGTAATATTCTGCCTCATACAGTTTGTGACGTAAATTTAAATATATAAATGGCACGATTTGTTCACAAAAATGAACTACGTAGAAGACAGTAGCATTGACAAATTTTAGTTTAGAGATACAGCTCGGTAACAGACCCTTTGGCCCACCAAGTCCTTGCCGACCAGCACATTAACACTGCCCAACACTCACATGGGATAATTTTATATTTACACCAAGCCAATTAAACTACAAACCTGTACATCTTTGGAGTGTGGGAGGAAACTGAAGATCTCAGAGAAAACCCACGCAGATCACAGGGAGAACGTGCAAACTCTGTAGTCAGGACCGAGCCCGGTTCTTTGGCGCTGTTAGGCAGTAGCTCTATCGCTACACCACCGTGCCGCCCGATATATAACATCTAAATCAATTGACTTTACGTGCAGCAGTGTAGTGTCCAAGCATTGTTGCTATTGTAATTATTGAACAATATCATGAAATGTTATACTTGGGTAGCTTACAACCCAATGGTACGAACTTTGAATTCTCCAATTTTAGGTAAAAACCCACCCAAACCCTCTTCTCTCCCCCTTCTCTTAACTGTGCCCCATTTGGATGTGCACCCCTTTCTCCCAGTATCCAGCCACCTTTCCCTCTCCACCTGTATGTCTTCTTCTAGCTTCACAATTTACTCCTCCTCTCTCATTATTAGTCTTTATTTAATCTGTTGTCTTCTTTTCATCTCTAGCTTTTGGACCATTGAAAGGAGTGAAGTACATTAAACAAATTACCTGGCAATGTAGCAACAGTGAGGAGGCAAAGGAGTTACTTGGGTTGTGGAAAAGTTATTATGAGGAATGGAAGGCGAGTAGAGAGACTGCGAGAAAGGTAAGTTGGAAGGAAGCAACTCTGAAGTGTGGAATAGAATTGGAGGATACTGAAGTGTATCCTCTAGAGAGGGGCATGGATGTAGAATAGAGAAAGGAAGAAGGACATCTTCTAACGGGAAACTGGCACCAATAGGTCTCGAATCTGAGGACCCGATGGTTGGCGTTAGTTTTGAGGGGGATGAAGATGAGTATTTAGAGTAATGGGAAAGCGTTAAAATTAGAAATTCACGGCCTCCACCCTACTCTTCTTGCATTCCCCGCACTTCAGATACACATCGTTTAGCTTGTGAACGGAATAGACAATCAGATTCTGCAGCACAGGATTCTTTAACCCCGACCGCTCCCTTGACAATAGACATTCCAGTAATTCATGGTACCAGAAGCAAAACAAAAAAGGCAATTCAAGTAGTTAAGGACATGGGATCTAGGGGAAAGGTACAGTAACCAGAGTATTCTTGCAAGCCTAAACCTAGACGTGTTGGACAAGTAGCGAGAGAGGAAAGGGAGTCATTTAGAAGGTACCGTGAACCCCCTAGGGAAAAGGAAGATATATCTGGGAGTGAGACAATAATTGAAGAGACTGAGATAGATCCAGATATGGCAGAAAGTATAATCACAAAACAGATAACTCATAGGCAGTTCTCTGTCAGGGAAATGCCTAATTCTTCCTTTGATTTGGCCAGTGCAGTGGGTGTAAATAATCCCCGCACAATAAAAGCCTAAACCCCATGGAAGCCCAATGACTGAATTGCCTTCCCACTAATGTGGCTGAATACCAAGTTTGAGAAGACACCGGACATCAGGATTAGGCCAGTGTTAAACTTGTGGGTGAATGGGTCACTGGAATAGGGAGTGCCCACCTAGAAGAAAGGATAGAAAAGAGGGGGTCACAGTAGAAATGTTCAAGAGCAGAGGGAGTGGAGAGATCCCAGAGATCAACAAGATTATAGAGAGCAAAGAGGGAACTGGCAGGAAAACCAAGAACCGAGATGGCAAATATCTTTTCCCCAAAATAACCCATTTATTACAATCTCTCCAAATCAAGAGATGTTCAGAACCTGTCCGGTTTTCAGGGGCAAGTCGGCCAGTATCCCATCTCTGAGCCAGTTGAAGTAGTATATGGAGGAAAGGCAATCAAACACAGATTTGTGATAACAACCGGATTGGATAACAATTTAATGGCTAGAGATTTGCTCTGCACTTTCCAATTGAAGATAGAATGTGGCAGAGGAATAGTAGTGACCCCCTGGGCTCCCTTAAGGCAATGTTACTCCATAGTGACCACTCAATGGTGGCCCTTAGATCTGGACAAAGAACCCCCACTCCATATTACATTGGTTTACGACAGGAGTGGGAAGAATAAAGAGCTGGAGGCATTCTTTAAACCACATGAAGAACAGGACTGGGAATTAAAAGTTTTGGCACTAGTTGAAAGAAGAGGAGCTGTAGGATACGCTGAGGTACCAGTAAGAACCACCAGAGGCAAGAGACCTAGGAGCAATAGTGGAGAGGTGCAATTATTATGGCAGACCCAAACAATTAGAGCAAATATGTTTAACTGAAATGTTGTTGTGTTTTATCAGGCCTCCAGGACAGTGTTACCTATCTATGTCATCATCTGGGGAATGAGGTATACAAGCATGTGAACCCTCAAGAATGGGCAGAAGACACAGTTCAGGTAGGGTGTGTAAACATCAATCCCATCCAAGTAGTTCCCCAGAAAGTGGTAGTACTTTTCCAAGAAGATCATAGGCCACCAGCAACACTGATAAGTTGATTCAGGAAATGCCCGAATAAAACTAAAATAAAACCATCTATGAGAACTGTAAGAATTGCTCCTCACCGTAACATCCTTACGCTTATAGCTCTGAAACTGAAAGACGGAAAACAACATAAGCTGATATGAAATTTAACAGCAATTAACTCAGTTGAAATGATGCTCCATATATATACTAGTGCCAAACCCTGCTGACATCTTAACTAACCCACCACTTTGTACCAGCAAGGAAGACGAATCGAGTCACAGTAAATTAAAAAGGTACAGGATGCCTCCATGAGATCATCAAGGCATGCTCCAACTTTGGAAAGATCATTGTACAACAATCCCTTCTAGATCTACTGAAACTTTGTCTGAATGGGCTATCTCAAGTCTAAAAATATTGGAATAGACATTACTCTATAACCAGGGGACACCCACTCTGCACTCAAATATAACTACCCTCTGTCAGGAAATTATTGAAGACTAAAATCTAACACTTAACAATGGTCTATAAGGATGGCATGGGATCTATTTCAGAGATAGTTGAAAATTTTGATTTGGGCACAGTACATAAATTAACCTAGTATATTTTCTTGTCTCATCCCCCAGAAGAGCAATCAGAAGCAGGACATGAGTGTTTATTTGTCATCGAGGAGAAAACATCTGTAAGAGAGGATTTGAGGGACGCATCTATAGAGGACTCTGACAACTGTAGATGGGAGTGCATCTATAGGACTATGGGGAAATAAATTGTCTGGGTATGCAATTGTTAATCAGAATGGGGAAATTGTCGAAGCAGCTGCCTTTGAGTCACCATATTCAGCACAACAGGCTGAATTGTTTGCTTTAATTCGGGGTTGCATTATTGGGAAAAAAATTAAAGGTAAATATTTACACTGATTCTCGGTATGCATTTGGAGTGTTACATGATTTCGGACAATTATGGTTAAAAAAGGGGATTTCTAACTTCAGCAGGGACTCAAATTTCAAATAAACAATTGGTGACAGATTTATTAAAGGCCTTAATGCTACCCAGACAAATTTCTGTTATAAAATGTAGTGCCCACACAAAAGGACAGACTCAAATAGATATCGGGAATCGTAATGCCGATTTAGTAGCAACAAAAGTATCACAGGAATGCAAGATGGTAGTACCAAAAATGATGAGGCAGACTAAAAGTTTAAATAACAAGACCCCCTCAGAGAGACTGACGCCATTCATCCAAGAAAGTGTTCAATTGCAGGAGGAGGCTACTGAAAGGGATAAAGAATGATGGAGATAACATGGGTGTATACTGGGTTGTATGACTGGACTATGGGCCACTCCAGCAGCACAGACTTGCATGAGAGATTCATTGGCAGTGTGGGTTTATAGAGTGCATGCACTATGCAACATATTGTGGTGCAAGGGCACTAAGGGACACTCTATTGGCGGCATCCAAGACTACAAACTTTAGCTCAGAAGGTAAGCAGTAACAGCCTGGTCTGCCAGAAATACAATCCAGGAAAAGGAATAGGAAGTGAAGAGGGAAAGACACCATTACCTAGGGGTTAGTTTGAGATATTGCAGATGGACTATATCTAGGTATGTTACAAAACTTACCTTCAGCGGCGCTGTACTTCTGTCAATGGCCGTGTGTGCAACTTTGGCACCTTTGAGGGGGGGGGGGGGGTTTAAAATGTGTTTTTTCTTCAGACTATTCAAATCGATTTCGAACAGGCTGTGTAGTTGCTGAAGAAAAATCTCTTTGACTGCCGTTTTATTAAGTTTATTAAAATTAGCGCTGGATAATTTAATATCATGAGTAAAAGTAAAATCATCTTCTAATGCCGTCAACGCCGACAACAGGACGGATCTCACATAGGGGACAAGGCAAGGTACACCGTTTATTTTATCATATAAACTTGCTTCTTAGGATGCCTTTAATCAAAATTTTACATTGCGAAAAGGTGACTTAGGACCCATACGAACCGGCAGTATTTTTCCTGCCCATATGGGGTTTAAATTCACCGTAACCGCAACGTTCCAAAAGATCGTGTTCCGCAAAATCCCACTGGCAAGATGATTAAAATGGCCATTAATTTACGGGAAATAAACACTAAATTCCTTCCATTTGGCCTCTCAATTCATGACAATGAGATTTAAAAATCATGTTATATTGTGAATTCTTGTGTGAATGTTATTTGGACACTTAGGCTTTTTAAAAATGTTAACCTTTTCTTAAAAAATGGATAGATGTTTAGATCTAGTAATTGAATTTTGTAATTAGTTACAATTATGTATGGTATGGCTGCCCAGCCTGCAGCTGTATGTTTTTCACTCTTTTCTTTATTTTTAGTGAGTTAAAGTGTTTTGCTTTTGGAGTTCTATTCTTTTTTATGTGGGGGGTGGGGGGGTGGAAGGGAGAAACTACTTTTCCTGGTCCCTACCTGGTCTGAGAGGCAACTTTTCTCCAGGCTGCACTTTTGACCCGTCCTCGCGGCCTACCAGCAGTCCTGGAGCAGCGTTTCCTAAGGAGACCACCCAGAACCTCGGCTTTGGCGGTGGCAGAGTGCTGGAGTGCCATCGCGGAGCGGGCGATGTCTTGCCTGGGTCGCTGCACTGGAACACCAGTGAGCTGAGACTGCCGAGGAAAACACTGCGGATCCGCGGGTCTGTGGAGCGGCCAGCTGCGGGCGACGGCGCAGAACTACAACATCGGGAGCCAGTGGGGGAGTTCCATTCAGCGCTGCCTTGTTGGCTTTGGAAGCCGCGGACTCCGGTAAGGAAGCGGCCATTCCAGGTGTCCCAAGCCGCTGAGAGGATTCTCCTGACACCAGAGCACCATCACCCGGCGAGAACGGCCTGGAACATCGGGCCTCCGTGAAGGCGACTGCGGAGGCCTCAATAGGCCTGACTATGGGTGGACATGGGTTGGGGATTGGACATTGTGCCTTCCCTCATAATGGGAACCATTGTGGGGGGATGTTTTTTATGTTTAAATCTCTTTATTAGTGTTATGCCTGTATTCTTTTTTTATGTGCTGCATTGGCAAGAAACGTTTCACTACACCAATTGGTGTATGTGACCAATAAGCTAACCTTGAACCTTGAACCTTGATATGCTTTAATTTCAAGTCATCCAAGTAAGATTGTTTCATATTTTTTTCAGAATGCTTCATTCTATAATAACTGAAAATGTCATTCAGTTCTCTTAATATTTAAGAAAGTTATGGGCTTTTGGCTGTCCTTGATCACAGCTTTTGTGTTAAGTCAATGGAAAAGCAATAGGGAACAAGATGTTAATTTCCGAGTATGAAAACGGCCATAACTTATTTTAATACTGAAGACATGAAAGTGAATTAGGTGTCAAATTAAACTTTTTATGCTTTATCTGATGGGATAAATTGCAGACTTGATTTTTAAAATCTCAAAATTTTGTAACATTACTACTATATCAAATGAGAAATGAGTCAGCGTTATGAATATGTACTTGTCATAGTCGATGTATTCAGCCGGTGTATGAAAGCTTTCCCAACCCTTGATAACAAAGCGGGTACTGTTGTCAAGGTGTTAATGAGTCAAATTGTCCCTAGATTTGGAAACCCTATTCGACTTAGTTCAGATTATGGTCCACACTTTATTGGACAATTCAAAAAAGAATTTTGTGACCAGCTGGGGATGCAGCAGCAATTGCACTGTGCTTATCGACCACAGGCTACTGGACTTGTAGAAAGGAAAAACAGACCCTGAAAACTAAATTAGCTAAATTAATGGTGGAGACTGGACTTGATTGGATTAAATTACTCTCAATCGCTTTATTTCAGATGAGAGCCATGTCTTTCGGGAAATCTAGACTGAGCCCACCTAAAATTGTTTATGGTAAACCCTTAAGAACACCTTGGAATCAGAATGCAGTGAAAACCTACTTTCTTCCAGGTTCTCTTAGAAACTTCATACTCTACTATGGATCAAGCACAGATGAATTATCAAGATGGATGGAGGGGATTTGCGCCCTCGTGTCTACATATTTACCAGGGGCTGATTTAACTTCTGACATGTTTGTCCAAGGGAAAGCAATGTATATGTTTGGCTCATATTAAATATAATTTGTCTAACTACAATGCGTAATTATTAACATAAAGTATATGTGCGTTGTAGAGCAGTAAAACAACAGTGTTAACGGACAATATACATGTCAAAAACCTTGATAACACTCACAAATATACAATGTGTAGCCTTGGTACAATGTAAAGTCTTGATGTAGCTTAATTCCATTTATTCCTCGCCTTGCCTCGGCAAGGCCAGCAGCACAATCAAGGATGAGTCACACCCTGGCCACTCCCTCTTCCTCCCTCGCCCATCAGGCAAAAGGTATAGAAGTGTGAAAACGCACACCTACAGATTCAGGGACAGTTTCTTCCCAACTGTTATCAGGCAACTGTATCATTCTACCATATGCAGAGAGCAGTGCTGATCTACTACCTACCTCTATGATGTCCCTCAGACTATCTTTGACCAGACTTTGTTGGCTTTACCTTGCACTAAACCTTGTAATCATGTATTGTCTTTCTGCTGACTGGTTAGCAGGCAACAAGAATCTTTTCACTGTACCTCGTGACAATAATAAACTAATCTGAAAACTTAGCTATGTTTGCAATGATGTCGCTAGTGTATCTAAACAACGCCTGCAATCTTCATCTCCAGAAGAAGGAAATCCTTAGACTCCTTTGCATTGAAATCTTTTTGCTCAAAGGTATTCAGCAGTTTTGTTTCAAAGTTGCTTTCAGAGTGATATTTGGCTCAGTAAAAGAATAAATGAAAATCTGATTTATACAATTCTCAAGTTTGCACGTTTACAGAAAAGATTCATTTATCTGGGTAACCTTGAGGAGGAAATAATCAGACAAGTCCTTGCAACACCCTGATTGAAGAAGATATTTATCTCGCATATTCATGGTAGTACAATAGCCTCACATCTTGCCTGTGTAATTAAAAGTAGCTTGAAAATGTGAAATTAGAGAGGTCACAAAATGGAGGATGTTTACATTTGCAGGTCCTGCTTGGTCTCTTTCTGTGAAAGTTGCAAGCTGAGAGTCATGGCTCCATGGAGTCTGGACCCCACATGGAAGTTGATGATAAGGAGAGGTCCAGGTGCTTTTACTTTGATAAAAATGTATGATGGTTTGAAGAAAGAGATAAAAAGGACTGCAAATGCATAGAGGGGATTGGTTATCGAAAGGGTTGTGTAAAGGTATTGTTAATAATGTTGGGGGTTACACAAAAAGCTGGAGAAACTCAGCGGGTGCAGCAGCATCTAAGGAGCGAAGGAGATAGGCGACGTTTCGGGTCGAGACCCTTCTTCAGACTTGTTAATAATGTTGCAAGGTGTTTGTACTGCTGCTTGATGATTGGCTGAAGTGTGAAGCCTTGTTTGAATTGTTTATCTAACCTGGGAAAATGTTGCATTACTTGGTTAATTGACTTCTTTCCAGATGTTTCTGTGGAAACATTGTAATGGGGTACTTTGTCATTGGGATAGGGAACTGTCAATAACTGTATAATGCGATCGATATATGTGATTGGTTTATAGGGGTTGCCTCCCCCAAGTAATGTCACACCCTTAGTTTGGAAGGGTATAAGAGGGTGGGTAATTCTTTGGGGTGTGTCGGTTGATTGTGGTTTCAGTTCTGTTTGCACGAGCTAAGGTTGTCTTGCGTGAGTGGATTGGAAACCGTCCCTGCAGTTTCTTCTTCAATAAAGTAAGGTTTATGTAACCAGAGTTTGACTTAGTGCTGGGGTGGAAGATTGCAACCTTCACTTGGTCCGCCTTGTTTCGACTAATGCAAACAACTCGACGTGCACAAACAGAAGATTAAATAGGACAAGTTGTCTGACAACTTTAGGCTGTGCACACCACACAAAAGAAGACGAAGAAGAAGACTTAGTGCTTGACTAAACCAGACTAAGGGGGTAAGTCTAGAATGGGAATTTACAGTGACGATAATAAACTAATCTGAAAACTTAGGTATGCTTGCGATGATGTCGCCAGTGTATTTGAACAGCACTTGCAATCCTCATCTCCGCAAGAAGGAAATCATTTGACTCCTTTCCATTGAAATCTTTTTCTCAAAGGTATTCAACAGTTTTGTTTCAAGGCTGCTTTCAGAGTAACATTTGGCTCAGTAAAAGAATAAATGAAAATCCGATTTATACAATTCTCACAGTTTGCATGTTTACAGAGAAGATTCATTTATATGGGTAACCTTGATGAGGAAATAATCAGACATCTCCTTGCAACAACCTGCTTGAAGAAAATATTTCTCGCATATTCACGGTAGTACTTCCGACAATAGCCTCACATCTTGCCTGTGTAATTGAAAAGAGTTTGAAAAGTGTGCCGCACGATCAAATTAGTTGCGAGGTTCAGAATCCTCCAAGGTATTACTGTTTTACTGCATGCTAAATAAAACACAAGGCTCTTTTGAGGGGAATATGTTCAATGGTTCAATAGTTACTTTTTTACCACATGCATCAAAGTACAATGAGATTTTTTTTTTTGCATACAGACCCCAGTAAGATTAATGCCATACATAAGAACATTCCCCGGATAAGCACGCAATGTGTACAAACAGCCCTCTGTGTACCAAAAGTTATTCCCTTATATATCTATACACTGTAAACTACTCGATTATAATCATGTGTAGTCTTTCTGCTGACTGGTTAGCACGCCACAAAAGTTTTTCACTGAACACGTGACAATAAACTAAACTGATAAGCAAGAGTCGCCAGGTATTGGTGCCTTTTCATAGCCCCAACCGCAGCTGACCATGGAGGCCTTTTGTAACCATCGCCGTGGAGCTGACCTTGAAGGTGTGGAACTGTCCCACTTACGTGTCCTTGGGACACAAATTGAGACGCGATGGTCCCACGAAGGTCGCACGTGATTTCATGCGTACGCACAGCCGTCTGGAACGCGTGACATCATTTGAAGATGGACACAAAGCTGGAGTAACTCAGCGGGACTGGCAGCATCTCTGGAGAGAAGGAATGGGTGCCATTTCGTGATGATACTCTTCTTCAGTCTGAAAGGAAGGGTCTCGACCCGAAACGTCACCCATTGCTTCTCTCCAGAGATGCTGCCGGTCCCACTGATTTACTCCAGCATTTTGTGTCCATCTTCAATTTTCTTGGCCCTGTTCTGGGAGACGAAGTGGGGGCGGATCCGGACCTTAACGGCCGTGAGCCCCAGGCAGGGCTCGGTGATTGTCTGCCTGCTTTTGCTGCTGTTGGAGGTGAGACGTTGCGTCGTGCCAGGGTCTTGTGCCTGTCCCACTTTGGCCATCAGTTACGCGACAGGTTATTCGCATGCAAAGATTTTGTTCGCTGCAATAATTTTGGAGCCCCGCGCGATGTCGCGCACAACTACATACCCTTCTGCCTTTTTCAGTGGAACCTGCCCCGCGTGGCCACATGATGCCGTGTGCCTCAACGCGACCAAGAGGTCGCGTAATTTGCGTGCCAAGGACATGTAAGTGGGACAGGCTTTTAAGGCTCCTCCCCGATTCTTCCTATTCTCCCTTGTCCAGCGTCTGCCATGGTCGCTTCCTCTCCGGTTCCTGGTCTTTGAAGCAAGCAGGGGCCGGGCTTAGTGGCTTCCCTCTCCTGGTTCCATGGCGGGTGAGCCAGGCCTGCTGTTGGCCCTCCGAGACCTTAGATCTAAGCTGTTGGTTCCAGTATAGATTGACTGATGTGCTTGAAATCATTTCTCATGATGCAGGTTGACACGGGGACCTGATGAGGCCCGTTTCATACTGCCAATAGCAAGGTAAGATTTATACATTACCTACTTCATTCTCACCCATCCCATTGCTGCCATTTATCCCAATTGCTCCCTTTTCCCACTTATCCCCTTCTCCCCCATTCGGGATGGATCTCATCTCATGTCTCATCAAATCATTTTTTTACCACGGGTTCCATATTCAACAACAAGGGATCCGGGGGGGTGTTGGGGGCACTGAAAACAAAGAAGGAGCCGGCATGGAGGAGCCGCCAAGAACTAAGGGGGATGCAGTGAGGGAGGGGGATGGATTGGGGACTAAGGTTAGTACAGGTATCAGACGTTATGAGGAGAAGGCAGGAGAATGAGCGACAGATAGATCAGCCATGATTGAATGGAGGAGTAGACTTAATGGGCTGAATGGCCTAATTTTACTCCTATTCCTTATGACTTTATGACCTTAAGAAGAGACCAACCTTATTTGAAGAGTTCTTCTTGTAACTTTGTTGGTGCTTTTGTGCAACTTGTTAGTGTACTTTGTATTGAAAAATAAAGAATTTCACTGTACCTAGGTCCATGTGACAAAAACGTATCATGATCATCATCATATTGATATGGTCATCTGTGGCAAATGATTGAGGCACCTCCAGCACATACCTGTAACTCACAAATTTGTGTATTTAAAGATATGTTTTACTTATGGCCGCAGCACTTGTGGCTCAAGGATTTATCTGTAACCAGTCTCCAGTTCATTGTGCGCATATTGTGTGGGCACCACCGTAGTATTTGAATAAATAATGTTTTGCTATTTGTTAATGTTTACTATTCAATGCAGGGTGAATCTGGATTGTGGCAGGGTTGTAAAGGAGAGGGGAGATCATTGATATCTTCAGTAGTGTTTTTGTTGGGTGGCGAATCAAAGGATATTGATCAGAGGTGTACAATTGGAGTTGGCACAAATAAATTATGATTTGATTGAATGGCTAAACAAACTCAAGAGTCTGGTTGGCAACATTATAAATCTTTACCAAGATCCTTATGTCTCAGTGGGAAACGTCATTATATAAATTTTGCACGATGCAGGAGCTGGTTGGATTACAGCAAGTTGTGAAAGGTTTTTAAATTGAATGATTGCTTTGGAGCTACATGCTGGCAGTGTTTACCATATGAATAAATTAAAAAGTTGCTTGAATGATAATTGCACCTCAGCAAAGTCAGGATACATTAAATTTACATGCAAAATAAATTATGAATCAGTGTTGGTCGCATTAATCATGAGAATTAATATTTGCCAGTTTATCAATTGTCACTTTTCTCATGGCAATTTTCTTCAAAAAGCATTGGTCCATAACTTATTATCAAGTAGCAGTGAGGCTAATTTGTTGATGCCAAAATTGAGTGTGAGCTTCAATTAAATGAGACCTATCATACATCTATGAAGTTTGCTCAATGTTTGGGTCAGGGAAACAAGAAAATAGAAGAAAGAGTAAGACCTGCCCCACCATACAATTTGATCATGGCTGACATATACTTGTCTCAATTTCTCTTTAGTTCAGTTTAGTTTACAGATGCAGCACGGAAACAGGCCCTTTGGCCCACCGAGTCCACATAGACCAGCAATCCCTGTACACTAACACGATCCTATAAAGACTAGGTACAATTTTACATTTATACTAAACCAATTAATCTACAAACCTGTACGTCTTTGGAGTGTGGGAGGAAACCGATGATCTCAGAGAAAACTCAGAAACGGAGAAAATGCACAAACTCCCTGCAGTCAAGTACCTGTTGTCAGGATCGAACCTGGGTTCTGGCGCTGTGAGGCAGTAGCTCTACTGCTGCACCACTGTGCCACGCTCTTCAGTGCCAGGTTTCCATAATCCTCATTTCCTTCATTCAAATAATTATCGATTCCACCTGAAATACATTTAATGATCTGGTCTCCAGGGGAAAATAATTCCAGAGGTCCACTCCTCTCTGAGAGAAGACATTTCTATGTACCTCTGTTTTAAATGACCAGCCCTTATTTTGTAACTGTACCCCCTTGTCCATGAATCTCCCAGTAGTGAATGTATCTCGGCATCTATCCGGTCAAGCCCGCTTAGCATCATATATACTGTATTTGAATCAGGACACTGCTCGTTCTTCTAAACTCTATGGAATACAGACACAAACTGTGGCCTCTTTTGATTCCTCTCATCCCAGGAATTAGCCTGGCCTCTAATGCCTCTAATACTACTATATCTGTTATTACATAAGAGGATCAACATAGTGCACAGTTTTCCAGGTGTAGCTCCACCAACAGCCTGCACAACTGTAACAAAACTGCCCTATTCTTAGCTTCAACCCCTTTACCCTAAAGTCCAAGATACCTCTATTACTTCACTTCTTACTTCTTGCTGTTGCTACCTGCTTCACTTGCTTGCTAATGTTTTGTGATTTATGCACTAGAACAGCTAGATCCCCTTGACTTACACCCATTTGTACTCCCTCTCCGTTTAGATAATAATTTGCCTTATCATTCCTTTTACCAACGAGTTTAACCTCACTCTTCCCCGATTTAACCTTTAATCCCAACGAAATACAGTTCTTAAGATTAAATGTGCAAAATTGCTCTCAATGTGTAGGGAGTGGATGAGAATGTGGAATAACAAATAATAGTAAGATTAAACGAGCTTACCAGTTTGAAGTTTGATCTTTATTTTATGTGGAGTTATGATGAGGGATTACGAGAAGAGCCCACCAGCCCGCATGGGCGTCAATCTTCAAAGCAGCGGTGTGAAATCACAGATAACAGTTGTTGAACTGAATATAGGAAGATTCGAGACACTAGAACTCCAATCTGACCTTTATGAGAGAGGGTTGGGAGCGGAGGGCACGTAATCCCATATTGTAACTCATCATATAATAAAGATCAAACTTCAAACTGGTAAGTTCTCATTTAATCTTACTATTTTACTTCGGAGTCACGTGAGTGACTACGTGAAGATTTCAAAGCTCTGTGATTTCATGTCATAAACACGAGTCACACACTGCATCAGTTGACCAAGGATGAGTGAACATTAATAACGCATTCAGACATGACATAGATTTAGACGTGCTAATGCTTTTTAATGAACAAATAATAATAATAGTAACCCCTCTCATCCGGGAGGAAACTATAAAACAGAACCTAAAATAGAGTTGGCAAATAGACTTGGCAAATACCCCCGGTCTGGTAATGGGTTTGTTATAAAATATTTGGAAAGATCGTTTGTTTGACCATCCTGCAGCCGCTAGGATGTGGTCCAGCTGGACGTCCATAACCCTGCTGCTGATGTTTTTGCAGCCCTGGTGGAGTGAGATTTGAAAATGTCAGTGCTCACTCCTGCACAAGCCAGAACCCGTTTTAACTACCTGGAGATGGTCTGCACTGATACCTTCTTATGAGGTTTTATGTAACTAACAAACATTGCTAGTTCAGAGCCCCTAAGTGACCTTAACATACTGAAGTAGATGTGTGACCACACGCAACCGAAGGTCCATGGGGTATGCCAAAATATCTAGTTTGAGACCTGATGGCCCTGGTCTACTCTGCTTGACTAAGTTATACACATAAAAAGTTATTTTTGCCTGCAGATGTAACCATCCTGTCCAGTCGCAGTTTATGCAATGACTGGACCCTTTGCACTGAAACCAGCGCCTTGAGCATAACAACTTTGTAAGTGAGTTTGACCAAGGACAGGGATGTAGCTGGAACCCACCGGCGAAGCGGCATCAGCACAATGTTAACATCCCATATCTCTGCGTACCTGAGCCTGGGAGGTTTTGAGTTGAAGATACCCTTCATAACTCTGGATATCAGAGGGTGAGATCCGACAGAGTGGGTCCCGCTCCCTGCAGCAAATATGATGAGAAGGCACGTTTGGCACATTTAATGGCACTATAACTTAATTTTTGTCAAAGACCCATTCGAAAATGAACTTCAAGACGTCAGTTATCCATGCCGTATTATATGTAATATTAGCATTAAAACAAAATACTTCCCATCTCTTGATGAGAAAATGTACTGCTTATTTGGTGCTATCCCTGCAATCTGCAGTGAGCACGTCCATGACAACCCGAGCTGCAGGAATGGTCTTTTCAGAGTTTGCAACTAAATGAATTGATTTTATCATGCATTGGATGGTTTCCTGAGTCACGGGCCGAACCAGCAATTTTTGTGTTTAGAAACAACCATATAAGGTTCTATTGTCATTCCCAACATCAGAGGGAAACATGGCTGCATAGGCCAGTCATGCACTACGAAAAATGCCTGAAGCGGGGTCTTGCTGAATTTTTTGCAAGACCCGACTGATGAGGCAAAATGGTGGAATGACATAAAGACATAAAAGACCATTCCTCCCCAGTGTAGCGAGACTGCATCTCTCGCCACTGCCATGCCACATATTTTTTGCAACTGGTGATTGAGCCTGGATGCAAACATCTCGATCTTCGGTGTTCCATCGAGCCACATGTCATTAAATACTTTGTGATCCAACATCCATTCTGTGTTGTCATTGATTTTACGTGATGATACACCAGCGCCAAATTAGGTTAGGTAAACTATCACAGGATACTTTGACTTCATTGCACCCATGTCATTAACACATGCCACCACCATAGTGTATCAACTTGGACTTGAGCATGCAGATTATGCATATTTGCACAATAAACCTTTAACCCATAGAATCACTGTTGACATAAGTTTATTATGTAATAAATAAAAAGTAATAAATAAAAGCACCAGAGAAAGGTACCTCTTGCCCATTTCAATTTTAATATAGTCTTTTGGATTTTAAGGGATGTCAGTAGTCCAACACAATGCAGAAGTTATAAATGCAGTGTGCATTTCTTCTGCTAACTGTGAATTTTACTTCGGAGTCACATGAGTGACTGCGTGAAGACCCCGCCAACACAAATGCGTGACATATCGTCGAACGCATTGCGGAAGCGACAGTCGGGAGGAGCGTCGCTCTTCCAGCGTAAGTTTAAAAACTTACGGAAGATAAGTCTCACTAGTAGTGGTGAGCGTATGCGACTGGGTGTTTTTTCTTGTATCCACAGAAAACCACAATGGAGTCGCGCAAATCGAAGAGAGCAGCAGCAAAATCCGCTGCTGTGGAAAGCAGCCAGCAGCGTGCCGTTACTCCAGAGCTGCAGGTGTTACCAGCAGCTCCCGACTTCTCGGCGATTAAGACCGCAGGTGTGCCGCAGTCGGGCGGCAAAACCACCCAGAAGTCGGACGGGACCGTTGACTCGGCTGGGTCCGGTCCCGAAGACACCCCATTCGCAGATAGCGACGGCAGGCGTCTTTCCCGCATGGAGCGGATGATGGAGCAGTTGCTCCAGCGTGACCTGCTAAGGCAGGGGCAGAGTCACGGTGGGTCTCCTAGCAGACCAACGGCAGGATCCTATCATGGACGTTGCCAAATGCCAAATGTCTCACCCTCTTCGCAGAGGAGCATTAGGGGTCAGAGCTGGGCTGACCCTGAAGAGGGGGCCATGGCTGAACAACCAGCAGTGTTAGGGGTGCCAGAAGAATTGTTGGGCATGGTGAACAAGCATGCGGTTCCAACACAAAAAGCACTGCCTATTCACCCAAAGCTGGCAGCCAGTATAAACTACATGGCCAATAACCAGCTGCAGGAGCAAGCCATTAATACCACGGCTGAGAAATATCTCGCTCCTGAGAATTGTAACTCACTCAATGTACCGGCAGTCAACAACCCTATATAGGGGAACATGAGCCCATCCATAAGAGGCCAGGAGGTAAAGCGTCAGAGGATTCTGAAACAGTTGGCTGCTGGAATCACATCAGCGACCAGGACTGCTGTTGGGGTTGAGTTACCAGAAGAACTACAAGATGCTCTGGCGTTACTGTGCAACACACAGTTTGAAATCAACAGCTCCAGGAAGAGCATCATCAAGCCTGCACTCAATCCCAAATTTGCGAGATTATGCAGGTCAGGTAACACGCAGCCACCTAATCTGCTGTTTGGGGACAACCTCCAGAAGCAGGTGAAAGACCTGGAAGAGGAGGCCAAGGCTATAGGCCTGATCAAGGTACCAAGTACCTCAAGATCCCATTACCAGCAGCGGCAGCACCCCTACACATCCACCAGACAACGGTACTATGATAGACCATCTGGTGGTGAAAGCTCGAAGGCCGGCCCACCTGCACAGCGGTCTTTTTTAGACCATGGCCCAGCCTGGCTTTCCTGGAAAATGCGCCAACCCCACAACGCAGCAACACAGCAACAGAAGAAACAAGGGCAGAGACCACAACACCGGTGATAACCATGGAGGTAGGTGGGTCTGGTTTCCTCAAAAACATTGCATGTTTAAATTCATCAAATGTTGGGGGACGGTTGCACTTGTTTCATCATGTGTGGTGCAATTTTACCTCTGATCCTTACATACTCGGAAGTATTCAGGGTTACAAAATTGAATTTCTATACAAACTCCCCACCCCAGTTCAGCATTCGCCTAGCCGAAAGTTCATACTTTCACAAAAAGAAAGAACGGCAAGCCATGCTGAACTATTAAGATTAAACAAAAAAGGGGTAATTGAGAAGTCTATCAGAGAATCTCAAGAGTTCGTATCAAATATATTTACAAAAAACAAAAAAGATGGCGGTTGCCGCATCATTATAGATTTGACCGAACTAAATACTTCTGTTCAGTATGCCCATTTCAAGATGGACACATTTGTCACAGCTAAACAGCTAATCTCTGAAAGGTACTACATGGCTTGCATCGATCTTAAAGATGCGTACTATTCAGTGCCTATACACAAGGATCATAGGAAATACCTAAAATTTATCTGGATGGGACAGTTATGGCAGTACAAAGCCTTACCCGATGGGTTGTCATCAGCACCCAGACTGTTTACAAAAACATTAAAACCAGCTTTAGCTTATTTAAGGAAACATAACCATATTGTTATGGCCTACCTTGATGATGTCCTCATTGTAGGTAAGAATTTGGAGATGGCTACATTGGCAGTTTCAGCCACAAAACATATTTTTCAAAAGCTGGGATTTATTATACATCCAGATAAATCAAGATTGGAACCCTCCACTACCATGGATTATTTGGGGTTCACTATCAACTCTGTGCTAATGTCTATCACCTTACCACCTAACAAAGTGGTGGACTTGATAGAAGCATGCAGAAGCCTCACTGGCATCAGGGAACCTTCTATACGGCAAGTAGCCAGAGTGATTGGGAAATTAGTGGCTGCATTTCCAGCAGCACAATTTGGACCACTCCATTATCAAAACCTTCAAAGAGCAAAAATCTTAGCTCTTAAAAATCATGCAGGCCATTTTGATAGGCCTATGAAACTACCAGGGAAGGCAAAATCCGAATTAAATTGGTGGATAGAAAATGCTCAGCTTTGTTCTAACCCCATCACTATCATGAATCCCTCGGTTACATTACAGACTGATTCCAGTGCTAAAGGTTGGGGAGTAACTAATACCACCACAAGTTGTGGAGGCAGATGGAGTGCACAAGAATTAACCCTATTCAAAACATTAGAGATTCATTATTTAGAAATGCTGGGAGCATTTCATGGACTCAGGGCCTACTGTTCAGATATGCACCAGTTGCATGTAAGATTACAAATTGACAATGCCACAGTGGTGGCCTATATTAATCATATGGGTGGAATAAAGTCGATATCGTGTGATGAATTGGCTAATATCTGGCACTGGTGTCTGCAAAGAGGGATTTGGATCTCAGCCACTTACCTTCCAGGTAAGCTAAATATTTAGTGGCAGACACCAGGTCACGTAAATTCAACGACAACATAGAATGGATGTTGGATCGGAAAGTGTTTACAGATATTATAGAACATTATGGGACACCAGATATCGATGTTTTTTGCATCCAGACTAAATCACCAACTTCCAACATATGTTGCTTGGGAACCAGACCCAGGGGCAGTAGCAATGGACGCTTTCTTGCTACATTGGGGGGATTTTTTTTGCTATGCATTTCCCCCCTTCTGCCTCATCAGTCGGGTCTTGCAGAAAATTAAACAAGACTCCGCAACGGGTATTTTGGTTGTTCCCGACTGGCCTACCCAACCATGGTTCCCGGAGTACAGAAGATGGCCACAGAACCCTGCATCCAGATAAACAAACGGCCTAGTTTGTTGGTACATCCCATTACAGGGGATAGTCATCCGTGTCATGACCGCATGGATTTATTCATTTGCAGATTCTGAAAAGACCATTTCTGGGATACGTACTCTCTGACAGAATGATAAATGCCATTTCAGCGTCGAGCAGGGATTCCACCAGAAGACAGTACCTGACTTATGTCAGGAAATGGGAAGTGTTCTGTACCACTACTTATGACACAGCCACCATCATGGAAGTACTGGAGTTTCTGGCTACCCTTCATTTCGATGAAGGATTAAGTTACAGTGCTATCAATTGTGCAAGGAGTGCTCTATCAAATTATCTGGGCAGAGGGAGTGATCATCTGGAAATAGGATCACACCCATTAGTGTCTAAACTAATGAGGGGAATATTTAACTCCAATCCTCCCTGGGCCCAGATACAACCATACGTGGGACATAAACATACTCTTGACTATGTTATGAGGATGGACACCCATAACGGGGCTCACCTTGGACAAGCTCACATATAAGATGGTAATGATAATGGCACTTGTAATAGCACAACGGGTCCAGTCCTTACCCAAGTTAAGTATGGACGCCATGAGTATTACCAATGGCAAGATAACCTTTCTCATACAGGGATTATTAAAACAAGACCGACCCGGTTCATCTGGTCAAAAATTAGAATTTCAGGCCTATCCTGCAGATACTCGACTCTGCATCGTCACACTTATCTTGCAATATATAGAAGTCACTAAGACTCTAAGGGGCACGGAGAGAGCTTTACTTATAAGCCATAAATGGCCTCATCACAAAGTCACGGTGCAAACCATATCAAGATGGTTAAGGGTGGTGTTAGATGCAGCGGGGGTGGATACTAATGTTTTCAAATCTCACTCCAATAGGGCTGCATCTACATCGGCGGCTAGGATGATGGAAGTTCCCATGGACCACATCCTGGCCACAGTGGGTTGAAGCAATGAAAAGACTTTCCAACGCTTCTATAATAAACCCATGGCCGCTCCTGACACATTTGCAGGGAAAATTTTGAGTTCTGCTAAATAAATTACCCAATGTGGGGATATATTATTTTGGTATGAATAAATACCTTCTTTGTTTTTCAGCACAGTGTCATGTCTGAAATACGTTCATCCTCCTTTTTCCCAGCATGGCAGTGTGTGAGCATGGACTCGTTTCCAGGGCATGAAATCACAGAGCTTTGAAATCTTCACGTAGTCACTCACGTGACCAAAGTAAAATAGTAAGATTAAATGAGAACTTACCAGTTTGAACTTTATTTTATGAGGAGTTACGATGAGGGATTACGTGCCCTCCGCTCCCAAAACCCTCTATTATAAAGTTCAACTGGTATGAAAGTTCTCTCTTATCTTACTATATTAGTCTACGTTTGGTATCTGTGATTTTACACCACTGCATTGAAGAATGTCGCGCATGCGTGTTGGCGGGGTCTTCCACGTAATCCCTCATCGTAACTCATAAAATAAAGATCAAACTTCAAACTGGTAAGTTCTCATTTAATCTTACTATTAAATTTGATATATAAGTACAAAATAAGTTAAATGCTCCAGGAATTGCAGTATAAAGAATAATGAGTTGAGTATAAGTAATTTCTTAAAAATAAGACCAGCAGTTTGGGGAAATGATAAAGATGATTTGTGAATTGCCATAAGTTGACAGATGATTTGTGCAACTCTATAGTCAGCCGTTCACCTGTATGAACTTGCCATCAGTCTCACTGTCAAACATGACAGTGCTGGATTTTTGCCAGAAGTGCAAATTAAACTATCTGTGTATATTTATTATCAAAAAGACCCGATTAATGAGGTGATTTACTTTCACCTGACATGCCACTCAACCTGGTAATGGCAAGAAAGTAAATTTTAAATCATCCCTTTATGTGGTGAAAAGTTTCATTAAAAACTTTTTAGAATTTTGAATTTAGATTGTTTTCTTTCATTCTCTTTACTTTTCTCTCACTGAACTACTGGCTCTTTCTTTGATTTTTCCAATTTGATAATTAATCCAGAGAAATTAATTTACATTTTCGTCTCCCTGTATGCTGAGAATTGCTAAGATCATAAGATCATGTGATAGATGCAGAATTAGGCCATTTGGTCCATCAAGTCTACTGCACCATTCAATTATGGCTGATCTATCTCCCCCTCCTAACCCTATTCTCCTACCTTCTCCCCATAACCTCTGATCAAGAATCTATTTATCTCTGCCTTAAACATGTACACTGACTTGGACTCTACAGTCTTGTGTGGCAAAGAATTCTGCAGATTCACCACCCTCTGACTGAAAAAATTCCTCCTCATCTTCTTCATAAAAAAAAACTCCTTTCATTCTGAGGTTATGACCTCTAGTCCTAGACTCTTTCAAGAGTGGAAACATCCTCTCCACATCCACTCTACCCAAGCCAATGTTGACTAAAGGTCAATGTTGATTTAATTTATTCACATTCATGCCACATGCCCAGTTTTCCTTGCCAAATTCAACAAATTGTCAGTACAACTACTTTACAAAGCTCAATGTGCAAAAGTATCCCACAATAGAAGCAGGATTAGGCCATTCAGCTCCTTATGACTACTCCACCAACCAATGTTAGTGGCACGGATGTTTTCCATGTTGTTTAACTCCATCACTCTGTGACTCAATGTAATGCAATATGATTGTTTTCCTCAGCACCACACACCAGAACTAACCTCAAATCTTTAATTTCCTTAGTACTTCTTCTTCTTTCGAGTCCATCTTGTTACAAATGTTGACATCTCTGTCATCGTCCGTCCTGAAAAGGACGCAAGCTTCCGACGACAATCAGCGGGGGCCACCACTTGTTGCGATAGATGATGGTGGTAACAGAATTAGCTCATGATACTTCCGGTTTTCAGCCCCGCGACAAGGAAGCTTCTGCTATGGGGCCTCCTTAGTACTTAAAATGGTGTTTGTGACTACAAGGTTAGGCTTAAATCTTGGCAAGTACAGATAGATAACCTGCCTCAACAGTTTATGCCCCATTATATTCTTTATTTCCTTAATTATACCATCCTAACGATACTATCATAATAGTTCTGACTTTTGTTTCTCTTTCCTTCCTTATTTCTTCCTCTTGTATTCACCCTTTCCTCTCCATCTTTCCTTTCTTTCTCTGTGTGCCTCACTTCTTTTGTAGCTGCTTTAAATTTTCAGATTGCCTCACGAGTCGGAGCAATAAAAACACACCTTATAAATTTTCTAATATCACTGTCACTGTTCTGTTGGCTTTTCTAATTTTAGTGAGTAGACCTCTGGCTTGAGATTTGCCAAGTTATCGTTATTTTCCTTTTAAAATAAATATGATATTAAATTGACAGCATCCCTTTTCACGGGCCATTTACTTAGGCAATATTAATGACTATTAATGTTTAAATACCCAACTGCATCTCTGTAATTATCCCACACAGCCTTCGTGAAATTTACTTCACTTTCCTATTTTAAAATTAATGAAAACTGGGTCAGTACCTGAAGTAATTATCAATGAACCCCTTCCAGTGCAAGGGACTGACTAATTTGAGTAGTGTAGGAAGGAACTGCAGGTGCTGGTTTACACTGAAGAGAGACACAAATTACTGAAGTAACTCAGTGGGACAGGCAGCATCTCTGGATAGAAGGAATGGGTAACGTTTCAGATTGAGACTCAGAAGGACTCAGAATGTCACCCATTTCTTCTATCCAGAGATGCTGTCTGTCCTGCTGAGTGACTGTAAATTTTTGTGTCTATGGTCTGAGTAAAGGCTGGTTTACAGGTTGGATTGCGGGGAAGTAGTTTGGCTCAGTATAAGCCGGTCCATAATGAGTCAGGGGATAGAGAAGCACTGGATCTCAGAATTGAGGTCAATGCTAGCTAGGACTATGAAGCAACAGACAGCAGGGATGGATGGTGATAGAAACATAGAAATTAGGTGCAGGAGTAGGCCTTTCGGCTCTTTGAGCTGCACCGCCATTCAATATGATCATGGCTGATCATCCAACTCAGTATTCCGTACCTGCCTTCTCTCCATACCCTCTGATCCCCTTAGCCACAAGCGCCACATCTAACTCCCTCTTAAATATAGGCAATGAACTGGCCTCAACTACTCTCTGTGGCAGAGAGTTCCAGAGACCCACCACTGTGTGAAAAAAAATCCTTCTCATCTCGGTCCTAAAGGATATTCCCCTTATTCTTAAACTGTGACCCCTTGTCCTGGACCTCCCCAACATCGGGAACAACCTTCCTGCATCTAGCCTGTCCAACCCCTTAAAAATTTTGTAAGTTTCTATAAGATCCCCTCTCAATCTCCTAAATTCTAGAGAGTATAAACCGAGTCTATCCAGTCTTTCTTCATAAGACAGTCCTGACATCCCAGGAATCAGTCTGGTGAACCTTATCTGCACTCTCTCTATGGCAATAATGTCCTTCCTCAGATTTGGAGACCAGAACTGTACGCACCAGAGGCTATAGAAAATCAGATTGCAAATACCTATGTTCAGCTTTCCATATAAACTTTACCTTTAGGGTAACACAGACGACACAGCAAGTAGCAGTTATCAATCTTACAGCTCCAATGATCCAGTCCAATACTTATTTCTGATGCTGTCTGTGTAGAGTCTGGATGTTATCCCAGTGACTGTATAGATATCACCAGGACCCTCCAGTTTCCTTGGATATCCCAAAAGCATGTTGGTTGGCTGGCCAATCGGTTATTGTGGCATCAGTGGGTGATCGAGGAATTACAGCAACATTGATGGCATTGCAAGAGAGAATACATTAAAAATATATTAAGGGAATTAAGTGTAAAATTGGGATTACTTTTAATGTCAGCATTGGCTTGATGGGCTGAGTGTCATTAAATGTTGACAGAAAATAGAAAAATATGATTGAGTTCGGACAAAATGGATCATGTTAATCATTAGGAGAGACACAAGGATTTACAGATGCTGGAATGTTGCATAAAATACAAAGTGCTGGAGTAACTCAGCGGCATCACCGAATAACATGGATAGGCAATGTTTTGGGTCCGTCCCTTCTGCAGAATGATTGTAGTAGGGGGGAGAAGGTTGGAAATGAGGTGGGGGCAGGGCAAAGTCTGTCAAGTGATAGATGCATACAGGTGAGTGTGGTTTTGTTTGTCAGGATGTGTGGAGAAAGGCTGGGGATGAAAAGGCGATCAAAGGAAACAAAAAAGGAACAAAAGTGTGTCAGATTAAAAGAGAAGAGGTGTGAAAGGGCAGACATGTAAAGCCTGAGGGAGTTGTAGGTGGAAGGAGACAGGGCTGGAGGTGGGGGTTGGGAACACGGGACGGGATAGTGAGAGAAATAAGTGGGGAAGGAGTACAGTTGGGAAAAATGGGGGTGGTGTTACCTGTAATGTCCTGGTAATGCTTAACATAGCTGCTGCCAAGGTGCAAATGGACATTTACCCAGGCTCCATGTTCTCTGTTCTATGGGTGTCAGTCAGATTAATCAGAACATTATATTGGGTAATATTAGGGTTAACTTTGTTAGCTGTTAAGGTTTAATACATTTTCTTTTTATTCATCTAATTGAGAGGCATTTATGAATAGGAAGAATGAATAACTCTCCTGGTGTGCTCTGGAATTAATATGGTAAATACATAATAGCAATTTTGATATGAAATAATTGGAAATGGGACATGATTCTAACTGTTTGAAGAGAACAAGGCTGTTGATCAAAGTTTGTATATTCAATGTTTTAGTTATCCTTTATGGATGTTGTGGAGAAGTGTTAGAAGTTTTCAAGAGAGAGTTAGATATAGCTCTTGGGGCTAAGCGAATCAAGGGATATGGGGAAAAAGCCGGAACAGGGTAATGATTTTGGATGTTCAGCCATGATCATATTGAATGGCGGTGCCGGCTCGAAGGGCCGAAGGGCCGAATGGCCTACTCCTGCACCTATTTTCTATGTTTCTATAAGAAAGGGAGCAAATGTTTTTCTTCCCGGGTCGATTCCCGATATCGCGAATGGTGACTCAGGCCTGCAGTCGGGTATGGCCATGGCTGGCCGGGAACCTTCTGCCGCGTGGCTCCTGCTCGCCCGCCAAGGAGTGGAAGGAGCTGGACAAAGAGTCGGTAAGTAGACCTGTCATGACGGTGGAGTGGGCCACTTGAAGCCCTTCAACAGCCTGTGGCTCGGGTGGACCGGGCCCCCATCGAAGTGGCCGAGCACGTGGACCGGACGTGAACTATATCGGTGGAGTAGCAGTGGAGGACACCATGCCCACGCTTGGCGAAGCCGACCCCGCAACGCGGTTAGGACAACGGGCCTTCATGCTCAGGCCAAGTGGGGAACAAGGGGAACAAGGACATGGCAGACCAATTGAATAACTACTTTGGTTCTGTCTTCACCAAGGAAGACATAAATAATCTGCCGGAAATAGCAGTGGAACGGGGGTCAAATAAGATGGAGGAACTGAGTGAAATCCAGGTTAGCTGGAAGGTGGTGTTGGGTAAATTGAACGGATTGGAGGCCGATAAATCCCCAGGGCCAGATAGTCTGCATCCCAGAGTACTCAAGGAGGTAGCCACAGAAATAGTGGATGCATTAATGATAATTTTTCAAAATTCCTTAGATTCTGGAGTAGTTCCTGAGGATTGGAGGGTACTAATGTAACCCCACTTTTTAAAAAAGGAGGGAGAGAGAAAGCGGGGAATTACAGACCAGTTAGTCTAACATCGGTAGTGGGGAAACTGCTAGAGTCAGTTATTAAAGATGGGATAGCAGCGCATTTGGAAAGTGGTGAAATCATTGGACAAAGTCAGCATGGATTTACGAAAGGTAAATCATGTCTGACAAATCTGATAGAATTTTTCGAGGATGTAACTAGTAGAGTGGATAAGGGAGAACCAGTGGATGTGTTATATCTAGTCTTTCAGAAGGCTTTCGACAAGGTCCCGCATAAGAGATTAGCATACAAACTTAAAGCACACGGTATTGGGGGTTCAGTATTGATGTGGATAGAGAACTGGCTAGCAGACAGGAGGCAAAGGGTAGGAGTAAACGGGTCCTTTTCAGAATGGCAGGCAGTGACTAGTGGGGTGCCGCAAGGCTCAGTGCTGGGACCCCAGCTATTTACAATATATATTAATGATTTGGACGAGGGAATTCAATGCAACATCTCCAAATTTGCAGATGACACCAAGCTGGGGGGTATAGTTAGGTGTGAGGAGGATGCTTGGAGGCTGCAGGGTGATTTGGATAGGCTGAGTGAATGGGCAGATGCATGGCAGATGCAGTATAATGTGGATAAATGTGAGGTTATCCACTTTGGTGGCAAAAACATGAGGGTAGACTATTATCTGAATGGTGGCAGATTAGGAAAAGGGGAGATGCAACGAGACCTGGGTGTCATGGTACACCAGTCATTGAAAGTGGGCATGCAGGTGCAGCAGGCAGTGAAGAAAGCAAATGGTATGTTAGCATTCATAGCGAAAGGATTTGAGTATAGGAGCAGGGAGGTTCTACTGCAGTTGTACAGGGTTTTGGTGAGGCCACACCTGGAGTATTGCGTACAGTTTTGGTCTCCAAATCTGAGGAAAGACATCTTTGCCATAGAGGGGGTACAGAGAAGATTCACCAGACTGATTCCTGGGATGTCAGGACTTTCATATGAGGAAAGATTGGATAGACTCGGCTTGTACTCGCTGGAATTTAGAAGATTGAGGGGGGATCTTATAGAAACTTACAAAATTCTTAAGGGGTTGGACAAGCTAGATGCTGGGAGATTGTTCCCGATGTTGGGGGAGTCCAGAACAAGGGGTCACAGTCTAAGGATAATGGGGAATTCCTTTAGGACCGAGATGAGGAAAACATTCTTTACACAGAGAGTGGTGAGTCTCTGGAATTCTCTGCCACAGAAGGTAGTTGAGGACAGTTCATTGGCTATATTTAAGAGGGCGTTAGATGTGGCACTTGTGGCTAAAGGGATCAGGGGGTATGGAGAGAAGGCAGGTACGGGATACTGAGTTGGATGATCAGCCATGATCACATTGAATGGCGGTGCAGGCTTGAGGGGCCGAATGGCCTACTCCTGCACCTATTTTTCTATGTTTCTCTGTTCTAAGTACCCTGCACTTACTAACTAGTCTAAAAAATGGCGCCCAAAACTGGTGACTGGGTTCTGTCTGAATATGGTGCTGCTATACACTTGTACTGTATCTTAGACGCTTATCTATGTGCTTATGTATTATGCTACTTGTACTGATCTGTCTACAAAAATTAATTTCAGTGTTCCTCGGTACACATGACAAATAAGGTACAATATCATACCATAGCAGAACTGGCTCGCCTTGATCCTTCTGCCGCGATGCATCGTTCTCAATAATTCTCTCATAGATGCCTTGATACTATTCAATACTAGGGATATTTTGATGACTAGAACATTATTAATCTTGTACACCACTTAACTAAAATAGATGAACTAGTTATTCATCTTGTTGGAGTTTGTGAGATTTTCTTGTTCTTAAATTGATTTCCACTCTTTATCCGTTAAAGCAATGCTTCAGAAATACTTAAAATAGCTGTTTGGTACCTTGTAACACCAAGTGGGTGCCGGAGTGCTATAAATTATTTTCTATAGCTCACAGGTTATTTATGATCCAGTGTAATGTGTTTTTTGCTTTGTTCAAGATTGTCAAAGCTTTGAACCATTTTCTGGACAGTCCTGCAAATCAATTAAGCAGTTTTGTATAATGTCTGTGTTCACCATTTTTTCATTTGTCTGAGTTATAGAGTAATGCAGCACAAAAACAGGCCCTTTGGCCCAATTCATTCATGCCAACCAAGATGCCCCATCTAAGTTGGTCCCATTTGCCTGTGTGCGGCCCATACACCTCTAAACCTTGCCTATCCATGTATCTATCCAATTTCTTTTAGATGCTGTTATACTACCAGCCTTAACTACTGCCTTTGGCAGCTCATTCCATATACCCACCACTGTTTGATTGAAAAATCTGCCTCTTTAGTTCCTACTAAATCTTGCCTTTCATCTTTTGTTGGAGGAACAAAAATGATGATTGCTCCCAATATCGCTAAGAATTAGCTTTTTTTTGGCTATTTGGAAGTGAAGTGACATCAGTACAAGAATGTTAACCTGTCTTGTCCTATCCTGGACATTGCATTTTCATTATTTCCTGTTTAATTTCATTTTTTCCCTAAAGTTCTTTTGATTAATACAAAGATTACACAATAGTTAGATTTTCATGTTTGTAAGAATTCAAAATTGCCTTTTTGATTATGCATGTTCCTCCACCACCCTCAGTGTGAAAATGGTGCTGCCTCTCCAGGTACTTTCCCCAGCATCTGCATGAGATGCAACATATGTCCTTTTATTTCCTCTGTCAACAACAACTTCCATTACTTTGCTGGTTACTTGGGTGGCACAGTTGGTAGAACTGCTTACTCACAGAGCCAGAAATCTGGGTTCGATCGTGACCTCGAGTGCTCTCTGTGTGGAGTTTGCATGTTCTCCCTGTGACTGCCTGTGTTTCCTCTGGGTGCTCTGGTTTCCTCCCACATAGTCAATGGTCAATGATCATTGGTTTATTTATTGTCACGTGTAGCAAGTACAGTGAAAGATGTTTTGTGCAAACAGCTCAGCAAGACTATCGTCGTGCATAAGCACAATCGCCGGTCAGAACAGTATGTACCGAACAGCCCAAAGATGTGCAGCTTTATAAGTTAACTGGCCTCTGTAAATTGTTCCCAGTGGATGCGAAAGTGGAATAACATAAAACCAGTATGAAATTGCGATCAATGGTCAGCATGGACTCGGTGGGCCGAAGGGCCTGCTTCCATGCTGTTTGTGTAAAATAAACCTAGCCTGAACTAATTCCACAGCTGGACTGGATTTGCCCTGGTTTTGTGAACAGGACTTTCCTTGAGTAATATCCATTATTGTGGGGTAAATGTCACTATGAGACCAGAGGTACAGCTGATTCTGGAATGAAGGTTTTCAGAAGGTGAGCCACGAAATTATCTGATCGCAAGGCCTTTGCTGCAACCAGTGCACACAGTAATTTCTTTATATCATATTTTATTCCTTAAATGTTCACATTTCTGGTAGGTTTTATTGTCAATGATAGTGCTTAGATTGTAGACAGGATGTCAAAGGAAGCATATGTCATGCTTGCCTTGAGGTGTCGGGTCATTGAATATAAACTTCCACAAGGGGCGCCAAACGATTGGCAGCCCCGCCAACAGTCTGTCTGTTTTTTCATCTTTTTAATGTGTTAAAAGTCTGTGTAAATGTTCTCCGGTTTGTTCTATTTGGGGGGAGGGGGAGGGAGTTGGGGGAAACTTTTTTTCAGTTTCTTACCTTGCCAGAGATGCGATTATTTTCCGGTCGCTTTGTGGCCTACCATCAATGGAGCTGGAGGCCTTCTCGGACTGACTTGAACCCCACCGCAGGGCATGGACTTAATATCGGAGTCGATCCCTTACCTGGGATCGCTCCAACCACAGCCTGCGGACTTTACTTCGGGAGCTCGAACTCTCGGGAGAGGTAGTCGGGAGCTCCAACTACGCAGAGTTTTGACCAATACCAATGCGGGGTTCGATCGCTCGGCGCGGGGATGCTGAAATACCCCTGATACAGGAGCTGATCGCCCCGATGCGGAAGGCCCAAACGCCGCTGGCTACGGTAGTCAAGATTGTCCCGTCAATGGAGGGCTCGAGGCCCCCGACCGTGGGAGGGCAAAGAAGGGAAGAATTTTGAACTTTCTTTTCCACCTTGTGGTGGATGTTTATGTTAAAATATATATATATATTTTTTTATTTTTATAATATTTTTTTATTAAAGATAATCAATTACGATACCTTAAACAAGTTTACAGATATCAGATAATTCATTTTATCATACATGTAAAACATTAATAATACTTATCTATTATTTTTTTAGAAATAAAGATAAAGAAAAAGTAGCTTATAAATCAATGAGGGTATAGTTAACTAATAATTTGATAATTGTAAAAAAGAAAAGAAGAGAAAAGAACTTAAAAAAAATTTAAAAAAAAAAAAAAAAAATTTTAACCTCTGCCTATATTATATATATAAATAAAAGATCACAATATGTATTATTAATAACTCTACTACAAATGATGGTATCAGTAAAGACATGTTACTTCCATTTTAAAAATACATTATTCTCATCAGATCCCGCGGGGGGCACGTCGAGCCATGTTGCCAAGAACAGCTACTTATCTAGATACAATATATATGGAGACCATATCTGTTCAAAAGAATTATACCTGTCCAATAGGACAAATCTAATTCTTTCCAGATGTAGCGTCTCCATCATCTCTGCTGCCCACATTTTAGTTGTGGGGGATAGTGTTCCCTTCCAAAATTTCAATATAATTTTTTTCCCAATTATCAAACAATAATCAAAGAAATTTCTTTGATTTACTGTAAGTGATAACTGTAAGTCCGGAATTCCAAATATTATTGACTTTGGGTTGGGGTCCAATTTAACTTTTATAACTTCAGAAATAACTTTAAAAATTTCTGTCCAATAATGATTCAATTTAGGACATGTGACAAAACTATGTATTAAATTTGCCTCTGTTTTCTTACATTTGTCACAGATAGCAGAAAGCTTCGGAAAGATACTATTTAATTTAACTTTTGAATAATGTAACCTATATAATACTTTAAATTGAATCAATATATGTCTGGCGTTTAATGAACATCGGTGTATACGTTGTAAACTTTCTTCCCAGTTTTCTTTTGTTATAGCTAATCCTATGTCATTTTCCCATGCTTGACGATATGTTTCCGTTGTTGGATTCTCCTTATCCAAAATGATGTTATATATATAAGCTATTAATTTTTCTGTATTTGGTATATTTTGTGTTCCGTTGCTTTTATATGTATGACTGACTTGGCAAATGAAATTCCTTGTATGTTGCAAAACATACTTGGCTAATAAAGTATTATTGTGATTGTGATTGTGACGTGTGTAAGAACGAACCGCAGATGCTGGTTGGCACCGAAGATAGACACAAATTGCTGGAGTAATTCAAGATCTCTGAAGAAAACGAAGAAGTGACATTTCTGGTTGAGACCCTTCTTCAGAGATGATAACATATTTTTCAGAGGCAGTTGAGTCCGATGAAGGGACTCGACCCGATATGTCACCTATACCTTTTCTCCAGAGATTCTTGCTATTGAGGGAGTGCAGCGTAGGTTTACAAGGTTAATTACTGGGATGGTGGGACTGTCATATGCTGAGAGAATGGAGAAGCTGGGCTTGTACACTCTGGACTTTAGAAGGATGAGAGGGATCTCATTGAAACATATAACATTGTTAAGGTTTTGGATACGCTACAGGAAGGAAACATGTTCCCAATGTTGCCCGAGTCCAGAACCAGGGGCCACAGTTTAAGAATAAGGAGTAAGCCATTTTGAACGGAGACGATGAATCACTTTTTCTCACTGAAAGTTGTGAGTCTGTGGAATTCTCTGCCTCAGAGGGCAAAGGAGGCAGTTTCTCTGGATGCTTTCAAGAGAGCTAGATAGGGTTCTTAAAAATAACGGAGTCAGGGGATATGGGGAGAAGGCAGGAACAGGGTACTGATTGGGAATGATCAGCCATGATCACATTGAATGGCAGTGTTGACTCGAACGGCCGAATGGCCTACTCCTGCATGTATTGTCTATTGTCTATGTTGCCGGACCCGCTGAGTTACTCCAGCATTTTGCGTTGATAAAAGTCAACGTGTTATGTTGCAAATTTACGAAGTATTGGTTAGACCGTACCTGGAGTATTGAGTACAGTTTCAGTCATCACACTACAGGAAGGATGCCGTAGCACTGGAAAGAGTGCAGAGGAGATTCACCAGGATGTTGCCTGGGTTGTTGACTTTTGGTATTGGATCTGCTGGGCTTTGGTTTGCTTACAGTAAAGGAGTTTAAGGGGTGGCATTAATAGTAGGAGGCATAGATGTGGTAAATAGTCAAAATCTTTTTCTCATGGTAAAAGTATCAAATACCAAGAGGGCATAGATTTGAGATGATAAGAAGTTTTAAAGTGGATCTTAGGAGAAAGTTTGGTTTTATAGAGTGGTTGATAATTGGAATATGCATCCAGAAAAGATGAAGGGGTCAAATACAATGATTATGTCTCAGAGACATTTCGACAGACACCTGGGTTCACAAGACACATAAGGGTATGGACTTAATGCAGGCAAATGGAATTAGTGTAGACGGGAAAAGAGTTTGGCATGGACATGATGAGTAGCAAGGTCATAAATCAGCCGAGAAGGTTGATATGTCTAAGTTTGCCGGGGAATCCCAAACTCTATGGCTCAAGCGGAAATTGCCAATAGTTCAGGGCAAAAATCCCAGTATTTCCCAACACATAGCTCATCAGAAAGCATGGACAGCTCTCTGCTGGCGGGAAGTTCCAGACCATTATTTGTTGCTCATTCTCATCCCTTCTTTCTACTTGGCAGGCCGCATTCAAAAATAAAGTATTAAATTAAATATTGGAAACAATCTTAATTAAGTCTACAATCTTAATTAAGTCCACATCCTGCATGAGCTGTTCAGTCTTACCTCAGATATTTGACTTGCAATTCTCAACTGAATGTCCAGAGCAAATCTTTTTATCCTTTAACAGCTAGACATGATTAAAGAGCTGCTCTTGGTCCCAGGATGCTGCTGAGTTCACAGAGAGAGAGCTGGCACATCAACTTAAATGGATAGATGATGAGGGGCCGCAAGTTGTACTCTCCCCAAAGAGTATGGCTGCCCTGCCAGCAGCTGTTAGTCCTTTCACACTTTTTTTTATTTTTAGTGTTAAAAAGTGTTTGTTTTGGAGGCCTAGTCTTTTTATGTGGGGGGTGGGGGGGTGGGGGGGGGGGGGGGTGGAGGTGGAGGTGGAAACAGTTTTTCACAGTCCCTACCTGGTCGGAGATGCGGCTTTTCTCCAAGCCGTATCTTCGCCCCTTCCTCGAGCCTACCAACGGGACTGGAACAGCATTTCCTGCCGGGACCAGCCAGAACTTCAGCTTCGGCGGTGGCACAGCACTGAAGAACCATCACGGAACGGGATAAGCCATACCCGGGTCGCTGTGCTGAGTTCGCCGACTTTGGAGCTCCGACCAGCGCGGCCCGTGGACTTCGGGAGCCACGGTCTCCGGGGAGGAAGCGGCCGTTCCAGACACTCCAAGCCGCTGAGTGGGTTCTGCTGACACCGGAGTTCCATCATCCTGCGAGAGGGCCTGAAGCATCGGGCTGCCGTAGCGGCGACTGCGGAGACCTCAATAGGCTTGACCAAGGGTGAACAGGGGATAGGATTGGACGTTGCTGCCTTCCCTCACAGTGGGAACCATTGCGGGGGGAAGTTTTTATGTTTATTGTTAAATTCTTTAATGTTGTGTCTTATTTTTCTTGGTGTGCTGCAAATGGCAAGTCAAATTTCACTACACCAATTGGTGTATGTGATAATAAATGTCCTTTGTATCCTTTGTATCCTTTGTATCCCCATACATGCTCCCTGCAACACACGCTAGCATCCAATTGGCACTTTGCAACCACATTAAGAGTTTTTTTTTGAAGGTCATGGTACTTTTCGATTTGTTAGTTTAGTTTAGATTAATTTTAGTTTAGAGATACAGAGTGGAAGCAGGCCCTTCGTCCCACTGAGTGCTCACCGGCCAACGATCCCCGCACATTAACGCACACACACCAGACAATTTTACATTTATACCAAGCCAATTAGCCTGCAAACTTGTACGTCTTTGGAGTGTGGGAGGAAACCAAAGATCTCGGAGAATAAGGGGTAAGGGGTAACTACATGTTTGCAGTTTAATTGGCTTGATATATGTGTAAAATGTCCCTAGCGTGTGTGTAGGATAGTGTTAATGTTGCGGGGACGCTGGTCGGCATGGACTCGATGGGCCGAAGGGCCTGTTTCCGTGCTGCATGTCTAACTTAAACTAAACTAAACTAAACTAAACAAAATTCATAAAAAAAGAGTAATGGTAGGGGCTGGAGTTAGTGAAGGAGGAGGATTTTGACAGAGTCAATAGACAATAGACAATAGACAATAGGTGCAGGAGTAGGCCATTCAGCCCTTCAAGCCAGCACTGCCATTCAATGTGATGATGGCTGATCATCCCCAATCAGTACCCCATTCCTGCCTTCTCCCCATATCCCCTGACTCCGCTATCTTTAAGAGCCCTATCCAGCTCTCGCTTAAAAGTATCCAGAGAATCGGCCTCCACCGAGGCAGAGAATTCCACAGACTCACAACTCTCTGTGTGAAAACGTTTTTCCTCATCTCCGTTCTAAATGGCTTACCCCTTATTCTTGAACTGTGGCCCCTGGTTCTGGACTCCCCCAACATTGGGAACATGTTTCCTGCCTCTATCATGTACAAACCCTTAATAATCTTATATGTTTCAATAAGATCACCTCTCATTTTTCTAAATTCCAGAGTATACAAACCCAGCCACTCCATTCTCTCAGCATATGACAGTCCCACCATCCCAGAAATTAACCTTGTAAACCTATGCTGCACTCCCTCAATAGCAAGAATGTCCTTCCTCAGATTGGGGGACCAAAACTGCACAAAATACTCCAGGTGTGGTCTCACTAGGGCCCTGTACAACTGCAGAAGTACCTCTTGGCTCCTATACTCAACTCCTCTTTTTATGAAGGCCAACAAGCCATTTGCTTTCTTCACTGCCTGCTGTGCTTGCATGCTTACTTTCATTGACTGATGAACAAGGACCCCCAGATCCCGTTGTAGTTCCCCTTTTCCCAACTTGACACCATTTAGATAATAATCTTCCTTCTTGTTTTTGCTACCAAAGTGGATAATCTCACATTTATCTGCATAAAACTGCATCTGCCATGCATCTGCCCACTCACCCAACCAGTCCAAGTCACCCTGCATTCTCATAGCATCCTCCTCACAGTTCACACTTCCACACAGTTTTGCGTCATCTGCAAATTTGCTAATGTTACTTTGAATCACTTCATCTAAATCATTGATATATATTGTAAATAACAGCGGTTCCAGAGCCGAGCCTTGCGGTACCCCACTAGTCACTGCCTGCCATTCTGAAAGGGACCCATTAACCCTACTGTTTGTTTCCTGTCTGCCAACCAATTTTCTACCCATGTCAGCACTCTACCCCCAATACCATGTGCCCTAATTTTGCCCATTAATCTCCTATGTGGGACCTTATCAAATGTTTTCTGAAAATCTAGGTACACTATATCCACTAGCTCTCCCTTGTCCATTTTCATAGTAACATCCTCAAAAAATGCCAGGAGATTAGTCAAGCATGATTTAATTTCATTCACTCTTCATTCATTTTGAGAATAAAGATCTCATGTACAAAGCCAGCCCTTACCCTATTTCTGTAAATGCCCTAGAGCTAAATGGTTTCTAGATCATTTAGGAAACAGTTGAGAGTTAATCACTTCATTTGAGACCAGAATCAGAAATGACCAAGAATTGATTAAAAAAAACACATTGTTCTTGATATTAAGAAAGAAAATGGACTTCTACAGCAATTAATCTAAAACAATTGTAATTTATAATACTTTAGTTAATTTTACCTACATTCCCAGATACAATTTGGCCTTATGAGTCTAGGCCATTGGATTTGCGGAGGATATATATATTATCGTTATTCTAGCATACTGACTTCATGACAAGCAGAGGAAATTAAACCAATATTTACCATTCCCATCAAATTTATATTCTTTTGACTTCTTGGAGAGAAGGCGTAATTGTCAGAGTGTAATGTAAAACCTGCTGAGAGATTTCCCATTGAAATGTTCCCTCTGTTTCTCTTGCCACAGATGAGTCCTAATCTCCATGAATATTTCTAATATTTTCTGTTTCTTTATTTTAGATTCCTAGCGTCTGTGCATTTCCCCTACATTTGTATTTATTGTCAGATTATTGGTAGGAACATTAACTTGGGCTTATGGTTGAAACACATCCTTCATGCTCATCTCTGAAATTGTTGAGCGGAAGCACAGAATAAATAGTAGGGTTCAGATCCCGGAAGAAATCTGATTTGATAAATGTTAATCGGAATTCCAAGTGCGGGGCTGTGAGTTAATAAACAACAGCCAGGAAGGCAAATAATGTATAATATTTACCAGACTGCTGCCTGGAATAGAGGGCTTTATGTTTACATTTAGGTTTAGTTTTATTATTGTTCTCTGGAGCATCGGAGCCCGTTGGGAGAACTGATAGAAGTATAAAAATCTGCAGATCTGGCACCACCATAGTTCTGAGAGTGACTGATTTTACTATTGCCTCTACAACCCTCAGGGATAAGAAATTCCAGTTCCAACACTCTCTTTGAGGTAGTTCTTATGCATCCTCAATCTTGTAAGTATATCTTTTCGTTTGAGATTCTCCGTCTTGGTGGAAACCTCTTAACACCCATGCTGTCATTTTGGCCGAAGGAGTTTGTTCCTTAAGATCAACCCCCATTTTTCTAAATTTCTAACACTAGAGATCTAGTCTGAAGAAGGGTCTCAGCTCGAAACGTCACCCATTCCTTCTCTCCAGAGATGCTGCCTGTCCTGTTGAGTTACTCCAGCTTTTTGTATCTATTTTTAAACCAGCATCTGCAATTCCTTCCTACACAGCTAATATCTTTAGCTGCCTATGATATTACAACCCAAAAATCTCATCCCAGATAATTCAGATGAATCTCATCTGAATTATCTCCACCGCCAGTGACTCCTTTCTTAAATCATGTGATCACAATCTGCACTCTTCTCTTTATGGTCTCAACAATGCCCTAATGCATTGTTCCCTTCTTCTAGATTCTAACCCCCTTGACATAAATGCCAATATGATATTTGCCATGACAGACTTGTCACTTCCCTCCATCCAGTCTGCCCTCATGGTGTATTGCATCAGGAAGCTTGGAAGTAATGTCAAATATGCCACCGAGGCCATTCTTTTTTTTTCTTCCACCTTTTTGGAGAAGATACAAAACCTTGAAAGCCCAGTGTTAAGAATAGATTCATCCCTATGCATATCATAGAATCATAGAAGCATAGAAATTGGGTGCAGGAGTTGGCCATTCGGCCCTTTGAGCCAGCAATGCCATTCAATATGATCATGGCTGATCATCCAAAACCAGTACCTCATTCTTGATTTCTCCCCATGTCACTTAATTCCATTAGCCCTAAGAGCTGTAACTAACTCTCTCTTGAATACATCCAGTGAATTGGCCTCAATTGCCTTCTGCGGCAGAGAATTACACAGATTCACAACTCTTTGGGTGAACATTTTTTTCCTCATCTCAGTCCAAAATGGCCTAAAACACAGAAAACATAGAAAATAGCCACAGGGGGAGGCCATTTGGCCCTTCAAGCCTGCACTGCCATTCATTGTGATCATGGCTGATCATCCACAATCAGTAACCTGTGCCTGCCTTTTCCCCATATCCCTTGATTCCGCTAGCCCCTAGAGCTCTATCCAACTCTCTTTTATATTCATCCAGTGAACTGGCCTCTACTGCCTTATGTGGCAGAGAATTCCACAAATTCACAACTCTCTGAGTGAAAAAGTTTTTTCTCATCTCTGTTTTAAATGGCCTCCCCTTTATTCTTAGACTGTGGCCCCTGGTTCTGGACTTCCCTATCATTGGGAAATTTTTTCCTGCATCTAGCTTGTCATGTCCTTTTACAATTTTATACGTTTCTATAAGATATCCTCTCATCCTTCTAAATTCAAGTGTATACAAGCCCAGTCTTTCCAATCTTTCCTCATTTGACAGTCCCGCCATCCCGGGGATTAACCTCATGAACCTACGCTGCACTGCTTTAATAGCAAGGATGTACTTCCTCAAATTAAGAGACCTCTTTACTCCTATACTCAATTCCTTTCGTTATGAAGGCCAACATGCCATTGGCTTTCTTTACTGACTGCTGTACCTGCATGTTTACTTTCAATAAACATGTCTACCCCTTTCATGCCTACCCTTTATTCTTCAACTGTGACCCCTGGTTCTGGACTCCAGCAACATACTTATGAACTGGTCACCTCTTTCACACCCTATTATCGGAGTTGCTGCCATATACTCTTATTCTTTAATCTACCTTATTTTGAAATTTTGTTGTTTAAGTTGATAGGGGATAGATTTACAATGGTGCCTGAGGGGCAACTTTTAAGACGCCCCTGATGGTGTATATATGGAACAAGCTGGAGACTGTGGTTATCCGCTTTTGGTGGCAAAAACAGGAAGGCAGATTATTATCTAAATGGAGTCAAGTTGGGAAAAAGGGGAAGTACAATGGGATAAGGGGGTCTTTGTTCATCAATAATGAAAGTAAACATGCAGGTACAGCAGGCAGTGAAGAAAGCAAATGGCATGTTGGCCTTCAAAACAAGAGAAGTTGAGAATAGGAGCAAAAGCGGTCCTTCTGCGGTTGTTCAGGGCCCTAGTGAGACCACACTTAGAGTACTGTGTGCATTTTTGGTCTCCCAATTTGAGGAAGGACATTCTTGCTATTGAGGGAGCACATCATAGGTTCACCAGGTTAATTCCCTGGAATGGAGCGGCTGGGTTTGTATACTCTGGAATTTAGAAGTGTGAGAGGGGATCTTATTGAAACATATAAGATTAGTAAGGTTTTGGACATACTAGAGGCAGGAAACATGTCCCCGATGTTGGGGAAGTCCAGAACCTGGGGCCACAGTCTAAGAATAAGGGGCAAGCCATTTTGAACGGAGATGAGGAAAAACTTTTTCACACCGAGAGTTGTAAGTCTGTGGAATTCTCTGCCTCGGTGGTGGACGCAGGTTCTCTGGATGCTTTCAAGAGCTAGACAGAGCTTTTAAAGATGATGGAGTCAAGGGATATGGGGAGAAAACAGGAATGGGGTACGGATTGTGGCTGATCAGCCATGGTCACATTGAATGGCGCTGCTGGCTCGAAGTGCCAAATGCCCTACTCCTGCGCCTATTGTCTCATGTCTATTGTCTTTTGATGGTCCATTGTTGGCCGTGGATGTGGTGATAATGACGGGATATGAACAATAAAACTAGCAGGATGGCTGGGGTGGGGGAGAGGCAGAGAGAGATGGAATGCATGGATTACTTGAAATGAGAGAAATCAATATTCATACCACTGTGTTGTAAGCTGCCCATACAAAATATGCAAGGCTTGTTTTACCTGGAGGGTAGGAGGAAGAGGGTTACTTGAAGAGGGAGAGAAGGTAGCTCAAGAAGCAGTGGAGGAAGGCATCTGATAGTGAGAAGGAGGGCATCAACATTCTCCAGGGAAACAACAAAAACCATTTAGCAACCCTGAGACGAGCAGAGTACCTGCGGAAATCACGAAAAAAGAAAGAATGAACGGGATCACACTTTTTCGAGGACCCCTATAAGTTCGTAAAATCACTTTTCATCAAAGAAAAGGGAGGAAACGTGAAAACATCAAATCAGGAGCTGGACTAGCATCTGGAATGAATTCATGCGGATGACAAGAGATACCAGAAGACAACCTGAGCACAAGATGGACATTAGTCCTCCAAAGTGGAGGGAGGTGGAACAGACAGTGAAGCGGGCAAGAGCATCTTCAGCCCCAGGGCCAAATGGGGTTCCGTATCGACTCTACAAGGGCGCTCCTGATGTTCTTTGCTTCCTGTTGAGGCTAATGAGAGTGGCTTGGGAGAAGAGAGTCATACCCAAACCACGGCGCAGGGCAGGAGGAATTCTGATTCCGAAAGAGAAGGAATCCACAGATATCAGCCAATGTAAAGGGTAAGATTTTCTTCAGCATCGTAGCTCAGAGGATGACCAGCTATTTAGGGAGAAACAACCTTATGGATACAACAGTCCAAAAACCAGGCATCCCAGGGTTCTCTGGATGTCTCGAACATACCAGCATGATTTGGCACCAAATCCAGACTGCAAGAAAAGAAAAGAGAGATCTGCATGTCATTTTCCTTGACCTTGCCAACGGGTTCGGAACTGTCCCTCACAGTTTCGGCTGGGCATCCTTTGACTTCTTCAGCATACCAGAGACTATCACAAGCCTTGTCAAGACTTATTTTCAAGATCTGCAGCTCTGTTTCACCATGCATGACTTCATGACCACATGGCACTGCATGGAGATTGGCATTATGGTGGGGTGTACCATCTCCCCATTGATTTTTACAATGGCTATGGAAGTCATCATAAGGGCCTCCAAGTGGGTAATGGGTAGTGGGTGGCGAGCGGTTGAAGTCTGGAGTCCGTCTACCACCCATCAGGGCCCACATGGATGACATGACAATCATAACAACAACAGCACCTTGCATCAGGCGCCTTTTAGGGAAGCTTTAAGAAAACATCACTGGGGTCAGAATGAAATTCAAGCCATCCAAATCAAGAAGCATTTCCATAATTAAAGGCAAACTGACAGACCAAAGCTTCTTCATTGAGCAAGAACCTATCCCAAATGTGTCAGAGAAGTCAATCAAAAGTCTGGGAAGATGTCAGGACACTGATCAGGCTAACGAGTTTAGGCAAGAAGTCATCAAAGGTCCGGTGAACATCGACCGATCCATGCTGCCTGGAACGCTGAAAATCTGGTGCCGGCAGTTTGGATTACTACCTTGCCTTATGTGGCCACTAACCATGTATGACATCACCCTCACAAGAGTCGAGAAGATAGAAAGAACAATCAGCTCTTTTGTGAGAAAGAGGTTAGGTGTTCCTCGGTGCCTGAGTAGCGTAGGCCTGTATGGTCAGGGGGTACTCCAGCTACCTCTCTCTAGTCTCACAGAGGAGTTCAAGTGCACTAAAGTCAGACTAGAGATGACCCTGGCAGAATCAAGGGACACTGTCATCCAAGCTGCTGCACCAACCCTGGCAACCCTGACAGCTAAGAATGCGACACAGCAGGCAAAATCTGCTCTCCACCAAGGCGATATGGTAGGGCAAATCCAACACGGAAGAAGTGGTTCGGGGCTTGGTGGAAAACAACCTTGCTGGAACAAGGCATCATCACTGGAGGACAGGAAGTTGGCTGTGGCCGAAGTCCGTCAACAGGAGGAGTTCAGTAGATGTGCCAAGGCTGTGTCGCAAGCTCAACAGGGCCAGTGGATGAGATGGGAGAGTGTGGAAAAGAGGAAGGCCAGCTGGAAGGACATGTGGGAGATGGAGGTGAGCAGGATAAGTTTCCTCATTTGGGCAACCTATGATGTCCTTCCTAGCCCAAAATATCTCAACCAATGGCTGGGCGAAGATCCATCATGCCCCCTGCGTTCAACACCAGCCACACTTAGGCACATCCTCACTGGGTATAAAATAAGCCTCTCCCAAGGACGGTACACCTGGAGACATAATCAAGTGCTGAAATGCCTGGCAGCGACTCTGGAAAGCAGGAGAACAACCAACAATGCCCTGCCGCCCAGAACAACCAACCCAGTTAAGACAATTGCCTTTGTTGGGGGGGGGGGGGGGAACAAAGGCAATGGAAAATCCAACCAAGGACCAGGTTTGGACAGCTGGAGGCAGATGCTGGTGGATGTGGACCAACGGCTTACAGTTCCATCAGAGATAGCCATCACCAACTTGAGGCCTGATCTTGTGCTCTGGTGTATTTTGTGGAGCTCACAGTCCCTTGGGAGGATGCTGTGCAGGAAGCCTTTAAAAGCAGAGGCAGAACAGCGGAGCTGGAGAGCTAAGATCTGCCCGGTAGAAGTTGGATGTCGAGGATTCGTGGCAACATCTACCTAAAGACTGATGAAGAACCTGGGGATCAGTGGACAAGCCCTATGCAAGGCCATCAAAGAAACATCACGGGTGGCAGAGCAGAGTAGCCAGTGGCTCTGGCTGAAGAGGAAAGACCCCATTTGGTCTCCCAAATAACCGACTAGACAGATGCAGATGGGGGAGGTTCTGGGACGCCAGAATGCACCGCTGAGCCTTCTGGAGATGTCGTGGGTTCAATCAGCAAAAAGTCGATGAAAGTAGGTGCCCACTTGATAACCCCAATGACGTGTCTGCCTTGCCTTTCTCGACATCGGAGGAGCATAGATGAGTGCAGAAGGCTTCCATCACCATTGATATTTGGCACTTTGGACTTTTAACATCTTGTCCTGTGTATTTGTAAACATATCAGATTCTATTTTCTCATGGGACGATAATCAAAAAGAAGAGGGCATACGTTTAAAAAGAGAGGTGCGGATTTAAAGGGGATCAGAGGTCAAACCTTTTTCACGGAGAGAGCGATTGATATCTGGAAATCGTTGCCTGGGAAGCATTGGAATTGGATAGAATCACTTCATTTAAGAGGCATTTAGGTGCATACTTGAAGAGGCAAGGCATAATAAAATACAAATCTAACACGGAAAAATTGAATTAGTGTAGTGGGGCAAAAAAGTCAGCATGGTGGTATAGGCCTAAGGGCTTTTTTCAACGCTGTACAACTCTATACGTTTGTTTAAAATATATATATATTAAACCTCTGGGGAATGGCAGGGAATTATAAAGACATTTTGCTGTAGCCTGAGCTGTAGTAAGAATGCCCTTAATACAACCTAGACCAAAATAGAAGGCGTCCGGTGGGTGTACTGTGAAAGCAGCCTAGTGGCCTTTGCCCACAGCAATTGACCAAGCTGTTATGCCACCATGCTCTGAGGAACACACAGGCTTCTTGATGAACTTTTAATGAAATAAATGCCAGTGGAGCTATTGGTAAAAACCATTAGCTTCCTTCTCTGAACCCTTGTGTTCTAGCTGTCCAGAAGACTTATCGATCTTTGGTGCAGCTAAGTCTGGGTTCATCAGCAAAAGCCTTCGGAGATGTTAATACTGCTGCAGTCAAGCCCATTTATCAGCCTTTCACAATGAAGATAAAGAAATAACCTTTCCTTTCCAAAAGAACTGTGAATGATAACGTCGAACATCAAACAAAATGACACGATTAATGACGAAGGTAGACACAAAATGCTGGATTAACTCAGCGGGACAGGCAGCATCTCTGGACAGAAGGGATGGGTGACGTTTCGGGTCGAGGCCCTTAATGGCAATGGACCCGTGCACTAAAAGGCCAAGTTCAGAGGTTTAAAGCAGGGTGACAACCATGGTCAAATGGAAAAAATAGCAAAACTGGCTGTGTGCAGAATGACACTGCAAAGTCATCTGATGTATTTATCACATAAAATATAATATAATTGCCATTGGTGATTTATGGAATTGTACGAAGAGAAAAATTGAGTGTGACAGATGAACAAGCAATATGGTTCATGAGTTCTTGTGTATTTAAGACCGTGTGAAGAGGAAACCTGGGAATCAGCAGCCTTGCGGCCTGTAGGCATGGTTCTGTAAACAGGGATAAAAGCACGACAAGCTGTGGAAGTAACTGATGATGGCCAGCAGAGTTTGGCTTTAAAATAACAGGGCTAAAAATTTGATTCAATTCAATTACACTTTATAGTCACATGTACCTAGGTACAGTGAAATGCTTTGTTTTGCATTCAAACCAGGAAAATCATGTAGCAGAACTCACATAAGCAGTACACAATGTGTTGCCATGTTTTAGAGCCAACAAAGTTACAAGAGTCCATCAAACATTCCTTTCTATTGCCTGCAGCAACACCCACTCCCTCCCCCCCGCCGGGCCCCCTTTCATTCTCGGCGACTAACTGTCAGGTCCCCCCTTCGTTCTCGGTGGCATTCCCCGGCAGGTCTCCCATCATTCTTGGTGTCCTTTGTCACTCTCGGACGGCTCTCCCATGGCTCTCCACTGGCCCACCTCGCTCTCCAATGGCCCTACTTGTTCTCAGCGGTTGCTCACGGGTCCCTCCTCACTCTCCTAGCTCACCGGGTACTCACCAGGGACACTGACACCAGGAAGACATAGAAACATAGAAACATAGAAAATAGGTGCAGTAGGCCATTTGGCCCTTCGAGCCTGTACAGCCATTCAATGTGATCATGGCTGATCATCCAACTCAGTATCCCTTACCTGCATTCTCTCCATGCCCCCTGATCCCTTTAGCCACAAGGGCCACATCTAACTCCCTCTTAAATATAGCCAACGAACTGGCCTAAACTACCCTCTGTGGCAGAGAATTCCAGAGATTCACCACTCTCTGTGTGAAAAATGTTTTTCTCATCTCCGTCCTAAAAGATTTCCCCCTTATCCTTAAACTGTGATCCTTTGCCCTGGACTTCCCCAACATCGGGAACAATCTTCCTGCATCTAGCCTGTCCAACCCCTTAAGAATTTTGTAAGTTTCTATAAGATTCCCCCTCAATCTTCTAAATTCTAGTGAGTACAAGCTGAGTCTATCCAGTCGTTCTTCATATGAACGTCTTGACATCCCAGGTATCAGTCTGGTGAACCTTCTCTGTACTCCCTCTATGGCAAGAATGTATTTCCTCAGATTTGGGGACCAAAACTGTACGCAATACTCCAGGTGTGGTCTCACCAAGACCCTGTACAACTGCAGTAGAACCTCCCTGTTCCTATACTCAAATCCTTTTGCTGTGAATGCTCCTATACTCAAATCCTTTTGTTATGAAAGACATGACTGTTGGGAAGAATAAATGCTCAGATGTACAATATTGGTTGATGCATTGGTTGAAGGCTGGGATTCGGTAGAAGATGAAGTATAAGAAAAGTCCATAGCCAGTTTTGGAGAAAAAGGCTCAAAGCTGCATGAATGACTTAGAAAGGGTAAGAGTGTAGAGCGGTGCATGCAGTGAAACCAGCTGCAAAAAAAGATGGATGTAATATAGATACCATAGATCCTGGATGTGCCAGAACTGGTAGGCCTGGACATGGAGCAGGAAGCAAGATGGCAGCAAGGTTAAGTGTTGAGGAAAGACATATGGCTGCAGTAGCGAGACTGGGTCAGAACATGGTTGAGGAGCAGGAGAGCAGCAGGAATCACAGAGGGAAAGCAGTGAGAGAGGGAGAGAAAGAATTCTAAGTGGGCAAGATTTCACACTGGAACAGTAGAATGGAGACATGAGACTGCAGATGCTGAAATCTTGAGCAAAAAACAAGTGCTGGAGGGACTCCATGGGTCACCTTCAAGGTCTGAAGAAGGATTTCAACCCAAAATGTTATTTTGTCCATTTAGCTGACCTTACTTGCTGAATTCCTCCAGCACTTTGTTTTTTTTTTGCACAAGATTCCAGCATCTTCAGTCTCTTCTATTTAAATCCCGAATGTGTCTTGTTTTACATATTTATTAATCTAGTTCTTTCAGTCCATCAATTTCTTCTTCTCGAAATTTATAATACCAATACATTTAATACTAAGAAGTACAAACTTAACATTCTTTATAACAATTCTTTGGCCTCTTAAAGCAATTATGAACTGTGAATTTAATGGTTTAACATATGGCTAAAATGGAGAAGAGGATATCAAGTTCTCTCCTGTTGTTGCTGATAAAAACCTTTTTGTGTCTTTCATTCTTGATGGTGATACATGTGGAATACCAGCTGATTTTCAAAGCTCAGAATATTCACAGGAGCATGAGGTGTAATTGTATAGAGGTGTATAACATCCTGAGAGGAATAGATTGAGTAAGAGCACAAGAGTAACTGCACAAGAGTCTTTTATCCAGAGTTGGGGAACTAAGAACCAGAGGACATAGGTTTAAGGTGAGAAGAGAAAGATTTAACAGGAACTTGAGGGTGGTGGGTTCATGGAACTACTATCAGGGGAGGTAGTTCAGGCATGGACTACAATAATATTTAATAGACATTTGTGCAGGTATTTGGTAGGAAAGTTTTAGAAGGATATGGGCCAAATGGAGGCAGGTGGAACTAGTGCAGATGGGGAATCTTGGTCAGCATGTGCAAGATGGGCCGAAGGGCCTGTTTCCATACTTCTGACTCTTTGACCATATGACTCTATTTATATTGATATCCTTCTTGTCAAATCCTTTTGAAATAGCTGGTACACTTGAATCTGCTGTGTTTATTTTACTTCAGAGTCATGTGAGTGATTCCGTGAAGAAGTCCAACCAGAGCGCATGAGTGTCATCTCTAGTCATGGCGGCAGAAGGGATTTGCATGAGTTACCAATTCTCCTGTTATTGGTATCAACTATCTCTAGACACTATGTGCATTCTATGGGTTGTTGTGCGAATATGCATAATTTGCATGCTCAATTCCAAATTGATACACTGTGGTGGTGGCATATGTTAATCACATGAGTGCAATCCAGTCAAAGTTCCGGTCATATTTACCTAACCTCATTTGGCGCTAGTGTATCATCACATAAAATCGATGACAACACAGAATGGATGTTGGATCACAAAGTCTTTTAAGACATTATGGTTCGATGAAACACCAAATAGCGATAGGTTCATTCACCGGTTGCAAAAATATGAGGTTCACAGTGGCGAGAGACACATCCTCGCTGCACGGGGGAGGAATGTTCTTTTATGTCTTTTCTCTATTTTGCCTCATTGGTCGGGTCTTGCAATAAATCCAGCAAGATCCCGCTTCAGCAGTTTTCGTACTGTCTGACTGGCTTGTGCAGCTGTGGTTCCCACTTATGTTGGGAATATAATAGAACCTTATATGGTTATTCTAAACATACAATTGCTGGTTCAGCATGTGCCTCGGGAAACCGGTCCCTGCATGATAAAATCAAAATCAAATCAGACTCTAAGAAGACTGCTCCTGTGGCTCGGGTTGTCAGACCGATCCATGTATGTGCTCACTGCAGAGTGCAGGGGTAGCACCGAAAAATCAGTACATTTCCTCTTCAGGAGATGGGAAGCGTTTTATTTAAATACTATGTTACATATAATACGGCACGGATTACTGACGTCTTGGAGTTCATTTCAAATGGGTCCTTGACAATAAATTAAGTTATAAAACCATTAACTGAGCCCATCGGTCTTTTGCATCATATTTCCTGCAACGGGTCTGTTTTCCGTCAGGTCTCACCCTCTGATATCCACCCTCTGATATCTATTATTATTATTTGCATCAGCATGTTTTAAATTCATGTCATGTCTGTATGCATTATCAATGTTTCTCTTAAAATAAACTGTTGTCAATGAATGCAGTTGTGTTTGTGTGGACTTTTCCACGGCATGAAATCACAGAGCTTTGAAATCTTCATGGAATCACTCACGTGACTCCGAAGTAAAATAGTAAGATTAAATGAGAACTTACCAGTTTGAAGTTTGATCTTTATTTTAAGAGGATTTACGATGAGCGATTACATACCCACCGCTCATCTGGTCATCTGGTAGTTCTAGTTCCCTAATCTTACTATGTCACTTAAATTACTGTTATCTGTGATTTCACACCACTGCTTTAAGATTGACTGTCGGGACTTCTTCACGTAATTGTTCATCGTAACTCCTCATAAAATAAAGATCAAACTTCAAACTGGTAAGTTCTCATTTAATCTTACTATTTTTGAACATACTGGTTAAACCGGTAAATTCTGGTTAATATTCACAGGACTATGCATTTAACAGCCAAACATAGAGTTATAGAGTCAAACGGTGTGGGCAGGTTGAATTGAAGGGCCTGGTTCCACAGTGTATGATTCTATAACTCTATGAGTGGAAACATGCCCTCCGACCCAACCTGCCCACATGGGCCAACATGCCTCATCTGCACCAATCCCACCTGCATGCATTTCAACCTTATCCCTCCATACCTGTCGTTTCCACGTACCTGTCTAATTGCTTCTTAAATATTGTAATAGTCCCTGCCTCAGCTGCTGAAGAAGCTCTCGGATATCTATGCAGGGTGGAACTGAGTTTCTCAACAAATTTCAGAATGAAGCTTCACTTTTTTTTTAAAGTACAGCCAAAGGCATGAACTTTTCTCTAGGTTTCATCTTGTATATGTACTATTTTCCTCAATTTTCTGGATAAATTCCAGACACAGTTATTTCTATGAAAACATGTTTCTTTATTGACTGTAGCCTTTTCTTATATTTTACTTCAGAGTCACGTGAGTGACCATGTGAAGAACCCCGTACAGCCGTTGGTGCGTCATGACATCAGACGCATTGGTGCAGTCGGCCGGTTGGGGCAGCAGCGCTCCTCCAAGTGGTAAGTTTAAAAACTCGAGGTAAGTTTTTAAAAATTTTTCAGAGTTCATTTCTGTGACGGTTGGAGAAGTCCTCTTGAAAATGTTGGAGAAAGTGAAAAAGGTGGCAGCGAGGCGCTCTGGAGGGAGGAATGTTGACAACCAGGAGAGTGTTGTTGGTGGAGGCCCGTCTTGTGCACCTGGTCCGATGTCGGCTATACAGCCAGCGATTGCGGATCCACTGCCTTCGAGCTGTGTAGGCTTGCCAGTAGGGCGGAAGGCCACTGGCAAGTCAGATAGGCCCGTTGACCCAGAGTTGGGCCTGGAGGTTGTACCCTCTACAGGAGAGTCCGTTTGCTCACGGCTCTCCCAGGTCGAGATTCTATTGCAAAGAATGCTCGACAGGGACCAGCCCTGGGAGGAGGAGTGGTGCCCAAGCCAGGCTGTTGGAGAGCCTGAGCTAGCAGTACCTTTTACAGGGCTGCAGGAATATCCTGCTTGTGAGGAGGATGTTCCAATGGTGCAGTTTGCTGACACCGAATCTATGGTGGGGGAGAGCAGTAAGGGAGTTTAGTTGGAGGTAATTCCTAATATTGCTGGAAAACTTGCTATGCCCAGAGAGGCAGGATATCCGATTGGTGAAGAATTGGCTGCAGCAATTCAGTATATGCTCTCCCACCAGTTACAGGAGTTAGCCATGGATGAGACTGCAAAGAAGTATGAAGCTCCTATTAATTGTGACCTTCTGAAAGTACCTGTGGTTAATCATCAGATTTGGACACAGTTGGGGGTGTCAGCTAGGGCTCAGGAGATGAAATTTCAAAAAGTGCTCAGATTGTTCTCGGCAGGGCTTATGGCTTTGATGAAAATAATTGATACAGGGAATATGTCTGAAGCCCATCAGGATGCACTGGGACTGTTTTGTAGTGCATTCTTTGAAATTAACAACATCAGAAGAGCTGCTATAAGGCCGGTGATTAATCCTAATCTGGCGGTTTTGTACAAACCGCCCAGTGTACCACCAAGAAATCTATTGTTTGGAGGTGATCTTGTTAAAAGAGTTAAAGAATGTTATGAGGATGTAAAAACTATGGGCCTCATCAAGACAGCTGGCAAACCAGGGAAAAGGTTTTATCCTTATCAAAGAGGTACCAGCTCGGTTGCAGGGAAAAGAACCAGCCATACAGGTCTACAATACCTGAATTGGCAGGCTGCCTTTTTTTTTCTTCAATTTTTATTTAAAGCAACGAAGACAGAACAAAAGAGTACTCCTGCATTTTTTCAATGGATTCTTCCTTATATTTTCCCTTGTCCTTGCCGACTTGGCGAGATTTCGCTTTGCGCTCCAGAATCTTCTTTCGATCCTTATCCAGCTTTAGCCTGGTAATCACCACCTTGCTGGGATGAATGCCAACATGAACTGTGGTACCATTGGCTTTTTCGCGCTGCATGCGCTCAATATAGATTACATATTTCTTCCTGTACACTTGGACAACTTTGCCGATTTGCTGCCTCTTGTAGTGACCTCTGACGACCTGAACCTCATCATCCTTGCATATGGGCATTGAGCGAACGTTGTATTTCTGCCTCAATTCCTTAGACAGCGGCGAGGACATTATTTTCCTGCGGATGTGAGACAGAGCATTGAAGTGTCTTTTACAATTCTTCCTCCGTGAAGAGGTTACAAATGGGTTGAGTTTCATCTTGGCGTCCCGACCGCTCTCCGATGGCCGCCGGAGGAAGAGGTGTCACCAGTATGAAGGGCAAGGTGCCTTTCTCAAGGGGCCGTGGACAACAAGGTCTACAAGGACATGCAGGTAAGGAATGTGCCTTTGAGAGAGAATGAATTAAGTAATGTTGCTGTTGAAATTGGGGGAAGGTTAAAATTGTTTCTCAAACAATGGCAGGAGTTAACGTCAGATTTGTTTATACTTAACAGTATTGAAGGGGTAAAAATTGAATTTTACTCTAATGAGAGTCTACCTAATCAACATGCTCCAAGTCGGAAACTTATATTTTCAGATGAAGAAAATGTGCTCATACAAGAAGAAATTAGTTCATTACACAAGAAAGGGGTAATTGAGACATCAGTCTATCAAATTGTCAATTTGTGTCAAGTATTTTCCCTAGGGCTAAAAAGAATGAGGGATGTAGAATTATCCTGGATTTAACGGGTTTGAACAAATTTGTCTGTTATAGGCATTTCAAAATGGAAACATTTTCCACGGCCAAACATCTAATTTCCAAAGGGTGTTATATGGCAAGCATTGATTTGAAAGATGCATATTACTCAGTGTCTCTTCACGGTGATGACAGAAGATATTTGAAATCTATTTGGAAGACTCAGCTGTGGCAATTTAAGGCACTGCCTAATGGATTAACTTCAGCCCCTAGACTATTTACTAAATTGGTAAAACCTGTGTTAGCATTACTCAGAGCTCGGGGCATGTAGTAATGGCCTATTTAGATGATATTCTGATTGTTGGAAAGACTCATGCTGAAGCTCAGTTGTCAGTTTCAGTTGCTAAGCCCACTTTTCAACAATTAGGGTTCGTTATTCATCCAGATAAATCCAAATTATCACCAGTTCAAAGCATTGATTATTTGGGATTTACCATTAATTCAAATCACATATTGGTAACTTTGCCTAGGGCCAAATTGCAACAGTTGATTGAGGATTGTGTTAATCTCCTTCAAGAACAACGACCTTTAATTAGACAAGTAGCTAAGCTGATTGGTAAGTTGGTGGCTGCTTTTCCAGCTGTGCAGTATGGTCCTCTGCATTATCAACAATTACAACGATCAAAGGAACAGGCACTGATAATACAAATGGGACATTTTGACAGGCCTATGCAGTTGTCAGCTGGGGCAATTTCCGACATACAATGGTGGATAGTAAATGCTTCAAAAAGTTTTAGAAAGTTTTGGTGGAACCACCTTCAATGGTATTACAGACTGATGTAAGTGCACTAGGTTGGGGTGCACCAGATAGGTCTTCCAGCTGTGGAGGTAGATGGAATGCGGAAGAGACATCCCTGCTTCAATTAAGAGGGATCAATTATTTAGAGTTGTTGGGAACCTGGTATGGGCTTAAGGCTTATTGTTCTACCAGGGACTTGCATGTGCAGGTTCAGATTGACAACACCACAGCAGTGGCATATGATAACCACATGGGTGGAGTCAAGTCACAGTCTTGTGATAGACTGGCTAACCAGATTTGGAGCTGGGGCATTGACAAAAATATCTGGATTTCAGCAATTTATTTGCCAGGTAGGTTTAACACTGTAGCTGACACTAGATCATGTCAGTTCAATGACAACATAGAATGGATGTTAAATCAGGATGTATTTAATCAAGTGATTGTTCGGTATGGAATGCCAGATATTGACTTGTTTGCATCTAGGTTAAATCATCAGTTGCCCAGATATGTTTCATGGGAACCAGATCCTGGTGCAGCAGCGGTAGATGCTTTCTCGCAGCATTGGGTAGGAATGTTTGTGTATGCATTTCCTCCGTCCTGTCTCATCAGTAGATGCTTGCAAAAGATCAAGCAGGACTCTGCTTCAGGGGTATTGGTAATGCCAGATTGGCCTACACAAGCATGGTTTCCACTTGTATTACAAATGGCTAGGGAACCTCACATGATTATTCCCAAGAATGAAACTCTACTGGTAAATCCAGTAACTGGGGATCAACATCCTTTACATAATCGTATTGATCTGTTGATTTGCAGATTTTAAGGAGGCCATACCTGGGGAGAGGACTGTCTGATCGTACTGTGGATGTTCTCATGTCGGCCTGCAGGGATAGTACACAGAAGCAGTATGTCACCTCGATAAGGAAGTGGGAGCAATTCTGTCTACACCAGAACATTTCATATCAAACTGCAGGCATTACAGACGTATTGGAGTTTTTGTCCATTCTTTATTTTGATCAAAAATTAAGTTACAGTGCGATCAATACAGCGAGGAGTGCTCTGTCTTCTTATTTAACCATGAATTCAGAATTTCATTCAGTATGGACACATCCGTTAGTTTCACGATTAATGAAGGGAGTTTTAATTCTAATCCTCCTAAACCCAGGTATGCCGGTATTTGGAATGTGAGTGAAGTTTTTATGCTTCTTCGCCAGTGGGCTCCTGTTGCAAGCTTATCTATAGCTAAATTAACCTTGAATGTGGTCATGCTTATGGCGTTGGTTTCAGCCCAACGTGTACAAACATTGCAAAAGCTACGGCTAGACAGAATGCATGTGTCGGCAGATGCCATTATATTTTATGTCTATGATTTGCTTAAACATAGTAGAATAGGCATGACGGGATGTAAGGTTGTGTTTTCAGCATACCCCACATATGATCGCTTGTGTGTAGTCTCACATTTATCTTGTTACATTGAGGTTACTAAAGCCCTATGAGGAACAGAGTCTGCATTATTTATTAGCCACAAAAAACCACACAGTAAGGTGTCGGTGCAAACAATTTCAAGGTGGTTAAAGCAGTTTCTGGGAAGTGCTGGAATTGATACTGATAAATTCAAATCTCATTCCACCAGGGCGGCATCAACTTCCACGGCAAGGGCGATGGACGTGCCTATAGACCATATTCTCGCGGCCGCAAGATGGTCCAGTGAGCTGACTTTTGAAAAGTTTTACCACAAGCCAATTTCAAGGCTGGGGGTGTTTGCTGATTCTGTTTTGAGTTCTGTTATAGTTTCCCCCTGAGTTAGAGGGGTTTGTTGTGGTTTCGTTTGTAAATAAACTGTTATTCATTTAAGAAGCGTCATTATTGATGTATTATTTATTGTTAACAACTTTGAGTCAATCGATGCAGTGTGAACGCAGGATTTGGGTCTGCGGCATGAAATCACAGAGCTTTGAAGTCTTCACGTAGTCACTCATGTGACTCCGAAGTAAAATAGTAAGATTAAACAAGATCTTACCAGTTTGACGTTTGATCTTTATTTTATGAGCAGTCGAGTTGAGGGACTACGTGCCCTCATAGATTTCATCTGGTTGTCTTCGTTATCTTACCATTATACTTCAGTTATTATTATCAGTGAGTTCACTCCGCTACTTTGAAGATTGACGCACCAACGGCTGTACGGGGTTCTTCAAGTAGTCCCTCAACTCGACTCCTCATAAAATAAAGATCAAACTTCAAACTGGTAAGTTCTTGTTTAACCTTACTATTCTGTAGCCTTTCTTTTCTACCATCCATGTTGTGCTTTAGTGCTTTGACCTTATGTTGCAAGTAAAACAGTTTTTTTGATGGCAATAAATGTTGTTTAGCAATGTGTAGCGAGTTACAATTTTTTCCAGTCATGCAGACCCAGAAAGTCAGAATTATTCACTTGATCTAATCTTGGTCATGGAGGGTGACATTGCCAACAAACCCAGCAAATGCCAAGAGAATGGTAATTGTTGTCCTGTCCTGAAGTCTTCATAATTATCATGAGATGTGTACACAACTTGGAGACCTTGCCTGCATTAATTTTACCTACTTACAATTGTTTACAATGCTTTAAGGTGGTAGTCGTAATCGTACAGTGTAGAAATAGGCCTTTCAACCCAGTTCATCCATGACAAGCAAAATGTCCAATTTTAGCTAATCTCATATTGCCCCATATCCCCCTGAACCTTTCCTCTCCACGAATCTGTTCAAGTGTCTTTTTTGTACCAGCCTCAACTACTTCCTATGGCAGCTCATTCCATATTCTCACAACCCTCTATGCGAAAAAAGTGTTCCTCAGATTCCTATTAAGCCTTTTCACTTTCTCTTTAAATCTATGCCTTCTCTTCTTGATTCCCCTAACCAGGGAAAAAGAGTCTGCGTACTAATCCTATTTAATCCCCACATGATTTTATACATTTCTATAATATTACCCCCCCCCCCCCCCCTGCACTCCAAGGATCAAAATCTTAGCCTGCCTACCATCTTCTTATAACTCAGGCTGTTATGATAGATCAAACAAGCTGAGGATCTGGCCACCAATCATTGGTTGATGCATAATCTATCTATGTGATGTGGAAAAACATCCAAACTGGAGTTCTGAAGACAATGCATCAAAAGGGATAGAAACATAGAAACATAGAAAAATAGGTGCAGGAGTAGGCCATTCGGCCCTTCGAGCCTGCACCGCCATTCAATGTGATCATGGCTGATCATCCAACTCAGTATCCCGTACCTGCCTTCTCTCCATACCCTCTGATCCCCTTTAGCCACAAGGGCCACATCTAACTCCCTCTTAAATATAGCCAATGAACTGGCCTCAACTACCTTCTGTGGCAGAGAATTCCAGAGACTCACCACTCTCTGTGCAAAGAATGTTTTCCTCAGCTCGGTCCTAAAGGGATTCCCCCTTATCCTTAGACTGTGACCCCCTGTTCTGGACTCCCCCAACATCGGGAACAATCTTCCAGCATCTAGGTTGTCCAACCCCTTAAGAATTTTGTAAGTTTCTATAAGATCCCCCCTCAATCTTCTAAATTCCAGCGAGTACAAGCTGAGTCTATCCAGTCTTTCCTCATATGAAAGTCCTGACATCCCAAGATCCCACTGCTTCAAATGAGGGTGTCCTCATGTAATCTTAAAACGTGTCACTATCTGATAATGTTTTCTTGTGATGATCACATATTTGCTTAGAGGTATGCTGTGAGATTTTTGTTCTTCTTTTCCAATATTGACATCCCAGAGCCCAAATCTAGCTTTGAAAATTCCAATCCGAATGACCCTATCTTGCTTGGCAAAAATCAAAAACACCTCGGAAGCCTGGTGAAGTGTCTTCAATGCTGTCTTTGAAGAACCATGTGTATCAAGTGGAAAGATGTTAACATTGCTTTCAGCATCATCACTGGGGCCAATATCACCAGCATTGAAGCAATGATCTTTAGGTACGAGCTCTGCTGTGTAGACATTGTGTGTGGATGCCAGATATTCCTCTCCTGAAAAATACCTATGTCAAGATCACCCACAATCGCAATCCTGTTATGGTCAGGGAGAAGGCTGAAAGATATACTGAAAAGGAAATTTTAGTTTAGTTTAGAGGTACAGGGTGGATACAGGCCTTTCAGCCCACCGGATCTGTGCCGACCAACGATCACCCGTTGTCCCAGTTTCGCATCCTACACACTAAGGGAAATTTACAGGAGCCAATTTAAGCTCTAAACATGGTATTGGGGGTAGTGTGTTGACATGGATAGAAAATTGGTTGGCAGACCGGAAGCAAAGAGTAGGAGTGAACGGGTCCTTTTCAGAATGGCAGGCAGTGGCAAGTGGAGTGCCGCAAGGCTCGGTGTTGGGGCTGTAACTGTTTACCATATATATTAATGATTTGGAAGAGGGAATTAGGAGCAACATTAGCAAGTTTACAGATGACACAAAGCTGGGTGGCAGTGTGAACTGTGAAGAGGATGTTAGGAGGTTGCAGGGGGACCTGGACAGGTTGAGTGAGTGGGCAGATGCGTGGCAGATGCAGTTTAATATAGATAAATGTAAGGTTATTCACTTTGGCGGCAAAAACAAGATTATTATCTCAATGGGGTTAGGTTAGGTAAGGGGAACGTACAGCGAGACCTGGGTGTTCTTGTACACCGTCACTCAAAGTTGGCGTGCAGGTACAGCAAACAGTGAAGAAAGCTAATGGAATGTTGGCCTTCATAACAAGAGGATTTCAGTACAGGAGTAAAGAGGTTCTTCTGCAGTTGTATAGGCCTCTGGTGAGACCACATCTGGAGTATTGTGTACAGTTTTGGTCTCCTAATTTGAGGAAGGACATCCTTGTGATTGAGGCAGTGCAGCGTAGGTTCACGAGATTGATCCCTGGGATGGCGGGACTGTCATATGATGAACGATTGAAAAGACTAGGCTTGTATTGACTGGAGTTTAGAAGGATGAGGGGGATCTTATAGAAACATATAAAATTATAAAAGGACTGGACAAGCTAGATGCACGAAAAATGTTTCTAATGTTGGGTGAGTCTAGAACCAGGGGCCACAGTCTTAGAATAAAGGGGAGGTCATTTAAGACTGAGGTGAGAAAAAACTTTTTTACTCAGAGAGTTGTGAATTTATGGAATTCCCTGCCACAGAGGGCAGTGGAGGCCAAATCACTGGATGGATTAAGAGAGAGTTGGATAGAGTTCTAGGGACTAGCGTAGTCAAGGGATGTGGGGAGAAGGCAGGCACGGGTTATTGATCGCGGACGATCAGCCATGATCACAATGAATTGCAGTGCTGGTTCAAAGGGCCGAATGGCCTCCTCCTGCACCTATTTTCTATGTTTCTTGCATTCTGTGATGCCCAAGAGTCACAAGTGCTTTATTGTCATTTGCCCTGAAGCAGAACAATCAGATTCTGATTTGCAGCTGCACCACAGATATGTAAACAGAGGTTGTAGTTTTTAATATCCTGATGGTTGTTGGGAAGAAGCTGCCCCTGTACCTGGAAGTTACAGTTTTCAGACTCCTGTACATTCTTCCTGATGGCAGGAGTGAAATGAGAGTGGCCAGGGTGGTGATGATGTTGGCTGCTTTTTTGACTCCTCTACATCCTTTAGATGGTGGAGAGGTGGGTCCCATAATGGACTGGGTAGCATTCACCACTTTTTCCAATCTTCTTCATTCCCAGCCGTTCGAGTTGCTGAACTCGGACGTTTTTCAGAATGGTTCCTCAGATACAGACACTCAATACGCTCTCTACTGTGCACCTGTAGAAGTTCAATAGAGTGTTCATTGGAATACTAAATTTATTGTAACATAAGTAACTCTCTCATTCACTCACTTTAAAGGCACCATTCTGGATGTATTCAGAACCAATGGAAGAGATGTCATTAATGATGTTGATTAATTTTCTCCTGAAGTCCGAATCAATCCCACTTTAACGTTAACTTCGATTGTCAAAAGATTGTCTGGATGTGGTCAAAGACCTCCATCTCCCAAGTCACTTTATGGCCACCTTGTATGAACTGTGACCCATTAATTTGCACTTACTGTGCACTTTGTTTGCTCCATTATTTTGCACATAATAGCATTGAATTTTATCTGCCAGCTGTTTGCCTAATGGTGCAAAACCCGTAGCAAATCCTTGCTTCATTCTTTTATATGCTGCCTTGATTAGTTTAGTGTCATCTGGAAATCTTACAACCTTGCAATATGATTTGAAAGCCAGGTCAATTGAACAAATAAGAATTAAATGACAATGGTGCCAGGTTTAGAGAATGGTGTATTCTTTACTTAGATTAAACCTAAAAGACAGGGTGACATGGTGGTGCAGCGGTAGAGTTGCTGCCTTACTGCGCAAGAGACTCAGATTTGATCCTGAGTACGAATGCTGTCTGCATGCAGTTTGCACATTCTCTCCGTCACCTGCGGATGTTTTCCCCAGGAGTTCCGGTTTCCTCCTGTGCTCCAAAGATGTACAGGTTTATAGGCAAATTGGCTTGGTAAAATCATATAATTGTCCTGGACTCAGTGGGCCAAGGAGCCTGTTTCTGCACTGTGTCTAAACTAAACAAAAAACAAGACTGCACATTATAGACCATGCACCAGCCTACTACAGAATTACAATATGTGTTGCTTTGCATGTTAATAGGCAAAGCAAATACATTCCCATGCCAATACCATCCTGAAATACTTTTCAAAAGAAAAGTATTTCAGATGTTAGAAATATGAAATATGAATAGACGTTGCAGGTCAAACAATATCTATAGAGATATAAATGTTTTACAAAGGCACCATTCTCTACACCTGGTCATCAAAACTGAGAACAAAGGTTTTTGAATTTGAGGGAAGTCATGTATAGAATTGCAAAGCAATACATAAGCAGTGAGTTTCTGGTTTCTTATTTAGTTCAGAGGCCTCAAATAGAGGGCACTAAGGGCTCAAATCAGATCCTTGACAACGATTGTAACATTGTTGTACAGTGTTTATTTAGTATATTTGTTTGCCGTATTATGGTGGTGGGTTTTGTTTTGTTTTATTGTATTGTAAATATTATTTTTAATAATTGAATAACTTTTTTGATGAAACAAAGGGCTCAAATCAGAAGTACAGCACCATGTAAATCTCTTATATTCATTTTCCCTCTATGCAGAATTAGATGGCTAGAAGTTTATCCCCAGTCAATAGCTATGCAGTAAACTGTTGTAACCTGTCTTTTTAATTCTCTTCTGTGGCAGTCAGTGGGATGATTTTCCAGATCCAAGTACAATGAACTGATGCATCAAAAAGTGCATATAGTGCTTTGAGTTTCCTGAAAAGAATATTTTTTTAAGACGTCAGCAGTTTAGTATCTCTTACTCCTGTCTGCTATAACTCGTTGCTTTATTGCTTCTAACCCTTCACCTATCATCCCCAAAGGCAGTCAATCAACTTCTCTTTGGTTGCTGTTTAGGCCCAGCTCTTTATCTCTTTTCTGTGAACAATCTTCTACCAATCATGGTTCTTCTATTTACCAAACCTAATTACAGTATATTCGCAGCCAAAGGCTTGTTTGTGTATGAAGAAAACATGTGAGGCAAAGTTCTGCCAATGTTGACTTTATCTCTTGTTAAGAAATGCAATTCAACTCGAGCTACTTCCCCACAAACGTGCTTACTCTGCAACATTATGTTTGAACTGCCTTTTGAGTAAAACAAATCCTTAATTCTTTATTCTCTCTTCTACAATCAATGTGCTGTATGATATTTCTATGTCCTTATTGTCAAACTATTTGAGTACATATATTGTGATTATTTAATCTGGATTAAAACTCTACCAACTAACTAAATTTAATTTCTACAAGATTAAATCACAACCTCATATTCCTGCAGTCCTACCCATTTAATAACATTAATTGATATCAGCAGTTTTGAGATTGGGACATATACAGTTACAGCATTAGGTTCAGAGATTGACAAATGGAACCGATGTACATTAAGTCGAAGTGAAATACAACAAATATATAAAATAAACAAAATGATGTACTTTCATAATCTAGTTTTAGAGAATACAGTCAGATCCGTAATATCCATTCAAGTGCCTCATTTGATGAAATTAACTTGGATCAACTTTGCAGGTGCAAACGGCCTGCCTCTCTTCTGGAACACTCGATGATAACTTGATTCAAGATGAACCAAGTGAATCAAGCAATGTGTATTTTACAGCTGTGGTCTGCCCTTATATGAGAGCAGCACCTGGTGAGGCAGGAACACAGGAAGAGGTAAAAAATAGAGATTGAGGACCAGGAGTGAGAAAGAACAAGAGAGAAGAGACTACAATATAGAGAAATAGAGATAGAGAATGACCAGTGGATGATTTAGTTCAGGTGACAATATCAAACAAAAAGAAAGATCTGAAATATAATCATCATCCAGTGACAGGTCAGCCAAATTAAACATTTTTACTTCATAATACTGGAAATAGGCAAATGCCCTGGAAATTGTTTATGATTGTCAAATAATAATAATAATCTTTATTGTCATTGTACAAGACAACAAAATTTTGTTGGAGCAGTCCTCCAGCTGCACAGGAATATGAGTATAAAAAGACTATAAACATATAGGAGTATGGGCGGGTGTGTGAGAGAGAAGGGGGGGAAATTAGTGTGGGAGGGGGGTAAAGTTCAGTAGTGTCACAGCTCTATAGTAGAAGCTGTTTTTTAGTCTTGTTGTGCGGGCACTCAGTGTCCTGTATCATCTTCCTGAGGGCAGGGGGGTAAAGAGGCAGTGTCCAGGGTGTGTGCTGTCTCTAATGATGCCCTTGTTCCTCCGGATGCAGTGGGTCCGGTATATGTCCTCAAGTCTGGGGAGCTGGGTGCCAGTGATCCTCTCAGCAGTCTTAATGATGCGTTGGAGAGCTTTCCTGTTCTCTGCGGTGCAGCCAGAGTACCATACTGTGATGAAGTATGTGTGAACTGACTCGATGGCTGACCTGTAGAAGCTCACCAGCAGCTGTTGTGGGAGACGTGCCCTCTTCAAGCACCTCAGGAAGTGAAGCCTTTGGAGTCCTTTCTTGGCCGTCTCCGTGATGTTGACGGTCCAGGTCAGGTCATGACTGATGTTGACCCCGAGGTACCTGATGTTCTGCACAGCCTCCACTGTCTCGCCGTTAATGGTGATGGGCTGATGGACGAGGGTCCTTGGTCTCCTCCTGAAGTCCAGGATCATCTCCTTTGTTTTTGCTGCGTTGAGGATCAGGTTGTTCTCACGGCTCCAGCTCACCAGGTTCTCTACCTCTGTCCTGTAGGCGGCCTCGTTGTTACTCGTGATCCTGCCTACCACGATGGTGTCATCTGCAAACTTTAGTATGGTGTTGGCCTCGTGGGTGGGCTGGCAGTCGAGAGTGTAGAGGGAGAAGAGGAAGGGGCTCAACACACAGCCCTGTGGTGCACCGATGTTCAGGGTGATGCTGGAGGAGACCTGCCTCCCCATGCGCACAATCTGTGGTCGGCCGGTGAGAAAGTCCAGGACCCAGCTGCTCAGGTGTTTGTTGAGGCCCAGGTGGTCCAGCTTGGTGATTAGTTTATGGGGGGGGGATGGTGTTAAAGGCGGACCTATAATCTATGATTAGCACCCTCCCACACTGATTCCCCCCCCCCCCCCCCTTCTCTCTCACACACCCGCCCATACTCCTATATGTTTATACTCTTTTTAACGTTGGTCGAGTTGTGTCAGGGTGGAGTGGAGGGCCAGTGACACTGCGTCCTCCGTCAACCTGTTTGCCCTGTAGGCAAATTGATGGTGGTCTATGGAGGGGGTGATGCTGTTCTTCAAGTGTCCCAGTACCAGACGCTCGAAGCACTTCATCACCACCGGTGTCAGCGCCACTGGCCGATAGTCGTTGAGGGATCTGATGGCTGATTGTCTTGGCACAGGGATGATTGTGGCTGTATTGAGGCATGTGGGGTTGGAGGCCTGCCTCAGGGAGGTGTTAAACAGGTCCGTGAGCACAGCAGTCAGCTCCCCTGCACAGTGCTTCAGAACCCGCCCTGGTACTCCGTCAGGTCCGGTGGTCTTGTTGGGGTTGATGTGCTGCAGGGTCTGTCTCACGGCGTGGGGGCTCAGAGTCAGCACCGGTGGTGAGGGTCCCTGCTGTGCCCGTATGTTGTCACTGCTGTCAATGCAGTCAAACCTGGCAAAAAAGCAGTTCAGGTCATCAGGGAGGGATGAGCTTTGTGCGTGTGTGGAGCTGTTGTAGCCGGCGATGGTTCTGATGCCCTGCCACACGCGTCGAGAGTCTGAGCTGTTAAAATATATACCATTTATGTGTGTTAAATCTTTGGTGGAAAAAATAACCCTCTCAGAAAGGATTCTGGCAGCATCTGGAGTTTGGTTACAATAGGTATTTCACCATTACCTTGATCTGGTAACACTTTGACATTGAAGATAGACACAAAATGCTGGCATACCTCAGCGGGACAGGCAGCATCTCTCAATAGAAGGAATGGGTGACGTTTCGGGTTGAGACCCTTCTAAACACTTTGGTACTATTTGATGTAACTTCATATGGAGACTGCTCCAGTATATGGACGATGTGACAGATCACCAGGCTGTTTGTAAGTTTTGCAAAATGTTTTTTGGGGCTTTGATCAGAATTTAAGGAGTATGCCCTAACCTGTAAATTAACAAAACTTTCTGGAGCTAAAATATTGAATGAGAAATAACATAGAATAACATCTATACTGCACTGGGTTAATTCATTTTAATTTCTCATAAAAGTGTGCTACTATATTTATCACTTAATTATATATTATTAACTGCATGTTTCATGGAATAGATATAAAATGAGTTGAGGTTCTTATTATTACCATCCTGGGCATGTTTAATTCCCATGTCAATGTGCCATCCATTGGAACATTTCCCAGATGCTGACTGGGCCACCTTTGGTTCTACCCATGTTACTCATTCTGAAAAGTAGAACGTTAAAGCATGTTTCTTCAAATTGGGTCAAGTGCATTTTCCATGCTGCATCTCTAAACAAAACAGAAGGATCACAATAATCATGGAGAAACTATAATCTACATATAAGTTGGGCAAAGCAACCAAGCAGTAATCATGAGGAACACAAATCCATGGAGTACATATGACATTTTTATAATGAGCATGTGTGGTAATCCAGGAGGGAACAGGGTATTGCAAATAGGGTGTTTAGTTTAGATTTACGAGGATGTTGCCAGGACGAACTGTCTGAGTTATAGGGAGAGGATGACTAGGCTAGGTCTGTATTGCTTGGAGCACTGGAGGATGAGGGATGATCTTATATAGGTGCATAAAATCACGAGAGGAATAAATCTGGTAGCTACACAGAATCTCTTGCCCATATTGGGGGAATTGAGGACCAGAGAACATAGGTTCAAGGTGAAGGGGAAAAGATTTAATAGTAAGCTGAGGGGTAACTTTTTCACACAACGTGTGGTGGGTGTATGGAACAAGCTGCCAGAGGAGGTACTTGAGGCTGGGACTATCCCAATGTTTAATAAACAGTTAGGCAGGTAACTGGATAGGACAGGTTTGGAGGGATACGGACCAAGCGTTGGCAGGTGGGACTAGTGTAGCTGAGACATGTTGGCCGGTGTGGGCAAGTTGGGCTGAAGGACATGTTTCCACACTGTATCACTCTGATTCTAGAGATACAACGCAGAAACAGGCCATTCAGCCCATCAGGTCCGTGCCAACCAGTGATCCCCATACACTAACACTGTCTTACATATACAAGACTATTTTCCAATGATACCAAGCTAATTAACCTACAAACGTGTACATCTTTGGAGTGTGTGGGGAAACAGGAGGCCCCAGGGAAAGCTCACGGGGAGAATGCACAAACTTCGCACCCGTAGTCAGGATTGAACCCCAGTCCCTGGCACGGTAAGGCAGCAAGTCTGTGCAATGAGAAAGGTTAATCAATAATCTGATAGGGAAGGAGCCCTGAGGGAGGAACAATCAAAACAAACTTTCACTTTTATGATTCAAAATGATTTAGTTTTGTCTTGAACAAATGTGTTCATTTAAAAGAAAGCATGATGGTTTGAGGTGCAATTTTTCCAGGGTGAATTGGAAATATATATTGAAAGATATAATAGTAAACATGCTCTGACTAACAGTTAATTAGTTAATTTAATTCACAATGAATATATGTTCCTTTATGGCACAAAACCTGACAGGAAAAATAGTCTTTAACTGGGGAAGTTAAAAGCAGCATTAGTTTAAAGGGAAATGTTTATGACACTGCCAAAATAATCAGTAAGCCTGATGATATTTAGGGTCATTTCAGAATTCAGCAAAGTAGGTCAACAGCACTGTTAAGAAAAGGATAGGTAGTATACAAGAACAGAGCTAAAACCAGGCTGTAAAAGCTTCTATGGTTGCATAAAAGAGATTAGATGCTTGGGTCCCTGAAAGGAGTGGAGGGGGGGGGGGGGGGGGGGGGTGAAGGGACAAGTGTAGCATCTCTTGTGGTTGCAAGGGAAAGTGCCCGGGGAAGGGGTAGAGCAGGAGGGAAGGGAAGAATTGACAAGGGAGTTGCGCAGGGAGTGGTCTTTGTGGAAGGCAGAGGGGGGGGGGGGGAGATGGGAAGATGTGGCGAGTGGAGGGGTCATGTTGGAGGTGGCAAAACTGGCGGAGGACTATGTGTTGTATGTGCCGCTGGTGGGGTGAAAGGTGAGGACCTTTCTCCCCCCCTGTCTGCCTTCCGCAAAGACCGCTCCCTCCGCAACTCCCTTGTCAATTCTTCCCTTCCCTCCCGCTCCACCCCTCATATTCATATTCCGCTTGGGGAGTCTGCATCCTCTGGGCTTAAACATTGAATTTTCTCAATTCTGTTAACCCTTGCTGTCTCCTCCCCTTCCCACCTCTCCCTCAACCCTCGGGCCCTGGCATTCCCTCTCTCTCTATCTCTCCCCCACCCAACTCGCCCTAGCTTCTCATTTTCACACTACAAACAGCTTACAATGGCCTGTTTCCTTTATCATCGATACTTTTTGCATATATTTCATTCATTGTTCTTTATCTCTCCACATCACAGTCTATATCTCTCGTTTCCCATCTTCCCTAACCAGTCTGAAGAAGGGTCTCGACCCGAAACGTCGCCTATCTCCTTCGCTCCTTAGATGCTGCTGCACCCGCTGAGTTTCTCCAGCCTTTTGTGTACCTACTGATTCTGGATGATCAGCCATGATCACATTAAGTCAAAGTCAAATCTAAGTCAAATTTATTCGTCACATGCACCAGAAGGTACAGTGAAATTAATTTGTCAGCAGCAATACAGTTTAAAAAAAAGAACACACAATACACGATAGAATTCATCACAAACATCCACCACAGCATTCTTCACTGAGGTGGAAGAGAACAAAGTTCAGTCAGTCCTCCTCCTTTGTTCATCCGTGGTCGGGGCCATGAACCCTCTGTAGTCGCCGCTACGGACGGTCGAACAGACAACGCAGCTTGGGGTGCCTGAATCGACACTTTCCTACCGAAGACCACGGCATCAGGATGTTATAGGCTGCATGCCGGTGGTCAGAACTCTTCTCCGGCAAGGGATCCCAGGCTCCAGATGGTAAGTCCATGCCACGCCCGCGGCTAGAAGATCCGCCGACCACGGCCCCATGATGCTAAAGTCACCAGGCCAGCGATCGGAACACTCCTCTCTGGCGACCTCCGGCAAGGGTTCGCCCACTCCGCGATGGAAAAAGTCAATGCTGCGCCCGCTGCTGAAGCTCTGGTCACGACTCCAGGAAAGGCCGCTTCAATCGATGCTGTTAGGCCACGAGAGGGGAGGCAGAGAAGCGACATGGAAAAAGTCACCTCTCCATCGAGGGTGACTGAAGAACAGTTTCCCCCATTTCCCCCCCTATACCACCCCGACGCCGAGAAACTGAACTGAAATTGAATGGCGATGCTGGCTCAAAGGGCCGGATGGCCTACTCCTGCAACTATTTCCTATGTTCTATGTTTTCTAAGTTCTATGTATGAGGGAGAGATCATGAGAGGAACAAAGATAGGCCGGGACCTACTTCTTTCAGTCTGAAGAAGTGTCACAACTTGAAATGCAATCGGTCCATTTCTCTCCACAGATGCTGCATGACCCATTGTGTTCCTCCAACAGTGCGCTTTTGATTCATGTTTTTTTATTATGGCATCTAAGGGTAGTATCAAATTATAACATACATATTCCAAGAAAGAAACAATGAACTGGAGTAAAAGACCATTTATCACTGCTAACAGAAACTAAAACTTCTTCAGCTGAGATGAATAAAAGGAATTTGGATTTAAATTTACCAGGTCTATGTGATGCTCCCAGCTCTTTTCTCCTCTACATATTAATACCATAAAGGTAAAATTGACAGTCTCCAACAAGGTCTTCATTAGGTAGCACAGGGATTGAAAATAGTTGTATTGGCCCCCAGAGCATGTTGTGCAGTAAAAATCATTTGTGCGTGAAATGTGTTTATGAAAAACATTAATTAATGACCCATCACATAGGTTCACACTTCTTGGCTGACTGTGTGTAAATTAAAAACCAGCTGTGTTTGCACAAAGTACCCTCAAAGAAGTCACAGGTTTAGATAATTGTTAAATAACTGGGAGCTTATTCCCTGTGCCCTCAATTAAATGCAGCAAGGAATTAAACAACCCCCCACTAAATGCTATGTTATTAAGGGATTCATTAATGCTTATATACTCTACAACTCCGTAAACACAAATTCATTGATACATTGTAGTAGCCAACGATGCCACTATTGTTGAATTGTTCAAAAACAAAGATGAGATGGAGTATCAGAGAGAGATCGGGAATCTTGTGTCATTGGTGTCAGAACAACTTAGCCTTTAAAGTCAGCAGGACATAAGAGTTGGTTGCTAACCTGAGGAAATGCGGGAGTGATCACAACCTTGCCCTAGAACAGAACTATTACAGATGTGGTCGATGGCTTCAAGTTCTTTGACATCCATATCACCAGCAACCTAACCTGGTTCTTTCACACTGATGTGTTGATGAAGAAACCACATCAGTTTATTTACCTTCTTAGGCATCTGAGAGACTTTGATATGTCCACGAGAGTTCTCTCAACCTTCTACATAAGTGCTTTGGCAAATATTCTGATGGGGTGCATCACAGTCTGAAACGGCAACTGCTCTATTCTTGAACACTTGAACCTGCAGATAATGGTAAGCACAGTCCAGACCATCACAGGCTTCTCACATCTGTCCAAGCAGTCCATCTTCAGGGTGCATTGCATCAGGAAAGCTCGATGTTTCATCAAGGATGCCTGCTGTGCTGGCCATTCCATTTACTCTCTTCCTCTTTACGGATGAAGTTTCAGGAGCTTGAAAGCCTCATCATCTAGCATTAAGAACAGCTTCTTCCCCACCTCTATTAAACTACTGAACCAATTAATTTTACTTCGGAGTCACGTGAGTGACTAAGTGAAGAACCCTGTCCAGCCGCAGGTGCGTCATTACGTCAGACGCATCGGTGCAGTCCGCCGGTTGGAGCAGCAGAGCTCCTCCAAGCGGTAAGTTTATAACACAAGGTAAGTTTCAAACTTTTTCTTGCGCTCACTTTCTGTTTTAGCGGTAGGGTGTAGACCGTTAAAATGATGCAGAAAGTGAAGAAGGTGTCGGCGAGGCGATCTGCAGGGAAAAGGTTTGAGGACCATGATAGTGTGGTTAGTGGATACCTGCCTAGGTCACCAAGTCCGTCGCCAGCAATGGAGCTAGCAATACCGGACCCGCTGCCTATGAGCAGCGTAGCCATGCTGGTAGGGCATAAGGCTACTTCAAAATCAAATAGGCCCATTGACCCAGAGTCGGGCCTGGAGGTTTTACCCTCACAAGGAGAGACCGTTTGCTCTCGGCTCTCCCAGGTCGAGGTCTTATTACAAAAGATGCTCGACAGGGACGCACTCCGTGAGGAGGAGTGGTGTCCATGCCAGGCTGGTGGAGAGCCTGTCTTAGCAGCGCCTGTAATAGGAGGGTATACTGGCGCAGCAGTTCACTGATGCCGAATCAGTGGCTGGGGAGAGCCACAAGGGAGTGGAACTTGAAGTCATTCGGAATATAGCGGAGAAATTTGCAGTCCCCAGAGAGGCAGGGGAGCGGTTAGGGGAAGAATTGGCAGCAGCCATGCAATATATGCTCTCTCATCAGCTGCAAGAATTGGCTATGGACGAGGCGGTTAAAAAGTATGAAGCCCCAATTAATTCTGGTTTGCTAAAAGTACCAATGGTAAACCATCTCATATGGACACAGTTGGGGGTGTCAGCAAGATCCCAAGAACTAAAGTTTCAAAAAGTATTGAAATTGCTTTCAGCAGGGCTTATATAGTGCATATTTTGAAATTAACAACATAAGAAGAAGTGCTATTCGCCCAATCATAAATCCTAACCTGGCATCATTGTGTAAGTCGCCCAGCGTACAACCGCCTAATCTTTTGTTTGGCGGGGATCTCACCAAGCGAGTTAAAGAACTCCATGAGGACTCAAGAACTACGGGCCTCATCAAGCCGAGTGGCAAACTAGGAAAAAGGGTTTTTCCGTACCAGTGGGGTACCATTACGGACGCCGGGGAAGGGACCAGTCACTCAGCTTCGCAAACTCGGAGCTGGCAGCCTGCCACAGGCATGAGGGGAATGATGACTTTCCCTACAAAGGGCCGGGGGCAACAAGGGCAGTCAGGACAGATGCAGGTGAGAAATTTTGCTCCAAAGGAATATAAATCAAATTAAATAGATGTTCAAATTGGTGGCAGATTACACTTGTTTCTCAAACAATGGCAGGAGATAACATCAGATTAATTTATACTGAACAGTATAGAGGGGGTTAAAATGAATTTTACTCTACTGTGTGTCCACCTAATCAGCATGTTCCAAGTCGGAAACTTATATTTTCAGAAGAAGAGAATGTGAACATACAAGCAGAACTTAACACATTACACAAAAAAGGGGTTATTGAAAAGTCAGTTTGTCAAAACCGTCAGTTTGTGCCAAGTTTTTTTCCTAGGTCTAAAAAAACTGGGGGATGTAGAATCATTCTGGACCTGACGAGCTTGAACTCCTTTGTTCGTTATAGGCATTTCAAAACGGAAACATTTTCTATGGCTAAACATCTGGTTTCCAAAGGGTGTTATATGGCCAGCATGGATTTAAAGGATGCATATTACTCAGTGTCTATTCATTGTGATGATAGGAGGTATTTGAAATTTACCTGGATGAGTCAGTTTTGGCAATTCAAAGCATTGCCCAATGGGTGAACTTCAGCTGTTAGATTATTTACCAAATTGTTGCAATCTGTTCCTGGAGTACTCCGAGCTCAGGGGCATGTGGTAATGGCCTATTTAGATGATATTTTAATAGTCGGGAAGACTCGGACTGCAGCTGAATCATCTGTTTCAATTGTTAAACTTGCTTTTGAACATTTAGGGTTCAATCTTAATTTTGAACATACCAATTTGACTCCAAACTAAACTCAAGACTACTAATGAGGGACTTTGGACTTTGTCGTGTTTTTTACACTCTATTGGGTTTTTTATTTAGTGGAATTTTAATGGCATGACCCTCAAAAGCATTGATGTACGAAGGGATCTTGGGGTCAAAGTACATAGTTCCCTGAAAATAACAACACACGTAAATAGAGTGGTAAAGAATATGGTATGCTTGCCTTTTTAGGTTGGGGCATTGGGTGTAAGAGTCATGATATCGTGATGCAGTTTTATAAGACATTGGTTAGCACACATTTAGAATATGTGTGCATTTCTGGTCACCATGTTACAGGAATAATGTGGATGCTTTGGAAAAGGTGCAGAGGAAGTTTCCCAGAATGTTGCCTGGATTAGGCGATATTTTAGCGGCAGGAAGAGGTTGGACAAACTTGGATTGTTTTCTGTGACACTGGAGATGGCAGGGAAATAGAAGTGCATAAAATTATGAGTGGCATAGGTACAGTAGACAGTAAGAATGTTTTTCCCAGCATGGGGAAATCAAATACTAGAGGGCATAGCTTTAGGAAGATAGGGGCAAAGTTTAAAGGAGATGTGTGGGACAGCTTATTTACGCTGAAGCTGGTGAGTGCCTGCAACGTTCTGCCTGGGTTGGTGGTTGAGACAGATACAATAGTGACATTTAAGAGGCTATTGGCTATGGATTGCAGGAATGGAGGGATATAGATTATGCACAGGTAGATAAAAGATAGTCTTGGCATCATGTTCGGCACAGACATTGTGGGCCAAAAGGCCTGTTCTTGTGCTATACTGTTCTATGTTCTATGATTTTATTTTGTTTGGTTATTATATTACTGTGAGTAATGAGTATTGTGTTGAAAAACCTTTTGTGTTGCTGCTGCAAGTAAGAATTTTATTGTTCCATTTTGGGACATATGACAATAAGCATTGACTCTTGACTCTTCTGTGACCCTGGCACCCATAGCCCTAAAGGGGTGTGATGTGCGGCGATAAAAAAAATATCTTCACTTCCTGGATTCATTATCTGCACCAAAACCAGATATAACATGATGAAACCTGGGACAAAGTAAATGCCACTTTCCTGAGCACTCCAGGCTCTGCAGTCACGGGAATGTCCAGAAGAGGAAAATGGGTGCCCTCCATATCTACTTTAGACTTTAGTTTGGAGATACAGTGTGGAAACAGGCCCTACAGCCCACCGAGTCTGTGCCATCCAGCGATAACCCCATACACTAGCACTATCCTACACACTAGGGACAATTTACAATTTACAGAAGCCGATTATCCTACAAACCTGTACCTCTTAGGAGTGTGGGAGGAAACCGGAGCACCCGGAGAAAACCCAAGTGTTCATGGGGAGACATACAAACTCCATACAAACGGACCTGTGGTCAGTATGGAACCCGAGTCTCCATGCTGTAAGGCAGCAACTCTACCGCTGCACCATCAGACCTGCCTGTTCTGCAAATATTTGTACTGTTTGGCCATTCGAATGTCCATTTTGAAAGTGCAAAGATTTGAAAAGGGTAGGTGCTACGAATGAAGCAGTGATTTAGTCAGGATACTGATTTCATGATAGTTGAAAATACAGTTACTATTTTTCATACGACACTGCTTTTAAGTTCTGTAGAGAAATGTTGGTCTGTTAACTGTCAATTGTTTCTTAATTTCAATTAGAACAGGTAAGCTTCAGGATACCTGTGGCGGAAAATGTTTTGCAAATGTGTTAATAAGTATTATAATTAGTTCTATTTATATGCGGAAATCAGCAGCTGCGTAAAATCTCAATAGATCTGATTGTAATACGTTTTTTTATGTGTACAGAATATATTCAAGATAATTATTATCTTGAACAAAATTGACAATTTTCAACTTTCTATTTTACACAATTAATTTCATATTTTAGGTGCTGCCAACAAGCTCGTAACAAATAGAATAGACTGAACATGCATTAGTTCAGTCATCAGACATAATCAACAAAGGCATATTGCCAATCTGAGTAAGATTGCTCAGACTGCTGAGGTGTTCAGGATGTGTTGAACTGAAATGCCACTGGGAAATGGACCTGTTCCCCAGTGTTGCTTGAGGCTTTCAGCTCATTGGAAGCTACATCAAAAAATACTGCTCAAGTGCATTACTGTCCATTCCAAATGAATGCATTGTGGTTTTAAATGTGGAACAAAAATGTTTTACATTTTTTATCTTGAAATCTTGAAGAAAGTTCACAGATCAAACCACAATAACAAATCTTCAGGCATTCCTCACTTCAAACTTGGTCTACTTCATTTGTTGCACCTGATGTGGCCTCCTTTACATTGGCGAGACCGAGCACAGACAAGACGACCATTTCGCTGAACACTTGTGCTCGATCCGCCAAGGTCTGCTGGATGTCTCGGTTGCCAATTATTTTAACTCCCCTTCCGATTCTCATATGGTTTTTTCTGTCCTGGTAATACCCCCTACTCCCTCTCTCCTTCCTGTGCCCCCCACTCCATGCACACCTATTTCTCCCGCTATGTGTCAGTCCCACAGTCATCCCATCCTTTGCCCTCCTTTTTATACTCAACTCCCTTTCCCAGTTCCTCATTGCCTTTTTATTCCCCTCTCTCTTCTTTCCTTGTGTCCCCTTCCACATATATCCCTCCCCTTGGTTTTACATTTCATTCCTCTTCTCTCTTTACCTGACACCCTTTTGTCGCCTTCATCATTTCATCCACCCATCTGCCAGTCAAACCTCCTCATCTATCACTTGCCAGGCTTTGTCCTGCCTCCACTTTTCTTTTTCAACTTTCGCCTCCCTACCACAGTCTGAAGAATGGTCCGGACCCAAAACATTGCCCGTCCATTCCCTCCACAGATGCCACCTGAGCCACTGAAGTCCTCCAGCATTTTACTCTTTGATCACGAATCCCCCACTTGCAATTCCTTGTCTCCCAACACTAATAACTGGATCTTCAGGGATAGTCATAGAGTCATACAGCTTGAAAACAGGGCCTTCAATCCAACTTGCCTACACCGGCCAACATATTAATCAATCAGTTTTATTTGTCACTTGAAATGAATTTGGCAGCAGCGGTACAATAAAAAAAGAACACACAAAAACACAATAAAAATTTTACACAAACATCCACCACACCATTCATCACTGTGGTGGAAGGGACAAATATTGGCCAGTCCTCCTCCATTTCCCCCGTGGTCGGGACACCGCTGCGAGTGTCCAGGTGTGTAGACAAGGTAAAGTCCAGGTAAGTCCTGAATCGGTGCCTCCCCAATGGCGGCTTCAAGTTGGTGTAGGCCGCAGGCCAGCAGTCGAAGATCTAAAGTCCCCGCCGCACTGCATCCAGAAGCACCGCAGACTGCAGAGCCGGCAGTCGAAGCTCCTCTACAGGGGTCCCCGGCGAGGGACCCCGTTCAGGATAGTAAGTCCCCACCGCACCTGCGGTAGAAGTAGGCCGCAAGCCGGCGGTCGGTACTCTTCTCCTCCCGGGTCCCCAACGAGGGATCCCAGGCCCAGAACGCTGCACTGGCTGGAGCTCTGCAGACCGCAGTTTCAGGCTGCCGCGGGCCAGCGAACGGAGTGCTCCCTTCCGGCGACCCCCGGCGAGGGCTCGCCCACTCCTTGGTCCATTTGCCTGCCTTTGGCCCATATATCTCAAAACCTGTCATATCCATGTACCAGTCTAACTGCATCTTAAATAATGGGAATGTCCCTGCCTCAACTACCTCCTCTTGCAGCTTGTTCCATATTCCCACCACCCTTTGTGTGAAAAAGTTACCCCTCAGATTGTTATCAAATCATTACCCCTTCACCTTAAACCTATGTCCTCTGGTTCTCGATTCACCTACTCTGGGCAAGAGACTCTGTGCATCAACCTATTTATTCCTCTCATAGGATAGGATACATACCTGATTAGACTGAGCATTCTGCAAGAGTTTCCATGGCAATTATATATTTTTATTTATTTATTTTTTTTAGCATACGGACCTTGCTGGCAATACCAGTACTTAGTGTTCATCCTTAAAAATATAATTGTAGGCCACCATGTTATCTCTATGGTGAAGACATTCCCACAGTCCCATAGATTACTTAATTCTGGATCCAGAAAACTGACATTTCCAAATGAGGATGATATGGATTTGAAAGGGTACCTGCAGATAATGGCATTAGAACATCGAACATAGAAAAATTCAGCACAAGAATAGGCCCTTTGGCCTGTGTTATCTGTGCTGAACATAATGACAAAACCATTCCGTATCTGCTTGTGCATAATCCACATCCATCCAATGGAGCTTCTACAGTTGTTTATATGTCTCCAGCTTCCGATATCACTTTTATGAAATTTAGTGTTGTCTAATGAACCAGATTTGATAAGAGAACTTGAGGTAAAGGAACCGTTTGGAGGTAGTGATCATAATATGATTAGTTTTAATCTGCAATTTGAGAAGAAGAAGGTTAAATCGGAAGTGGCAGTGATGCAGCTGAACAAAGGGGACTATGAAAGCCTGAGAGAGGAGATGGCCAAGGTAGACTGGAAAGGAATCCTAGCAGGAATGATGGTGAAACAGCAATGGCAGGAATTTCTGGGCATAATCCAGAAGACGCAGGATCATTTCATTCCAAAAAGGAAGAAAGGTACTAAGGGTAGTAGGAGGCAACTTTGGCTGACAAGAGAAGTTAGCGATAGAATAAAACTAAAAGATAAGATGTATAACACAGCAAAGATGAGGCGGAAGCCAGAGGATTGGGAAACTTTCATAGGGCAACAGAATGAAACAATACGGGCTGAAAAGATGAAGTACGAGGGGAACCTGGCCAGGAATATTAAGAAGGACAGTAAAAGTTACTTTAGATATGTTAAGGGAAAAAGAGTAGCAAAGTCAAATGTGGGTCTCTTGAAGTCAGACACGGGTGAAATTATTATGGGAAAGAAGGAAATGGCAGAAGAGTTGAACAGGTACTTCGGCTCTGTCTTCACTAAGGAAGACGCAAACAATATCCTAGATGTACTGGAGGACAGAGGATCTAATGGGGTAGAGGAACTGGAAGAAATTTTAATTAGCCAAGAAATAGCATTGGGTAGGCTAATGGGACTGAAGGATGATAAATCCCCTGGGCCTGATGGTCTGCATCCCAGTGTCCTCAGGGAGGTGGCTCTAGAAATAGTGGACGCATTGGTGATCATTTTCCAATGTTCAATAGATTCAGGATCAGTTCCAGTGGATTGGAGGATAGCTAATGTTATCCCAGTTTCAAAAAAGGAGCGAGAGAGAAAACGGGGAATTACAGACCAGTTAGCCTGACTTCGGTGGTGGGAAAGATGCTGGAGTCAATTATTAAAGAGGTAATAATGGGGCATTTGGATAGCAGCAAAAGGATTAGTCCAAGTTAACATGGATTTATGAAAGGGAAATCATGCTTGACTAATCTGCTGGAATTTTTTGAAGATGTGACAAGTAAAATGGATGAAAAGGAGCCAGTGGATGTAATGTATCTAGACTTTCAGAAAGCCTTTGATAAGGTCCCGCATGGGAGACTGGAGAAAAAATTAGAGCATATGGTATTGGGGAGGGTGTTGACATGGATAGAAAATTGGTTGGCAGACAGGAAGCAAAGTGTAGGAATGAACGGGTCCTTTTCAGAATGGCAGGCAGTGGCGAGTGGAGTGCCACAAGGCTCAGTGTTGGGGCCCCAACTGTTTACCATATATATTAATGTTTGGAAAAGGGAATTAGAAGCAACACTATCAAGTTTGCGGATGACACAAAGCTGGGTGGCAATGTGAACTGTGAGGAGGATGTTAGGAGGTTGCAGGGTGACCTGGACAGGTTGAGAGAGTGGGCAGATGCGTGGCAGATGCAGTATAATATAAATAAATGTGAGATTATCCACTTTGGCGGCAAAACAAGGGGGAAGATTATTATCTCAATGGGGTTAGGTTAGGTAAGGGGGAGGTGCAGCGAGACCTGGGTGTCCTTGTAAACCAGTCACTGAAAGTTGGTGTACAGGTACAGCAGGCAGTGAAGAAAGCTAATGGTATGTTGGCCTTCATAACAAGAGGATTTCAGTATAAGAGTAAAGAGGTTCTTCTGCAGTTGTATAGGGCTCCGGTGAGACCACATCTGGAGTGTTGTCTGCAGTTTTGTTGTCCTAATTTGAGGAAGGACTTCCTTGTGATTGAGGCAGTGCAGCGTAGGTTCACGAGATTGATCCCTGGGATGGCGGGACTGTCATATGAGGAATTGAAAAGACTAGGCTTGTATTCGCTGGAGTTTAGAAGGATGAGGGGATGTCTTATACAAACATATAAAATTATGAAAAGACTGAACAAGCTAGATGCAGGAAAAATATTCCCAATGTTGGGCGAGTCTAGAACCAGGGGCCACAGTCTTAGAATAAAGGGGAGGCCATTTAACACTGAGGTGAGAAAAAACGTTTTCACCCACATAGTTGTGAATTTGTGGAATTCCCTGTCACACAGGGCAGTGGAGGCCAAATCACTGGGTGAATTTAAGAGAGAGTTAGATAGAGCTCTAGGGGCTGGTGGAATCAAGGGATATGGGGATAAGGCAGGAACGGGTTATTGATTGGGGACGATCAGCCATGATCAGAATTTTCTATGTTTTTATGTAACTTGGCTGACTGTTAATTGAAACACTAATTAGTCATATCCTTAACACAGAACAGAAACAGGCTGCATGACTCAACTTGTCAATGCCGACAAAGATGCCCATCTAAGCCACTCGTATTTGTCAGCATTTGGCCCATATCCCTCTAAATCTTTCTTATCTGTGCACCCGGAGTCTTTTAAATGCTCTTACAGTACATGCCTCAATTACCACCTCTGGCAGCTCATTCCATATACCCACTACTCTTTATGTAAAGATTTATCCTCTCATCTTAACCCTATATTCTCTGTTTTTTGATTCCCCTACCCTGGGTAAAAGAAATATGAAAGGATGTCACTAATTACATTTTTATATAGTAAAGGGATATTGTTTATATTAAAATTTTGAAAATGCGGTGAAAGATTTACCTGAACAAAAATAAAACATAATTAGCTCAAGCCAAAATGTATCATTTTTTTCATCACTAGCCATTGAACTTCAAAAATCCAGAAAGGTTGAGACCGGATGAAAATGTGCAAAATTAATGCCAGGTAAGACAATTAAAATAGATAACCTACTTGTAATTACTGGAGTTTAAGAGAGTCTGTACAAAGGCTAAATGGAAATAGATCTGTGAACATAATTTACAGATCAGCCACACATTAAAATCTCTTCTAACCTCTATTACTGGAGGTAATTTGGCGGTACAGTATCATGCATCTGACTGTTCTGAAATCAAAGTGCAATTACCAAATGGCAAAAGATCTGAAGAGGGGATGGTGGATTATCTTTTGTCTGAGAAGATAAAGAACAGCCCTAACATTGGTGACAGCAGCAGCAAGCTCATTTAGAAAGGGAGGCCAATTCCTCCAAAGATTGAACATATGCTACATTTAATAAATACATTTAAATTTCTGACATGGAAAGACATACATTCCTGAACAAAAAATACACAAAATGCATCTCTGGAGAACGTGGATAGGCAATGTTTCAGATCTGGTTCCTTCCTCAAGACTGATTAGGTGGGGATAAACTCGAAGAGAGGAGGGGCAAGACATATCAGGTGGATACACGTGAGGGTTTATAGTCTGAAGAAGGGTCTCAGCCCGAAACGTCATCCATTTCTTCGCTCCAGAGATCCTGCTTGTCCCACTATGTTACTCCAACATTTTGTGTATATATCTTGAGGGTTTAGTTTTGATAGGCAGGTGGTTGAACAAAGGTCAGAGATGAAAAGACGAGTGTAAGACAAAGGTATTGAAGAATTGTGGATTGTGCAGCTAGAGGAAGGAATATAGGTGGAACGGGAGCAGGAGGGTAGAAATAGGTGCAAGTCCAGCTGGGAGATCCAGTAGGCCTTGGTGCACTGAGTGTTCAGCAAAATGGTCTCTGAGTTCATGTTTGGTCTCAGCAATATACAGGAGGCCACATCGGATACACCTAATATAGTAGATGAGATTGAAGGAGATGCACATGCACCTGGTCTTTGTTCTCGGTGGTCTCAAAAGCCGCCTGGTCCATCCTTGCTCTCGGCCGATTGTTCCACCCCTGATCATTGAAACGTGGTGAGAGATGCATTAAGTTTATAAGTAAGAGGAGCAGGATCATGCCATTCGGCCCATCAAGTCTACTCCACCATTCAATCATGGATGATCTCTTTCCCTTTCAGTCCCATTTTCCCCCATAACCCCTGGGGTACACAGCCATACTAATCAAGGATCTATCTGCCCCTGCCTTAAAAATATCTATTGAATTGGCCTCCACAGACTTCTGTGGCAATTAATTCCACAAATCAGATTCATCACCCTCTAAAGATATATCTCCTCATCTCCTTCCCAAAGGAATGTCCATTAATTATGAGGTTATGTCCTCTGATGCTAGACTCTCCCACTAGTGGAAACATCGTCTCCACATCCACTCTATCCAAGCCTTTCACTATTTGGTAAGTTTCAAAGAGGCTATAGTAACAAGATCAGAGGGGATCCCTGCAATAAAGTGGGTTGGAGGATCGTGGCAAGTTTTGCAAAGGAGAACGGTATTTTTAAGTCGGTGTGATGCCATGGTAATTCATTCTGATTGAGAATTATCAGAACTTTTAAGTTGAGCTCATGAGACTCTCCAGCTGCACAAGCTGTGACTGCTGACCAGTTAACTGTCTAATTGTTTAAATTACCTCAATCATGTGCTGATCGATTGCACAGGCTCGAGCGCTGTTGGGAGGGAAACTAAACAGCACGGATGCTCATACAGCTTCTGAAACAATATCAACACAACCCAATCCTGAGGCAGGGTGGTAATGGCACGCCACGTTACTTTGTCCTATGCATCTGTGCGGAAGGAGAAAGAGGAAGAGAGGAGCTGGCAAGGGAAAGGAAAGGGGTTTGAAGACTACAAAACAAAGAAGCATCTCTTGCATGGGCCTGCATTTGCAAACAAAAAACAATTGCAACAAATATATGTAAAAAGCAAAACAAAAAGGAGAGGAAAGGTTTAGAGGGATATGGGCCAAATGCAGGTAGGTGGGACTAATGTAGATGAGCCATATTGGTCGGCATTGGCAAGTTGTGCCATAGGGCTTTTTTTCCACGTTACGCAACACCATGACTCCAAGTAGAGTTTATTGTCATATACTCAAGTATGATGAGATACAGATACAATGAAACATTTGGTTGCATCAGCATCATAGGCAGATAGATTCACACCACTCACAAAAACATAAATCATACAAAAATTACACATAAACTCTACAAAACAGTGAAAAGAAAAAAAAAGACTGAAAACAACAGGACTTTAGTGCAAAAATATACAATTAAAAACAAGAAGAGCACAATTAGTAAGATTTGGAGGGATATGGACCAAATGTGGGCAAATAGGACTAGCTTAATGGGACATCTTGGTCGGCATGGATGAGTTGCTGCACGATTCTATGATCCTAAGTCAATGCTAGTGATAAAGGTGGTCACCTACCATCAGAGGGAAAATGTGCCTTATCCATCTCGTTTAAACTTTGTCCCTCTCATTTTAAAGCTATGCCTTCTAGTCCTTGGAAGAATTCCCGTGAGAAAAAGGCTCCGACTGCATGGCATATTTATACCTCATAATTTTATCAACTTCTATCTGGTTTACCCTTAGACTCAGATTTTCCAGAGAGGCGGCACGGTGGCGCAGAGGTACAGTTGCTGTCTTACAGCAAATGCAGCGCCGGAGATCAGGGTTCGATCCCGACTACGGGTGATGTCTGTACGGAGTTTGTACATTCTCCCCGTGATCAGCATACGTTTTCTCCGAGATCTTCGGTTTCCTCCCACACTCCAAAGATGTACAGGTATGTAGGTTAATTGGCTTAGTAAATGTAAAAACATGTATCTAGTGTGTGTTGGGGTCGCTGGTAGGCGCGGACCACGTGTGCCGAAGGGCCTGTTTCCACACTGTATCTCAAAATTTTTTTGAGAAATGTTATAAAGTAATGCTCCTGAAATAATGTTCCTAAAGTTACGGTGAGATGTTAGATACAGGACTTCCCGGATTGCATTGGAGTTAATGCAGTGCAGTTATTGGTTCAATGTCAGAAATGTGACAACCAACTTGCACATAGTGGGTTGACATCAAAAATAATATATATTTTAGCAGTTTTTCAAGAGAAAGTTGTAAATAGAAACAAAATAACTAGTTACCAGGCGAGAATTAATTATTAATAATTCATAAACTTGGTAATATCTATATTACTAAAACCCTGATCCTGACCACTTCCTGTTGCTCTGTATATTGATGTTAGAAAAAACGTTGCCACTTACGGCTGTGATTTTTGGCCATCTTACACAGTTCCCCTCTGCTGCGCAGGACAAGAGGATATTTCCCATCAATGAAAAATAAAAGAGTTATTAGTGTTTTAAAAATGTTGAGATTTTCTCTCCTGAAGGCCACAGCCCTTCCGGAGGGATTATAAAACCCGGAAGAATAGAATAGTAGAATAGTTTCTTTATTGTCATTGTAACATGAACCATGCACAACGAAATTTAAAAATGTCAGCCAGTCAGTGCAACATTCAAACCATAAAAGCTAACGATACATACAAGGTAAAATATTCCTAAGAAGATCCTGACGGCCGTAGATCCTGTCCGCCCGACAATAAGTACACAGGGCACAAAACAACACACACACATACACAAAAAACACAAAGCACTGACCGGGAGAACATCGAGCTGCTGCAACTGTGGGCGCCGCCATCTTGGACTTGAAGTGTTGAGTGCCTCAGTCAGTCAATAGACAATAGACAATAGACAATAAGTGGAGGAGTAGGCCATTCGGTCCTTCGAGCCAGCAATGCCATTCAATGTGATCATGGCTGATCATCCCCAATCAGTACCCCATTCCTGCCTTCTCCCCATATCCCCTGACTCCACTAGTTTTAAGAGCCCTCTTGAAAGCATCCAGATAACCTGCCTCCACCGCCCTCCGAGGCAGAGAATTCCACAGACTCACCACTCTCTGTGCGAAAAAGTGTTTCCTCGTCTCCGTTCTAAATTGCTTAATCCTTTTTCTTAAACTGTGGCCCCTGGTTCGGAACTCCCCCAACATCTGGAACATGTTTCCTGCCTCTAGCGTGTCCAAACCCTTAACAAACTTATATGTTTCAATGAGATCCCCTCTCATTCTTCGAAACCCCAGAGTGTACAAGCCAGGTGCTCCATTCTCTCAGCATATGACAGTTCCACCATCCCGGGAATTAACCTTGTAAACCAATGCTACACTCCCTCAATAGCAAGAATTTCCTTCCTAAAATTAGGGGACCAAAACTGCACACAATACTCCTGGTGTGGTCTCACTAGGGCTCTGTACAATTGAAGAAGGACCTCTTTGCTCCCATATTCGATTCCTCTTGTCATAAAGGCCAACATACCATTTGCTTTTTCACTGCCTGCTGTACCTGCAGGCTTACTTTCATAGACTGATGAACAAGGACACCCAGATCCCGTTGTACTTCCCCTTTTCCCAACTTGACGCCATCTAGATGGTAATCTGCCTTCCTGTTTTTGCTACCAAAGTGGATAACCTCACATTTATCCGCATTAAACTTCTGCCATGCACCTGCCCACTCCCCCAACCTGTCCAAGTCACCCTGCATTCTCAAAGCATCCTCCTCACAGTTCACACTGCCACCCAGGTTTGTGTCATCTGCAAATTTGCTAATGTTACTTTGAATCCCTTCATCCAAATCATTGATGTATATTGTAAATAGCTGCGGTCCAGCACCGATCCTTGCGGTACCCCACTAGTCACTGTCTGCCATTCTGAAAGGGACCCGTTAATCTCTACTCTTTGTTTCCTTTGTCTGCCAACCACTTCTGTCTCCATGTCAGCACTCTACCCCCAATACCATATGCCCTAATTTTGCCCACTAATCTCCTATGCGGGATGTTATCAAAGGCTTTCTGAAAGTCGAGGTACACTACATCCACTGGCTCTCCCTTGTCCATTTTCAAAACATTCCAGAAGATTAGTCAAGCATGATTTCACCTTCGTAAATCCATGCTGACATGGGCCGATCCTGTTACTGCTACCCAAATGTGCAGCTATTTCATCTTTTATAATTAACTCCAGCATCTTCCCCACCATCGATGTTAGGCTAACTGGTCTATAATTCCCTGTTTTCTCTCTCTTGAAAAATGGGATAACATTAGCTACCCTACAATCCACAGGAACTGATACTGAGTCTATAGAACATTGGAAAATTATCACCAATGATTCCACAATTTCTAAAGCCACTGCCTTATGTACACTGGGATGCAAACCATCAGGCCCTGGGGATCTATCAGCCGTCAGTCCCATCAGTCTACCCAACACCATTTCCTGCCTAATGAGAATTCCCTTGAGTTCCTCTGTCACCCCAGATCCTGTGGCCACTACTATATCAGGATGATTGTTTGTGTCCTCGTTAGTGAAAGCAGATCCAAAGTACCTGTTCAACTCATCTGCCATTTCCTTGTTCCCCATAATAAATTCACCTTTTTCAGTCTTCAAGGGTCCAACTTTGGTCCCAAATATTTTTTTCCTCTTCACATATCTCAAGAAGCTTTTAATATCCTGCTTTATATTCTAGGCTAGCTTACCTTCGTGCCTCATCTTTTCTCCCCATATTGTCTTTTTGGTTATCTTCTGTTCTTCTTTAAACATTACCCAATCCTCTTGCTTCCCTCTCATCTTTGCTACGTTGTACTTCTTCGCTTTAATTTTTATACTGTCACTGACGTCCCTTGTCAACTATGGTCACCCCTTTCTCCTCTTTCTTCCTCCTAGGCATGAACTGATTCTGCACCTTCTGTATTATTCCTAGAAAGACCTGCCATTTTTGTTCCACTGTCATCCCTGCTAGTATATCTTTCCAGTCAACTTTGGCCAGCTCCTCCCTCATGGCCCCATAGTCCCTTTTATTCAACTGTAATGCCCCTGTCCCACTTAGAAAACCTGAACAGAAACCTCTGGAGACCTTGTGCCCGACCCAAGTTTTCCGGAGATTCCTGGAGGTTCCGGTCACTCTCCATGAGTCACCAGAGGATTTGGTCACTTGCCTGGAAAGCCTCGACCAAAGCGTGAGCTGCATCTACTGATCAAAGAACCTATAGGATCTTTGCTACCGACCGCACACACACACACACACACACACACATCACGAAGGTGGGGGCCAGGGACAGCGGAGGAGCGCTGTCTGTGCGATGAACAGGAAGGTAATCGGCTGCCACAGAGCATGGCAAGTCCTTTAGAGAGTGCGGGAGGGGGGGAGAGAAGGGGAGAGAAGGACAGAGAAAGGGAGAGCGAAGGGGAAGAGCAGGGGAGAGAGAAGGGGGGAAAAGGGGATAGAAGGGGAGAGAACTGGGGGGGAGAAGGAGTGGAGACAGTTTTAAGAAGTTTTATAAAGTTAGCAGGCATTTTACCTTCCGACGGATCTTCTAGGTCCTGAAAACCAAAGATCCAACATGATGTTTGCTGAAAACTCCAATGAGCCAATCAAAATGGCCGGTCAGCGAAGGAGATTGCCTTCAACTGCCTGTAAGTAAATAGCAACCCCACTCCACTGGCTTTGACCAAACAGCAACCTATTTTTAGTCAAGGCCAGTTTTGATTTTATTGAAATAATCACAGGAACATAGAAGGATCCTCCACTACCCGGAAACCACTTTCCACCATTAGGGAGAGTGACTGGAACCTCACGGAAACCTTGGGTGGGGCGCAAGGTCTCCAGAGGTTTCTGTTCAGGTTTCCTAAGTGGGACAGGGGCTTAACACAGACACCTCCGATCTACCCTTTACCCTTTCCAATTGTAGATTAAACCTGAATGGCCACTACCTCCTAATGGCGCATTAACCTCCAGGTCCTTTGTCAAATCTGGTTCATTACATAACACTAAATCCAGAATTGCCTTCTCCCTGGTAGGCTCCAATACAAGCTGTTCTAAGAATCCATCACAAAGGCACTCTACAAAGTCCCTTTCCAGTCCAGTACCAGTACCAACCTGATTTTCCCAGTCTACCTGCATGTTGAAATCTCCCATAACAACCACAGCATTACTTTTGCTACATGCCAATTTTAACTCCTGATTCAACTTGCGCCCTATGTCCAGGCTACTGTTTGGGGGCCTGTAGATTAGTCCCATTATGGTCTTTTTACCCTTGCAATTCCTTAGTTCTATCCATACTGACTCCACATCTCAACGTTTCAATGTCACACCTTGCAAGGGACTGAATTTCATTCCTCACCAACAGAGCAACCCCACCCCCTCTGCCCACCTGTCTGTCTTTTCGTTAGGAGATATACCTTGAATATTCAGTTCCCAGCCCTAGCCCTCTTGCAGCAGTAATTCCCACAACATCATACTTGCCAGTTTCTAACTGAGCATCAAGCTCGTCCACTTTATTCCTTGTACTTCGTGCATTCATGTACAGCACTTTGACCTCCGTATTCACTTCCTCCCTCGCACCGCTTGCAATTAGCCCTGACCTTACTCTGTTGTCCCTTCTCGAGCTTTCTTTCCCATTAATTCAAGAATCCTTTGTAATTTTTCCTGTAGTCACTTCCCCTTCAACTCCATTTTTATACTCCAAATTTATCAATCCCTCCCCCCCCCCCCACTATTTAGTTTAAACCCACACATGTAGCCCTAGCAAACCTTCCTGCCAGAATGTCAGTCCCCCTCAAGTTAAAATGTAACCCATCCCTTTTGTACAGGTCACCCCTACCCCAGAAGAGATCCCAGTAGTCTATAAATCTAAATCCTTGCTCCCTGCTCCAGCCCCTCAGCCACACATTCAGATCCCCTATCTCCCTGTTCCAGTCCTCACTAGCACGAGGTACTGGAAGCAATCCAGAGGTAACCACCCTAGAAGTTCAGCATTTCAGTCTGCTTCCCAACTCTCTGAAGTCATGTTGGAGAACTTCCTTCCTCTTCTTCCCGATGTCGTTTGTGCTTACATGCACAACTACTGCCAGCTGATCGCCTTCTCTCTCGAGATTGTTCTGAATTCGACTCGTGACATCCTGAACCCTGGCACCAGGAAGGCAAGAGACCATCCTCGCATCTCGTCTGCTGCCACAGAATATCCTATCCGCTCCTCCGGCAATGGAGTCACCCACCACTAGGGCTCAGCCCGATGTCAGTCTCTCCGGTCGAGTCCCATCTCTAGGATTGAAGCCACCGATGTGTACCGCTCGAACTGGAAACATCGTCTCCCTGGACAGTTCCCAAGAGGCCATACCTGTTTTCATTAGGCTCAGCCACCTGGGTCTTCTGCACTCCACAATTTCCACCCTTTCTCTCCTTCACACACATTGGTTCTTCCCGTATCATCGGTGTGGCTGCCTCACTATAGGTCCTATCCAGGAAACTCTTGTTTTCCCGGATTTCCCAGAGGTCACCCAGCTGCTTCTCCAGTACCCCAACACGGTCCATCAGGAGCTACAGCTTGCCACAATTATAGCAGCCAGAGGCTCCATTCCTGTCCCTGGGCTCTCACATTCTACAAGCCTCACACTGTTTCATCTGCCCCGACATGTGTTCACCTCGTTCTCCGCTCCTCAGCCTCCTCGCCGAAGACTCTCGAGCCAAAGACTCACACTTGACTCACACTTTACACACAAGGCAGAGCCAAAGACTCCCACTTTACTCACAAGGCTGCACCCTCAGCCGGCTTGCTTATATTGACCGATAAATTGCCTAATTTACCAATTTACAAAACAAATTCCTCAGTTTTAAACAGTTTAGCCCCTCTGACTCACTTCTAACTCTCCTTCCACTTGGGCTAGTGCCAATCAGTGCTTTGTCCTGCTTCTCTTTGCTGCTGTTTCTTAAAAATCCATGGAAGCTCTGAGTTAAGTCTGTCTGTTTTTTGCCTCTTTTAAAAAATTGTTTTTCCCCCTCTGACTCACTTCTAACCATCCCCCCCCACTCTGGCTAGAGCCAATCGGTGCTTTTTACTGCTTCTCTTTGCTGCTGTTTCTTCAAAATCCACGGAAGCTCTGAGTTGAGTCTGTGTTTTGCCTCTCTTTTTAAACTGTTTTCCCCCTCTGACTCACTTCTAACTCTCCTCCCACTTGGGCTAGAGCCAATCATTGCTTTTTCCTACTTATTTTTGCCGCTGTTTCTTCAAAAATCCACAGAAGCTCTGAGTTAAGTCTGTCTGTGTTTTGCCTCTTTTTTAAAATTGTTTTTCCCCTCTGACTCACTTCTAACTCTCCTCCCACCCGAGCTAGAGCCAATCAGTGTTTTTTTCCTGCTTCTCTTTGCTGCTCTTTCTTCAAAATCCACGGAAGCTCGGAGTTAAGTCTGCCTACGTTTTGCCTCTCTTTTTTAACTTGTCCCCCTCTGACTCACTTCTAACTCTCCTCCCACTCGAGCTAGAGCCAATCAATGCTTTTTCCTGCTTCTCTTTGCTGCTGTTTCTTCAAAATCCACGGAAGCTCAGTCTCTGCAAGATGGGACAGCGAGAGGGTCACATCCCTCAGTCTGAGCTGTGAATAACACTGAAACATGTCTACTAAAAAGTGAGGGGTTTTACTGACCTGTCAGTGCCCTTAATGTGGTTTGAAAATATAGTTTGGAAATGCTAAAGCTGTGTTGCCTTTGGTTTGGAAATGCTAAAGTTGTGTTACCTTTGGTTTGGAAATGCTAAAGCTGTGTTGCCTAATTAAAGTTGCCTTGCCTAATTAAAGTTGACTTGCCTAATTAAAGTTGACTTGCCTAATTAAAGTTGCCATGCCTAATTAAAGTTGCTCTGCCTAATTAAAGTTGCCTTGCCTTCTATATAATTAAAAGTCTAATCTTGACCACTTCCTGTTTGTGCTTTATATTGATTTTAGAAATAAATACTACCACGTATGGCTGAGATGTTTGGGCATCGTACTCAAAGTCACCCTCCACTCATCAGGTGCAAGGATTTTTCCCATCAATGAAAAATAAAAGAAATATTAGTGTTTAAAGAATGATGAGATTCTCTCTCCTGTCAATCATACCATGAAGCCCATGCCCCTTCTGGTGGGAGGGGGGGAGGGACTATAAAACCCAGAAGTGTGGGCTTGGCTCAGTCTGTGAAAGATGGAGGAGGGAGAGGTCACGACTCGTTGTCTTTAGTGGCCTTGCACCCTGCTTCAAATGGTATGAAACTGCACTTGAATTGTGTGGCCTTGCACCCTGATTGAAGTGGTAAGAAACTGCACTTGTATTTGGTGGCCTTGCACCCTGCTTGAAATGGCATTTCAAAGAATAGCCGTGAGTCAACTGCCAGCCCACCAGCCATGAGTGAGTGAGCTGCCAGCGCAACAGGCTTGAGTGACTGAGCCGCCAGCCCACGAATCCATCCAGTCCACAATGTCTATACTAGCCCTCTGCAAACCAGTCTCTTCAGCCCACAACACCCATACTAGCGCTCCAGAAAGCCCCCCCACTGGCCACCAATATTGGAATTGGTGGAGAGGTGGAATATTGCGTTGGGGACCAGCCCTCCCGTGTGATTCTGGGACCCAACGGGTTCCACTTAGTCTAGTAATTCATACATGTTGTTCAATAAAGAATCAATTTCTTACACAAGACACACAAATCCTTCTGAATCTATTTCATGCCACATTGTTTATGTGCTTTCTATCAGAAAAAAACTGAAAATCATTCCGCATCCTTTCCCTTCAATGAATGGGAACTCTGAAAAGTAAATGTGACATCTTTACAGCAAATAGCTCCAAAGACTATTTAATAACAGTAATCAGCTTTGTATGACAGCACCTCTTGGGGATTGTGCATGTGAGCAAAAGATCAATTGAAAGGCATATAATAAGATCATTTTGAGTGATGATGACATGTGATGGAATAAATTCAAAGAATTATATGATTTCAATCAGCATTCTCGCATGCTCTCATCTTGCTATCTTGCTATTAATAGATCAGACATAATGTGATGATTTTCTCATCATCTTCCTCTATTGCTTCATCGTACATCACTATGAATGTTTCTGCATCACTGTGGAGTACTCTACAGACATGTATCTTGGAACAACTTGTTAACATTTTACACAAGCCATATATGGCAGCTTTGAGAAGACTAATATTTATGTCACATCAATGGGATGTACTAAAACAGATCATCTTACACCCCATAATTTTACTTTATATGTTGAATATTTAATCAAGGCTAGCAATAAACAATGTCACTTTTACAGTGTGCATGAATACAGACCTAATGGCAACTATTATCATTTGAGATACATGGTGCATGCTGCGTTAACATGGAGAGTCAAATGTTTCAGAATATCTCAGACCATCAGAGAAAAGACTTTCTCTTTGAATGAGCTGTCAGATGGCCATTAGCAAGTCTGCAAGTGGTTCCTCTTCATCCCTTGCATCCTGTTACACCTAGGGAAGCAATGGATTGGACCCATATGGGTTAATGTTTGCAGATATTACAATGTACAGGCCAGTCCAGTGTGATCTAACCCATTATATTTGCAGAAGTAATTTGGTATTTTCTCACTGCAAATTATAGATTGAATTTCAATTTCAATTTGTTTTCCATGAAAGTAAAATGTAAGTAGTTATTGATCAGAAGGTAGCACAGTGGCACAGTAGTAGAGCTGCTGCCTTGCAGCGCCAGAGGCCCGGGTTTGATCCTTTTTATGGCTAGCGTGACTGTACGGAGTTTGTTCGTTCTCCGCATGACTTGCAGTGATTTTCTCCAGATGCTCTGGTTTTCTCGCACACTCCAAAGACATACAGGTTTGTGGGTTAATTGGGTTAGTATAATAGTAAGATTAAACAAGAACTTACCAGTTTGAAGTTTGATTTTTATTTTATGAGGAGTTACGGTGAATGATTACATGAAGAAGGCCCGCCAGTGTGCATGCGCGTCAATCTTCAAAGCAGCGGCGTGAAATCACAGTAACCACAGTCGAAGTAATATAGTAAGACTCAGAAGACTAGAACTACCAGATAATCTTTGCGATTATGAGGGCTGGGAGCGGAGGGCACATAATCGCTCACCGTAACTCCGATCAAACTTCAAACTGGTAAGTTCTCATTTAATCTTACTATTTTACTTCGGAGTCATGTGAGTGATTCCGTGAGGATTTCAAAGCTCTGTAATTTCATGCCGTCGATCCAGTTCTATACGACACACTGCTTCGGTTGACACAGGATAAACAAATAATGTATTGAACAGTGTTTGAATTATACAAATTAATGTTTAAATAACAAAAAAGGAAAAATAACAACCCCTCTCTCCCAGGGGGAAATTACAAAACAGAACCCAAAATAGCATGCCCAAATCCTTCTGTCGTGAGGACAGGTTTGTCATAGAATTATTGAAAAGTCCCTTCAGTGGACAATCCTGCGGCCCCAAGGATTTGGTCTAAAGGGACATCCAGTGCCCTTGCTGCGGATGTTGATGCCGCCCTGAAGGAGTGAGATTTAAACACATCAGTGTCTACTCCAGCACAATCTAAAACCTATTTCAGCCATCTAGAAATAGTCTGTACCGACACATTTTTATGAGTTTTTTTGGGACTAATGAGCATCGTTATTTCGGGGCCTCTAAAACTCTTGGTGACCTCAATATATTGACGCAGGTGCGTAACTACACATAGTCTCAGGTCAATGGGGTATGCTCTAAATCTTATTTTGGTCCCGGACGTCCCTGGCCTGCTTCGTTTGATTAGATCATATACATAAACATAATATTTTCTACAGAAGAATGCATGCTGTCCAGTCATAGCTTTTGCAATGTCTGGACCCGTTGCACTGAAATGCTGATTACGTGCTCTCCGCCCATGAGCATGACCACTTTGAGTGTTCGTTTTTGGAAAGACAGAGATGTAATTGGAGCCCATTGCTGAAGCAGTGTGAGAATTATGCTCACATCCCAGATTTCCGTATATCTAGGTCTGTGACTGTTATTGTTAAAAATACCTTTCATGAAGCGAGACACCAATGGATGAGATCCGACAGAATGTAGTCCCGACCCCTGCCATAAGTAGGAGGACAATGCACTCCTAGCACTATTAATGGCACTATAACCCAATTGCTCATCAAAATGTAATGTAGCAAGGAACTCCAATACATCAGGTATGCCTGCAGTGTGATAAGATTTATTTGACTGTAAGCAGAACATCTCCCATTTCTTAATATGAGATACGTATTGTTTTTTAGTACTATCCCTCGAAGCCGCAGTAATCACATCCATGGTCTGACTCGATAGTCCGAACCCCTGGAACGGTCTGATCAGAATTTGCAAATCAACAGATTAATACGATCATGTAAAGGGTGACTCTCTCCTGTCACAGGGTGAACCAACAAGTTGCTGCATTTGGGGATAACCATGAATGGCTGTGTCATTAGTCTCAGAACAATGGGAACCATGGCTGCGTGGGCCAGTCGGGACTACCAAAATGCCTGAAGCAGAGTCCTGCTCAATTTTGGTAAGACATTGACTGATAAGGCAGAATTGAGGAAAGGCATAAAAGAGCATACATCCCCAATGTAGTGAGAATGCATCCTGCCCCTGGATCTGGTTCCCATGATACGTATTTGGGTTACTGGTGATTTAGCCTGGAATCAAACAGATCTATGTCTGGCAATCCATACTGGATGACAATCTTTTTAAGGACTTTTGGATTCAGCATCCATTCTGTGTTGTCATTAAACTTACATGACCTGGTGTCTGCCACCACGTTATCTCTACCTGGTAGGTAGATTGCTGAGACCCAGATGTTCCTAGTAGTACACCAGTGCCAGATGCGGTTAGCCAGATTATCACATGATAATTACTTAATTCCATATAACCATATAACCATATAACCATATAACAATTACAGCACGGAAACAGGCCATCTCGGCCCTTCAAGTCAGTGCTGAACAACTTTTTTCCCTTAGTCCCACCTGCGTGCACTCATACCATAACCCTCCGTACCCTTCTCATCCATATGCCTATCCAATTTATTTTTAAATGATACCAACGAACCTGCCGCCACCACTTCCACTGGAAGCTCATTCCACACCGCTACCACTCTCTGAGTAAAGAAGTTCCCCCTCATGTTACCCCTAAACCTCTGTCCCTTAATTCTAAAGTCATGTCATCTTGTTTGAATCTTCCCTATTCTCAAAGGGAAAAGCTTGTCCACATTAACTCTGTCTATCCCTCTCATCATTTTAAAGACCTCTATCAAGTCCCCCCTTAACCTTCTGAGCTCCAGAGAATAAAGACCTAACTTATTCAACCTATCTCTGTAACTTAGCTGTTGAAACCCAGGCAACATTCTAGTAAATCTCCTCTGTACCCTCTCTATTTTGTTGACATCCTTCCTATAATTGGGCAACCAAAATTGTACACCATACTCCAGATTTGGTCTCACCAACGCCTTGTACAATTTTAACATTACATCCCAGCTTCTATACTCAATGCTCTGATTTATAAAGGCTATCATACCAAAAGCTTTCTTTACCACCCTATCTATTTGAGATTCTACCTTCAAGGAACTATGCACGGTTATTCCCAGATCCCTCTGTTCAACTGTATTCTTCAATTCCCTACCGTTTACCATGTACGTCCTATTTTGATTTGTCCTGCCAAGGTGTAGCACCTCACATTTATCAGCATTAAACTCCATCTGCCATCTTTCAGCCCATTTTTCCAACTGGCCTAAATCACTCTGTAGACTTTGGAAATCCTCTTCATTATCCACAACACCCCCTATCTTGGTATCATCTGCATACTTACTAATCCAATTTACCACCCCTTCATCCAGATCATTGATGTACATGACAAACAACAAAGGACCCAACACAGATCCCTGAGGCACCCCACTAGTCACCTGCCTCCAACCCGAAAAACAGCCATCCACCATTACCCTCTGGCTTCTCCCATTCAGCCACTGTTGAATCCATCTTGCTATTCCTGCATTTATACCCAACAGTTGAACCTTCTTAACCAACCTTCCATGAGGAACCTTGTCAAAGGCCTTACTGAAGTCCATATAGACAACATCCACTGCTTTACCCTCGTCAATTTCCCTAGTAACCTCTTCAAAAAATTCAAGAAGATTAGTCAAACATGACCTTCCAGGCATAAATCCATGTTGACTGTTCCTAATTAGACCCTGTTTATCCAGATACTTATATATATTATCTCTAAGTAGCTTTTCCATTAATTTGCCCACCACTGAAGTCAAACTAACCGGTCTATAATTGCTAGGTTTACTTTTAGAACCCTTTTTAAACAATGGAACAACATGCGCAGTACGCCAATCCTCGGGGACTATTCCAGTTTCTAATGACATTTGAAATATTTCTGTCATAGCCCCGGCTATTTCTACACTAACTTCCCTCAATGTCCTAGGGAATATCCTGTCAGGACCTGGAGACTTATCCACTTTTATATTTTTCAAAAGTGCCAGTACTTCTTTTACTTTGAAACTCATAGTATCCATAGCTACTCTACTAGTTTCCCTTACCTCAGATAATTCAATATCCTTCTCCTTGGTGAATACCGAAGAAAAGAAATTGTTCAACGCATGTGATTAATATATTCAACAGCTGTGGTATTGTCAATCTGGAGTTGAACATGTAAATCATGTATTAGTTGAACAGTATGATTTTAGGCCATAGAATGCCCCCAATAACTATAAATAGTTTATCCCATGCATCTTTAGGATTAATGCCTCTTGCATACTCCATCTGCCGCTGCAGCTAGAATTGGTATCAGTGGCTCCCCATCCCAAAGCACTCACATCAGTTTGCAAAACAGCTGAAGGGTGTTTGCTCAGAATGTTACTAGAACAACGTGAGATATTCGTTATCCATCATTGCAACTTGGTGATAGCTTTGACTGGCAACTGCATTGGTCTATCAAAATGACCTGCATGTTTTTTGAGTGCCTGTTCCATAGCTTGTTGCACATTCTGTGTAGAGGCCCAAATTGCACTCAAGGGAAGGCCGCCACTAATTTGGCAATAACACTGGCCATTCATCGGATAGTATAACATCCATATAACATCCTTTGGAAACCAGTTAATAACCATATAACAATTACAGCATGGAAACAGGCCTTCTCGGCCCTTCCAGTCCATGCTGACCATTTATTTTCCCCAGTCCCATCTACCTACACTCAGACCATACCCCTCCATTCCCTTCCCATCCATATACCTATCCACTTTACTTTTAAATGTTAAAATCGATCCTGCCTCCAACACTTCTGCTGGAAGATCATTCCACACAGCCACCACTCTCTGAGTAAAGAAGTTCCCCCTCATGTTACCCCTAAACTTCTGTCCCTTAATTCTCATGCCCTCTTGTTTGAATCTTCCCTACCCTCAATGGGAACAACTTATCCACGTCAACTCTGTCTATCCCTTTCCTCATTTTAAAGACCTCAATCAAGTCCCCCCTTAACCTTCTGCGCTCCAAAGAATAAAGACCTAACTTGTTCAACCTTTCTCTGTAACTTAGTTGCTGGAACCCAGGCAACATTCTAGTAAATCTCCTCTGTATTCTCTCTATTGGAGTTGGAGTTGGAGTTGGAGTTGGAGGATATATTTATAGATTTGTATCTGATGGTGGTTGTATATTGTACAGATTAATTCTAATGCCCCTGTCCGACTCAGGAAACCTGAACGGAATCATCTGGAGACTTTGCGCCCCACCCAAGGTTTGCATGCGGTTCCTGGAGGTTCCTGGATGTTTTTGTCAGTCTCCCTAATGGTCAAAAATGGTTTCCATGTTAAAAATTGGTAATTTATTAGTCGAAGCCTGTTACGATGCCAGATGAAGGAGGTTGCTGGAGGACAAAAACCTCCAGCAACGGCACGGAAACCTTGGGTGGGGCGCAAAGTCTCCAGAGGTTTCCGTTCAGGTTTCCTAAGTGGGACGGGGCATAAGGATTGAAAAGAGCATTCCATTCAAACTCTCATCAGAACTATTGAGCAACACTAAACAGTGCAAAGTTGTACTAGCATCTGAACATCACTATTTTGCTTTAATTAGAGCAAAATAACAAAAAAAATGTCATTCATGTGGACAAAAGCCCAAAAGGTCTAAGCCAGCATTTAATATTACAAATAAAATATCATATTCAAGGCTGCAGCGATGTTTCTGCCCAAAAAGGGCAAATGTTCACATATTCAAAGAATATAAATAAAATGATTAAAAATAAAATTTAAAAATAAAATGTTTCTTTCTAAACTGTTTTTGTGGAACATATAGAGTGGGTGATTTTTATTTAATACAAAGTGTCCTGAACTACTGGGGAAACTTCTTTAAATTCATTACCCACACTTCATTAAATTCAGAGGAAGCACAGTAGCTGAGAATCCCCAGAAGCAAAACTTGTCAGGCAGTTAAAGTTTTTCTTGAACTAAATTAATCTAAAAGTATAATCTTCATTGTACATTTTTTTCTTCACCTTTTAACTCCTGTGGACTGAAAATAAATAAACAAATACATTTTGTTAACACATCAAAAGGTAAAGTATGTAGATACATACATATTTTTGCCATTATGAAGCCATAATTAAGGAAACTCTTTTGGAACGAACTCAGCTCAGAGCCGACTTCCATTGTTCCAAAAATAATCAATTCTGCGTTTGGTTTCAAATTTATTTTAAATAATTTTGTAAAATATTCAAAGATTTCATTCCAAAATTTTTGTTTTTTTATGCAAAGAACAAAGGAATGTGCTATAGTTGCTTCTTGAGATAAACATTTATCACAAATGGGGGAAACATTTGGAAATATTTTACTTACTTTAGTTTTCAAATAATATAATCTATGTAGGATTTTAAATTGGATTAGAATATGTCTTACATTGATCGAGCATTTATGCACATATAGCAAGTGTTTATCCCAACTCTCTTTCGAGATTTTTATAGATAGTTCTTGTTCCCAATCTCTTCTAATTCTATCGGATGATGGTATTTCTATATTTAGGATGATATTATACAAGTATGATATTAAATTAGTTGAGTCCGCCTTTCTATTCATAGCTTCGTCTAATAGGTCTGGTCAAATTTTGGTATTCTTGTGTATATTTTTTCAAATAATCATGGATTTGAAGATATTTAAAATATTGATTACTTCTCAGATTGTATTTAAGTTGTTGGAATGATAAAAAATGTCAATTTTCATACATGTCTCCAAACCTTTCAATTCCTATTCTTTCCCAATGTGCAAGTGATTTATCAATAATGGATGGTTTAAACGACGGATTATTAACTATGGGAGAGAGAAGCAATAGATTTCTTAATTTCAGGGTTAATATTATTTGTTTCCAAATTCTAATAGTACTATGAATACTTTGAATTTTCCTGTATATTGTATTATTCAGTTTTATTGGTGAGAGAAGGATCGCTCCTATATTAAAAGGGGAACAATCCTCTCTCTCCATTACTATCCAATCCACCCGCTGGGCAGAATTGTCAAACATCATTCATAAATACCCAGTGGAATATTTACAGTATCCAGTCATTAATTAATATAATGAACCAATATTATAATGATAATGATGATTATCTAAATGCCTTATAAATGTCCAATCACCTGCAACACAGGGTGGTGGGTGTATGGACCAAGCTGCCAGAGGGGGTAGTTGAGGCTGGGACTATCCCATCATTTTAGAAACAGTTAGATAGGCACATGGATAAGACAGGTTTTGGCGAGATATGGGCCAAGCACAGGCAAGTGTGAATAGTGTAGCTGGTTGTGGGCAAATTTGGCCGAATGGCCTGTTTCCACACTGTATCACTCTATGATTCTATGACTCTAAGACAATGACAACATTCTATAAAATATAGAGTGTATAAAGACATAGAGTAGATCATTTGGTAAAATACTCAACGCGCTTAAAATATAATGGATTCAGCACTTAATCAGAAATTATTAACTGCAATCCAAGGACAATGTTGTCTTTATAGAGAACTTTCAGCAAAAAAAGCTTGGGAACACCACAAACGGATAGCTGCCGTTCAAATCATAAAACTATCCTGATTGGAAATGTATTGTTGTTTATGCAATGTCCCAGCATCAAAATCTCCCAAATCCCTCCTTACAGCATTGCGAATGTCACAACATCTCAAGGACTTCAGTGGTTCAAGAAGGCAGCTCACATTACCGTTTGCCACAATAAAATACATTATTGCCATAGAGGGAGTACCGAGAACATTCACTAGACTGATTCCTGGGATGTCAGGACATTCATATGAATAAAGACTGGAGAGACTCGGCTTGTACTCGCTAGAATTTAGAAGATTGAGGGGGATAGAAACATAGAAACATAGAAAAATAGGTGCAGGAGTAGGCCATTCGCCCCTTCGAGCCTGCACCGCCATGCAATATGATCATGGCTGATCATCCAACTCAGTATCCCGTACCTGCCTTCTCTCCATATCCCCGATCCCTTTAGCAACATGTGCCACATCTAACGCCCTCTTAAATATAGCCAATGAACTGGCCTCAACTACCTTCTGTGGCAGAGAATCCCAGAGACTCACCACTCTCTGTGTAAAGAATGTTTTCCTTATCTCGGTCCTAAAGGAATTCCCCCTTATCCTTAGACTGTGACACCTTGTTCTGGACTCCCCCAACATCGGGAACAATCTTCCAGCATCTAGCTTGTCCAACCCCTTAAGAATTTTGTAAGTTTCTATAAGATAACCCCTCAATCTTCTAAATTCCAGTGAGTACAAGCCGAGTCTATCCAATCTTTCCTCATATGAAAGTCCTGACATCCCAGGAATCAGTCTGGTGAATCTTCTCTGTACCCCCTCTATGGCAAGGATGTCTTTCCTCAGATTTGGAGACCAAAACTGTACGCAATACTCCAGGTGTGGCCTCACCAAAACCCTGTACAACTGCAGTAGAACCTCCCTGCTCCTATACTCAAATCCTTTCGCTATGAATGCTAACATACAATTTGCTTTCTTCACTGCCTGCTGCACCTGCATGCCTACTTTCAATGACTGGTGTACCATGACACCCAGGTCTCGTTGCATCTCCCCTTTTCCTAATCTGCCACCATTCAGATAATAGTCTACCCTCATGTTTTTGCCACCAAAGTGGATAACCTCACATTTATCCACATTATACTGCATCTGCCATGCATCTGCCCATTCACTCAGCCTATCCAAATCACCCTGCAGCCTCCAAGCATCCTCCTCACACCTAACTATACCCCCCAGCTTGGTGTCATCTGCAAACTTGGAGATGTTACATTCAATTCCCTCGTCCAAATCATTAATATATATTGTAAATAGCTGGGGTCCCAGCACTGAGCCTTGCGGTACCCCACTAGTCACTGCCTGCCATTCTGAAAAGGACCCGTTTACTCCTACCCTTTGCCTCCTGTCTGCTAGCCAGTTCTCTATCCACATCAATACTGAACCCCCAATACCGTGTGCTTTAAGTTTGTATGCTAATCTCTTATACGGGACCTTGTCGAAAGCCTTCTGAAAGTCTAGATATAACACATCCACTGGTTCTCCCTTATCCACTCTACTAGTTACATCCTCGAAAAATTCTATCAGATTTGTCAGATGTGATTTACCTTTCGTAAATCCATGCTGACTTTGTCCAATGATTTCACCACTTTCCAAATGCGCTGCTATCCCATCTTTAATAACTGACTCTAGCATTTTCCCCATTACCGATGTTAGATTAACTGGTCTGTAATTCCCCACTTTCTCTCTCCCTCCTTTTTTAAAAAGTGGGGTTACATTAGCTATCCTCCAATCCTCAGGAACTACTCCAGAGTCTAAGGAATTTTGAAAAATTATCACTAATGCATCCACTATTTCTGTGGCTACCTCCTTGAGTACTCTGGGATGCAGACTATCTGGCCCTGGGGATTTATCGGCCTTCAATCCGTTCAATTTACCCAACACCACCTCCCGGCTAACCTGGATTTCACTCAGTTCCTCCATCTTATTTGACTCCCGTTCCACTGCTATTTCCGGCAGATTATTTATGTCTTCCTTAGTGAAGACACAACCAAAATAGTTATTCAATTGGTCTGCCATGTCCTTGTTCCCCATGATCAATTCACCTGTTTCTGACTGCAAGGGACCAACATTTGTTTTAACTAGTCTCTTTCTCTTCACATATCTAGATCAAGGATCTTATAGAAGATCAAGATCAAGGGTCTTATAGATATACAAGATCAAGGATATTATAGAAACTTACAAAATTCTTAAGTGGTTGGACAGGCTAGATGCAGGAAGATTATTCCCGATGTTGGGGAAGTCCAGAAAAAGGGGTCACAGTCTAAGGATAAGCGGGAAGTCTTTTAGGACCAAGATGAGAAAAACATTTTTCACACAGAGAGTGGTGAATCACTGGAATTCTCTGCCACAGAAGGTAGTTGAGGCCAGTCCATTGGCTATATTTAACAGGAAGTTAGATGTGGCCCTTGTGGCTAAGGGGATCGGGGGTATGGAGAGAAGGCAGGTACGGGATACTGAGTTGGATGATCAGCCATGATCATATTGAATGGCGGTGCAGGCTCGAAGGGCCGAATGGCTTATTCCTGCACCTATGTTCTATGTTTCTATGTTTCATGGGCAATTAAATACTGACTCATACCTTACAAACATTTTTTTTTAAACACGTCTCTCAAGCAATATTGTCAAACAATAGTTCATGTTTTAGGAGCAGAACTAGACTATTTGGCCCATCAAGTCTACTCTGCCATTCAATCATGGCTGATCAATCTTTCCCCTCAACCCCATTCACCTGTTTTCTCCTCATAACCCCTGAAACCCATACTATCATGGTGGCATGGCGGCACGGTGGTGCAGAGGTAGAGTTGCTGCCTTACAGCGAATGCAGCGGCAGAGACCCGGGAACGATCCCGACTATGGGTGCTGTATGTACAGAGTTTGTATGTTCTCCCCATGACCTGCTTGGGTTTTCTCCGAGATCTTCGGTTTCCTCCCACATTCCAAAGAAGTACAGGTATGTAGGTTAATTGGCTTAGTAAATGTTTAAAAAAAATATCCCCAGTGTGTGTAAGACGGTGTAAATATGCAGCAATCGCTGGCTGACGCGGATCCCATGGGCCGAAGAGCCTGTTTCCGCACTGTATCTCAAAACTAAACAATCAAGACTCCAATTCTCCAACCTAAAAATATCCATTGACTTGGCCTCCACATCCTTCTGTGGCAATGAATTCTACAGATTCACCACCCTCTGACTATATAAATTCCTCCTCATCTCCTTTCTAATGGAACGTCCTTTTATTCTGAGGCTATGGCTTCTGGTCCTAGACTCACCCACTAGTGGAAACATCCTCTCCACATCCACTCTATCCAGCCCTTTCACTATTCGGTAATAGACAATCGACAATAGACAATAGGTACAGGTGTAGGCCATTCGGCCCTTCGAGCCAGCACTGCCATTCACTGTAATCATGGCTGATAATCCACAATCAGTGCCCCGTTCCAGCCTTCTTACCATATTGCTTGACTCTGCAATCTTTAAGAGCTCTATCCAACTCTCCCTTGAAAGCATTCAGAGAATCAGCCTCCACTGCCTTATGAGGCAGATAATTCCACAGATTCACAACTCTCTGGTTGAAAAAGTTTTGCCTCATCTCTGTTCGAAATGGCCTACCCTTTATTATTAAACTGTGGCCCTTGGTTCTGCACTGCCCCAACATCGGGAACACGTTTCCTGCCTCTAGCGTGTCCAATCCCTTAATAATCTTACATTATATGTTTCAATAAGATCCCCTCTCATCTTTCTAAATTCCTGTGTATACAAGCCCAGTTGCTCCATTCTTTCAACATATGACAATCCAGCCATCCAGGGAATTAACCTCGTGAACCTACGCTGCACTCCCTCAATCACAGACTATAAGACTGCTCCACCACCCTGTGATGACAACATAGAGTTCCTCAATGAACTCAACAACTATTTTGGATGGTTCGAGGCATTAACATAGAAAACATAGAAACATAGAAAATAGGTGCAGGAGTAGGCCATTCGGCCCTTCGAGCCTGCACCGCCATTCAATGTGATCATGGCTGATCATCCAACTCAGTATCCCGTACCTGCCTTCTCTCCATACCCCCTGATCCCTTTAGCCACAAGTGCCACATCTAACGCCCTCTTAAATATAGCCAATGAACTGGCCTCAACTACCTTCTGTGGCAGAGAATTCCAGAGACTCACCACTCTCTGTGTAAAGAATGTTTTCCCCATTTCGGTCCTAAAGGAATTCCCCCTTATCCTTAGACTGTGACCCCTTGTTCTGGACTCCCCCAACATCGGGAACAATCTTCCAGCATCTAGCTTGTCCAACCCCTTAAGAATTTTGTAGGTTTCTATAAGATCCCCCCTCAATCTTCTAAATTCCATCGAGTACAAACCGAGTCTATCCAATCTTTCCTCATATGAAAGTCCTGACATCCCAGGAATCAGTCTGGTGAATCTTCTCTGTATCCCCTCTATGGCAAGGATGTCTTTCCTCAGATTTGGAGACCAAAACTGTACGCAGTACTCCAGGTGTGGCCTCACCAAAACCCTGTACAACTGCAGTAGAACCTCCCTGCTCCTATACTCAAATCCTTTCGCTATGAATGCTAACATACCATTTGCTTTCTTCACTGCCTGCTGCACCTGCATGCCTACTTTCAATGACTGGTGTACCATGACACCCAGGTCTCGTTGCATCTCCCCCTTACCTAATCTGCCACCATTCAGATAATAGTCTACCCTCATGTTTTTGCCACCAAAGTGGATAACCTCACATTTATCCACATTGTACTGCATCTGCCATGCATCTGCCCATTCACTCAGCCTATCCAAATCACCCTGCAGCCTCCAAGCATCCTCCTCACACCTAACTATACCCCCCAGCTTGGTATCATCTGCAAATTTGGAGATGTTGCATTGAATTCCCTCGTCCAAATCATTAATATATATTGTAAATAGCTGGCGTCCCAGCACTGAGCCTTGCGGCACCCCACTAGTCACTGCCTGCCATTCTGAAAAGGACCCGTTTACTCCTACCCTTTGCCTCCTGTCTGCTAGCCAGTTCTCTATCCACATCAATACTGAACCCCCAATACCGTGTGCTTTAAGTTTGTATGCTAATCTCTTATGCGGGACCTTGTCGAAAGCCTTCTGAAAGTCTAGATATAACACATCCACTGGTTCTCCCTTATCCACTCTACTAGTTACATCCTCGAAAAAATCTATCAGATTTGTCAGACATGATTTACCTTTCGTAAATCCATGCTGACTTTGTCCAATGATTTCACCACTTTCCAAATGCGCTGCTATCCCATCTTTAATAACTGACTCTAGCAGTTTCCCCACTACCGATGTTAGACTAACTGGTCTGTAATTCCCCGCTTTCTCTCTCCCTCCTTTTTTAAAAAGTGGGGTTACATTAGCTACCCTCCAATCCTCAGGAACTACTCCAGAATCTAAGGAATTTTGAAAAATTATCACTAATGCATCCACTATTTCTGTGGCTACCTCCTTGAGTACTCTGGGATGCAGACTATCTGGCCCTGGGATTTATCGGCCTTCAATCCGTTCAATTTACCCAACACCACCTCCCGGCTAACCTGGATTTCACTCAGTTCCTCCATCTTATTTGACCCCCGTTCCACTGCTATTTCCGGCAGATAATTTATGTCTTCCTTAGTGAAGACAGAACCAAAGTAGTTATTCAATTGGTCTGCCATGTCCTTGTTCCCCATGATCAATTCACCTGTTTCTGACTGCAAGGGACCAACATTTGTTTTAACTAGTCTCTTTCTCTTTACATATCTATAAAAACTTTTGCAGTCAGTTTTTATGTTCCCTGCCAGTTTCCTTTCATAATCTATTTTCCCTTTCCTAATTAAGCCCTTTGTCTTCCTCTGCTGGATTCTGAATTTCTCCCAGTCCTCCGGTAGGCTGCTTTTTCTGGCAAATTTGTATGCCTCATCTTTTGTTTTTATACTATCCCTGATTTCCCTTGTTATCCATGGATGCACCACCTTCCCCGATTTATTCTTTTGCCAAACTGGTATGAACAACTTTTGTACTTCATCCATGCAGTCTTTAAATACCTTCCATTGCACATCCACTGTCCACCCGTTAAGAATCACCTGCCAGTCTATCTTGGCCAATTCACATCTCATACCTTCAAAGTTACCTTTGTTCAAGTTCAGAACCCTTGTTTCTGACTTAATTTTGTCACTCTCCATCCTAATGAAGAACTCAACCATATTATGGTCACTCTTGCCCAAGGGGCCACGCACAACAAGACTGCTAACTAACCCTTCCTCATTACTCAATACCCAGTCTAGAATAGCCTGCTCTCTCGTTGGTTCCTCCACATGTTGGTTGAGAAAACTATTGCGCATACATTCCAGGAAATCCTCTTCCTCAGCACCCCTGCCAATTTGATTCACCCAATCTACATGCAGATTGAAGTCACCCATTATAACCGTGTTACCCTTGTTGCACGCATTTCTAATTTCCTGTTTGATGCCATCCCCAACTCCAATACTACTGTTAGGTGGCCTGTACACAGTTCCCACTAGCGTTTTCTGCCCCTTAGAGTTTCGCAGCTCTACCCATATCGATTCCACATCCTCCATTAAATAACACACCTGCGAGAAAAGGTACTCCTCACTGTGATGACCAGGTACTCAGTCTTGATATAGTGGATGTCCGGAGGACCCTAAAAGGAGTGAACGCACAGAAGGCGGCAGGCCCTGATAACATACCAAGCCGGGTGCTCAGGGAGTGTGATGATCAGCTTGCACATGTCCTTACGGACATCTTCAACACCTCGCTGAACCAGACTGTCGTCCCATCGTGTTTCAAGACTGCCACCATCATACCAGTGCCAAAAAATTCCAAAATACAATGTCTCAACGATTACCGCCCTCTAGCACTCACTCCCATAATGATGAAGTGCTTCGAGAGGCTGGTCAGGGACCATATTACCTCCAGACTCCCCTCCACACTTGACCCATACCAGTTTGCTTACAGGCCAAACCGCTCCACAGAGGATGCTATATCCTCCGTACTCCATCTGAGCCTGGAACATCTAGAGGAGAAGAACACTTATGTGCGAATGCTGTTCGTGGATTTTTGTTCAGCATTCATCACAATCATCCCCCCAGCACCCGATAAGCAAACTGGTTCCATTGGGCCTCAGCACCCCCATGTGTAACTGGCTACTGGACTTCCTCATTGACAGACCCCAGTCAGTGAGAGTTGGAAACAACACCTCTAACATCATCTCTCTGAGCACCGGCTCCCCTCAGGGCTGTGTCCTGAGTCCACTGCTGTTCCCACATCCAAAGCCATGCTGATTACCCCTAATCAGACCTTGCCTATCCAAATGCCTGTATAACTTATCCCTCAGAATACTCTCCAGTAACTTTCCAACTACAGATGTTAAGCTCACCGGCCTATAGTTCCCAGCATATTCCCTGCAGTCCTTCTTGAAAAGAGGCACAACATTTGCCACCCTCAAGTCTTCTGGCACCTCTCCTGTATTTAAGGACGACTCGTAAGTTTCAACCGGGGCTCCTGCAATTCCCTCTTTAGTTTCCCTCAATGTCCTCGGATATATCTGATCAGGCCCTGGAGATTTGTCTACCTTCATATACGACAGTAACTTCAGTACTTCTTCGACAGTAAACCTGACTGGTCACAAGGGACTTCCATTGACTGCGCCAAGTTCCTCCGTCCTACTGTCTTTCTCCTCAGTAAATACAGAGGAGAAATACTCATTGAGGACCTTGCCCATCTCCTGTGGCACTGCACAGAAGTGACTGCCTTGATTCCTGAGAGGTCCCACTCTCTCTCTCTCTAGTTACCCTTTTCTCCCTTATGTATTTATAAAATCTTATGGGATTGTCCTTAATGCTACCCGCCAGAGCAATCACCTGGCCCCTTTTTGCCCTTCTGATCTTTTTCAGTTTACTCCTTAGTTCCCGAAACTCCTCCAGGAATGCACTTGATCCCAGCTACCTATACCTGTCCCATGCATCTTTCTTGTTTTTGACCAATGCCTCAATTTCCCTCATCAGCCAAGGTTCCATACATTTGCCTGCTTTGCCCCCCACTCGAACAGGGAAGTACATATCCTGAGCTTTCGTCAGCACACTTTTAAAAACATTCCAGTTGGCCAATATTCCTTTCCCCTCAAATAACCTGCTCCAGTCAACTTGAGTGAGACCTTCTCTCACACCCTCAAAGTTGGCCTTACTCCAGTTGAGCATTTTAACACGTGGACCCTCTCCGTCTCTATCCATAATAACTATCTTAAACCTAATCGAACTGTGGTCACCGGTCACAAAAGGCTCCTCCACAAACACTTCAGTAACTTGCCCCTCCCATTTTCCCAATACTATATCCAGCGTTGCCCTCTCACATGTGGGGGCCTCTACATACTGCTTAAGAATGTTCCTTAAGAACACTTTTGAGGAATTTCACCCCATCTAAACCCTTCACACTAAGATTTTCCCTGTCTATATTGGGATAACTAAAATCCCCTACTACAACAACCTTATTTGACCTGGAGCAGTCTGCAATCTCCTAGCATATGTGTCCTTCTAATCCCCATTGACTGTTCGGAGGTCGTAGTACACACCAAGAGGGTGAGCATCCCTTTCTTGTTCCTCAGCTCCACCCATTAGCCTCACTCATAAACCGTCCATAATGTCACATCTGATCACTGCCATGACATCCTCCTTAACCAACAATGCAACCCCCCACCCCCCCCCCCCCCTCCTCTTTTTCCCTCACCCCTGTCTCTCCTGAAGCTCCTGCACCCTGGAACTACCAGTCCTGCTCCTCCCTTAACCAGGTTGCAGTCATGGCTACATCTTCCCAGTCGCTCGTACCTATCCATGTCCTAAGCTCATCTGCCTTACCCGTCAGGCCCCTTGCATTAAAGATATTCCTTAAAGATAATTAAGATGTGTGCATTACTTCGACAAATGGTGAACAAAGTAGCATTCAATTACCTGAGTAAAACTTAAAGTGTTGGAGGAACTCAGCAGGTTAGGCAGCATTTGTTGAGGAAATGGACAGGTGACATGTCTTTAGTCAGAGGGTGGTGAATCTGTGGAATTCATTGCAATAGACAGCAGTGGAGGCCAAGTCAATAGATATTTTTAAGGCAGAGATTGTTATATTCTTCATTAGTAAGGGATAGACCAGCCATGAGTGAATGGCTGAATATACTTGATGTGCCTAATTCATATAAACGTATGAACAAGACATTTTGGGTCGGGCCCCTTCATCAGACTCATAGTCATCTAGCATCTACAATTTGCAGCATCTGCAGTTTCTTGCAGCATCAATTACCCGAGTTAACTCTATCTTTTTCTTTTTTACACTTACAGAACTAAACCACTAGAACTCTAAAGTACAATATTACTGGAACCACTTATTCCCTGTGCCCATTGTGTTATTTGGGGTGGAAGATTACAACCTTCACGTGGTCCGCCCTGTTTCGACTAATGCAATCATCTCGATGTGCACAAACGGAAGATCAAATAGAACAAGTTGTCCAACAACTTTATGCTGTGCACGCCACACGAAAAAAGAAGATTGTGTTATTTGTTTCCAGAAAGGCCCTGTCTAATTTTATTCCTTTAGTTCAGCCAAACATTCTAAATATGATACTTTCATTTTTGAATTCCCCCTCAATTTAGCTTTAAGGAAACTAAGCTTAACTTTGTGTCATGATCTCACTGGGTCATATTGAATTTATCATTTATTAATTCCTTTAATACCCATTATTCCTTCAGACAGTCACTGTATCTTCATCTTAAGGGTAACCACCAACTGTAGATCATTTTATTGTGATTTTGTTTGAGAAAGATTCCAAATAATATGAGCACTACTGCTATCTTCCTTTTTATGGATACTGTATATGTTTGTAAAGTTAAAACTGCACATGAGTAAGTGCTTGTAACCCTGCAGGTTAGAAATTATTGTTGATGATCTACACATATTTGATGCACTTGTTTCAAAGTGTTTCTGTTAGGGGTTGGCTAACAAAGTAGAAAATGAATTTTTGAAAGAATTGCATTAAATAGGACCAACACAACCATAGTTTCCAGTATAGTAATTCTTTCATTAAAATAGTGTGATGGGGCATTGCTTGTCGGCATATAAAAAGGAAAGCAATGCTAATCATTTATGAAGATCAATTCATTCCTCACAGTGAGAATTACATGAAGCATAATGAAATGAATACTAAGGGAACATTTCATTATCAGCATGAGAAAGAATACATGTTTTCAATAATTACGCTGAGCAAAAGTTTAAAGTGAAAATTATACATTTCATTTATATCACCCATAACAAAGAGAAAACTTCCATGGTGCATGCAGTTTCTTGCAAGAGGCAAAATCACTGCACACAATGTTCCTCATCACACTTTGTCAGCAACACCTCTTATTATTATAAAACAATATCTTATGACTTACCATTTGCAATAACTTGACTCATCAGAAAACATTTTTATAGCATCTGAGACAAATGCTGATACATTTTACGGCATCACAATCTTGTGGATTTTTTTAGAAATCCACATCCATTTTAGGCCACAAGTAAAGAAATATTATCCCTATTCTTTGAACCAATGGTTTCTAGCCAGTTACCATGACAACCATTACAATACAAAATAATGGAGCACAATGTCAATTGCTGATTCAGTCCTGCACCATAACCTGGACAATTGATGTTGGGAAGAAGAGAAACACTTGTAGCTATAACGACATAAGCGTGTATGTGGGAAGGATGATAAAGGAACATCATTGTGAGCAGCTATGAGTGATAATCAGCAATATAATTTGAGCCTTTGTTTGCAAAATATGTTTATTCTACCCTTTCATAGAATGTGGATGCTTTTGGCAGGGCAACATTTGTTGCCCATCCCAAATCGACCTCGAACTGAATGACTTGCCAGGCCCTTTCAGAGCTACAGAAGGCTATCGAGCCAATGGATATTTTTAAGGCAGAGATTGATAGATTCTTGATTAATATGGGTGTCATGGGCTATGGGGAGATGGCAGGAGAACGGGGTTAAGAGGGAAAGATGGATCATCCATGATTGAATAATGGAGTAGACTTGATGGGCTATCACTTATGAACATGAACCTATAAAGAATTAAGGGCCTGTCCCACTTGGCGATTTTTCGGCGACTGCCGGCGTCATATCAGGGTCTCCAAAAGATTTTGATCATTGCAAAATCTAGTGATGATAAAAAAATGTTGCGACACGTGAAAAAACACCGTGCATAAATACGACATCACGCCGCATCACGACTGCGTCGTACTGCATCGCACCACATCACGCTGCAACTCGTTCGGTGACCTGATACGTCAGTCGCCGGAAAAACCGCCAAGTGGGACAGGCCTTTTAGGCATGTTGAGGTGGATAAGGAATCACAAAACAAATAACCCATGCAGCTTTTGTACTGAAAGAATGTTAGTGAACAACATGTGTTATTTTAAAGTAGAGTGATGATTTCATAGTCACTGATACTGCTGTTAGCTTTTGACTGAATTTAAACAATCCAACTCATGTGGCTGAACTTGAAATCTTATCTGTGAATCTTTAGACCAGGTCTGTTAATTGCATTGACAACTCTGGTGGCATGGTGGCATAGTGGTAGAGCTGCTGCCTTACAGCACCAATGACCCGGGTTCGATCCTGACTGTGGGTGCTTGTCTGAACGGAGTTTGTACATTCCCCGCGTGACTTGCGTGGAATTTCTCCGAGATCTTTGGTTTCGTCTCATATTCCAAAGACAAACATGTTTGTAGGTTAATCGGCTTGGTATAAGTGTAAAGTTGTCCCTAGTGTGTGTTGGGTAGCGTTAATGTGAGGGAATTGCTAGTTGGCGCGGACCTAGTGGACCGAAGGGCTTGTTTCCACGCTGTATCACTAAACTAAACTAAAACTTGTTACCCAATTGTGAAGTGGTTCACAGGCTAAGTGATCCATCGGCAAAAAGAATAATACTGTGGGATTGCTGGCTCGCAACGGGCAAATTCGTTTTGGGCCTTTCCATCGGCGGGAGAGTCTGTAGTGAAACACCTATCATGTGCACAGGTGACAGAACCAATCTGTGCCTGTCTGAAGTTACATCTCGCAAGTGGCATACACTCCATCAGAAACTTTAGACATTTTTAGTTTTAAAAATGATAAAAATCCAAGCTATGGCTTTTTTTTAAACAAAATCCAACACCAGGGCTTTACATTCGCCTGGAGTTCAAAGTCAAAAGTCAAAAGAGTTTATTGTCATGTGTTTCTGACAGGACAATGAAATTATTTCTTTGCATAGCACAACAGAACATAGTAGGCATTGACTACAATTATATACATAAATACACACATGAATTACTAAATTGATAAAGTGCAAATAACAGATGGAGGGGTATTAATGTTCAGAGTTTTGTCCGAACCAAGGTTAATAGCCTGATGGCTGTGGGGAAGTAGCTGTTCCTGAACCGGGTCGTTGCAATACTCAGGCTCTTGTACCTTCCACCCATCTCCTCCTCAAGACTGTTAATATTAGTAAATCTGCACCTCCTCCAACCTTACCTACTGTGTCCGCTGTTCCAGGAGTGGACTGGGCGAGATTATGCACTGGCTCAGCGATCGTTTCGCTGGACACCTCCGCTCAATCTGCCTAGGCCGATGCGATCTCCCCGTTGCTAAACACTTTAATTTCCCCTCCCATTCCCACACTGACCTTTCTGTCCTGGGCCTCCTCCAATATCAAAGTGAAGCTCAATGCAAATTGGAGGAACAGCGCCCCATATTTCGCTTGGTAAGCTTACAACCCAACAATATGCAATTTTGATTTCACTGACATCATTGTATGCCTTGTTGCACCTTCCCCTCAGCTAACAATGAACATTCCTTGATCATCGTCTGCTTTGATTTGTCATTTCCAGACCTTACCCTTCAATATATTTAGTCTCCCTCTCCCCTGACTCTCGGTCTGAGGAAGGGTCTCAACCCGAAGCATCACCCATTCCTTCACTCCAGAATTGCTGCCTATCGCACTCCAGTATTTTAGTTACTCCGGTATTTTATGTCTATCTACCCATTTAATATATTAGGTCAATTGCTCTTCATTAGTGAAAGTTAAGAGCTAATTGAATGGAGTTCTTTTGACATTAGCCAATTATTTCAGATGGAACAATGTTAAACTGTCAGTAAAAGAGCAGGGAGTGAGAAAGCTGGAGTGCTCTTAGTTAGAACATAGCACATAGAACAGCACGGCAGAGAAACATGCACTTCAGCCCTTAAAGTCTGTGCCAAACATAATGCCAAGATAAACTAATCACATCCACCTATATGTGATTAATTCCCCTCCATCCTCTGCATAACCATGTGCCTATCTAAAACCCTCTTAAGTGCCGCTATCATATCTGTCTCAACCACCACCCCTGGCAGGATAACGCATTACACTCTGTGTGCAATACTTGTCCCACACATCTCCTGTTAAAGCTATGCCCACTTCGGCATTTCCACCCCGTGAATACAGGTTTGAACGCCTACCCCATCTGTGCCTCTCACCATTTTGTATACTTCTATTAGGTCTCCCCTCAACCTTCAACACTCCAAAAAAAAAATCCAAATTTGTCCAACTTCTCCTTATTGCTAAAGGGCAGCATTGTGGCGCAGTGGTAGAGTTGCTGGCTTACAAAGGCATTGCAAAGGCATTGCAAAGGCATTGCAAAGGCATTGACCTGGGTTCGATCCCAACCACGGGTGCTGTTTGTACAGAGTTTGTACATAGACCAAATGGATAGAAAATTGACTTTATGATTGGCAGCAGTGGGTGATGGAAGAAGGTTGGCTTTCGGACTGGAGGGCTGTGAATAATGGTGTGCCTCAGGGTCAGTGCTGGGCCCATTGCTGTTTGTGGTCTATGTCAATGATTTGAATGAGAATGTAGAAGGCATACATAGTTTAGGTATGTTACAATACTTACCTTTAGCGGCGCTGCAGTTCTGCCACTCCCCGTGTGCGCGACTTTGGTGCCTTTCAGAGGGGGGCGGGTTTAAAATGTCGTTTTTCTCCAGACAATTCAAGTCGATCCATCTCAGGGGATTTCGTCGCTAAAGAGAAATCGCTCCGACATTTGTTTTATGAAGGTATTTTTAAACTGCACTAGAACATTTATTAGCTTGAGTAATTTAAAAATCATCTTCTAATGCCCCTGTCCCACTTAGGAAACCTGAACAGAAACCTCTGGAGACTTTGCGCCCCACAGGGGATGGAGGGGAATTAATCACATATAGGTGGATGTGATTAGTTTATCTTGGCATTATGTTTGGCACAGGCTTTAAGGGCTGAAGTGCATGTTTCTCTGCCGTGCTGTTCTATGTGCTATGTTCTAACTAAGAGCACTCCAGCTTTCTCACTCCCTGCTCTTTTACTGACAGTTTAACATTGTTCCATCTGAAATAATTGGCTAATGTCAAAAGAACTCCATTCAATTAGCTCTTAACTTTCGTGTGGAAAAGCAATGGGGAACAAGATGCTAATTTCCGAGTGTGAAAATGTCCATAACTTTTTTTAATACTGAAGATATGAAAGTGAATTAGTTGTCAAATTAAACTTCTTTTTATGCTTCATCTGATGGGATAAATTGCAGACTTGATTTTTGAAATCTCAAAATGTTGTAACATTGCTACATAGTTTACAGATGACACTAAAGTGGGTTGTACCATTGATAGCAAAGATGGTTATCAAAAATTAAAGCAGGGTCTCGATCAGTTGGGCAAATGGGCTGGGGAATAGTCATTGGAGTTTAATGCAGATACAGTAAGTGCGAGGTGTTGCATTTTTCAAAACCAGGACTGGGCCTGCACAGTAAATTGTAGGGCTCAGGGGAGCATTGGAGAGCTGAGGGATCTAGGAGTGCAGGTGCATAGTTCTTTGAAAGTGGCATCACAAGTAGATAGGGTGGTCAAGAAGGTTTTCAGCCCAATGTCCTTCATCAGTCAGAGTATTGAGTATAAATGTTAGGAAGCTATGTTCTAGTTGTATAGGACATTAATGATGCCACATTTGGAATATTGTGTTGAGTTTTGGTCATCCTGTTACAGGAAAGATGATGTTAAACTCAAAAGAGTGCAGATAAGATTTACAAGGATGTTACAAAGACTTGAGGGCCTGAGCTATATGGAGAGGTTGTGCAGGCTAGGACTTTATCCCATGGAGTGCTGGAGAATCTGGGGTGAGGTCTATAAGATCATGAGGAGAATAGATAGGATAGATGCATAGTCATTTACCAGAGTAGGGGGGTCAAGACCTAGAAGACATAGGTTAAGATGAGAGGAAAAAGATTTAATAGGAACCTGAAGGACAACCTTTTCACACAGAGGGTGATGTGTGTATGGAACAAGCTGCCAAAGGTACTATAATAAAATTTAAAATATATTTAGACAGACACATGGATAGGAAGTGTTTAGGGGGATGTGGTCAAAACATGGGCAGTTGGGACTGGTGTAGAGAGGGTTCCCGACATTGACAAGTTGGGCTGAAGGGCCTGTTACTGTGTTGTATGACTCTCTAAGAGTTGGGAATTGGGTGCCATTGCATTTTTGGAACAAAAAGGCAGGCATATCTGGGGCCCTTGTTAGTGCCATTGGTTGTAACTTCATGTTGAAAAAAGTGCCAGGAGCCAAGGATGAGGGGGAATCCTATAGGGACATATAAAATTATAAAAGGACTGGACAAGCTAGATGCAGGAAAAATGTTCCCAATGTTGGGCGAGTCCAGAACCAGGGGCCACAGTCTTAGAATAAAGGGGAGGTCATTTAAGACTGAGGTGAGAAAATACTTTTTCCCCCAGAGAGTTGTGAGTTTATGGAATTCCCTGCCACAGAGGGCAGTAGAGGCCAAGTTACTGGATGGATTTAAGAGAGAGTTAGATAGAGCTCTAGGGGCTAGTGGAGTCAAGGGATATGGGGAGAAGGCAGGCATATGGAACGATCAGCCATGTTCTCAATGAATGGTGGTGCTGGCTTGAAGGGCCGAATGGCCTCCCCTGCACCTATTTTCTATGTTTCTATGTTTCTAAAAGAGAAGCTGATGAGAGTAAATGGGCTGTCCCACTGCTGCGACCTAATCTGCGAGTTTAGACGAGGTTGCCCTCGACTCAAACTCACAGCATGGTCGACACAAGGTCCTAGGAGGTCTTATGAGGTCACTGGAACTCTCCTTCATGCTCGAGGGAAGTTCCCGAATACTCGTGGCCTCAGCTCGGTCGCGGAAACATTTTCAGCATGTTGAAACATTTTCTGCGAGTAAAATTTGGTCGGCATGGGTCTTTTTGACTTGTAGTGCAGTAGAGTGGGGTCGCCATAGGCAATCTCCTTCGCTGACCGGGCATTTTGATTGGCTCATTGGAGTTTTCAGGACACAGGAAAACCGACCTGTACGTAAAATGCCCGCTAAACTTTATTATACTTCTTAAAAGTGTCTTCACTCCTTCTCCCCCCCTTCTTTCCCCCTTCTCCCCCCCCCCCCCAACCCCCACGCGCTCTTTAAAGGACTTACCATACACTGTGGCAGCCGGGGGGGGGGGGGGGTGTGTGTGTGTGTGTGTGTGTGTGTGTGTGTGTGTGTGTGTGTGTGTGTGTGTGTGTGTGTGTGTGTGTGTGTGTGTGTGTGTGTGTGTGTGTGTGTGTGTGTGTGTGTGTGTGTGTGTGTGGCTCTGTCTCTCTGTCTCTCTGTCTCTCTGTGTCTGTGTGGTCGGTCGATCCAGCTCGCAGTTTCAACGCGGACGGTCGATCCAGCTCGAGGTTTTCCAGGCCCTCAAGATTAAAGGTCGAAGGCACTCTTCTTAACTCACGGATTAGGTTGCTGCAGTGGGACAGCCCCTTAAGATCTGTCTTAAGTACGGTTCCAACATGAAACGTCACTCATCCTTTTTCTCCGGAGATGCTGCCGACCCATTGCGTTACTACAGCACTACCCGGTTTAAACCAGCATCTGCAATTCCTGCCTAGACTCTGGTGAGGCCAGGTGGAGGAGAGTGTAAGTAAAGGTATCTCTCTCCCCTTTCTTGATCATTTTCAGGTGCTGGACGATATAATAAATTAATCATCTTTGACCCAGCTCAGCCTTGTGTTTGTTCCCCACACATAATCTCCATGTTATTATTTTTGCTCTTTGGTTTGTTGAGTATCTACACAAGTTCACACGTTCACAAGCTATAGGAGTGGAATTAGGCCATTTGGCCCACCGAGTCTACTCCGCCATTCAATCATGGCTGATCTCTACCTCCTAATCTAATTTTCCTGCCTACTTCCCATAACCCTTAACACCCATTCTAATCAATAATTTGTCTATCTCTGCCTTAAAAATATCCACTGACTTGGCCTCAGAGCCCTCTGTGGCAATGAGTTCAACAGATTAACTACCCTCTGACAAGAGAAGTTCCTCTTCACCTCCTTTCTAAAAGGGGGCCCTTTAATTCTGAAGCTATGACCTCTGGTCCTAGATTCACCCACCAGTGGAAACACCCTTTCCACATCCCCTCTATCTATGCCTTTCATTATTCTGTAAGTTTCAGAGGTCCCCCCTCATCGTTCTAAATTGCAGCGAGCAGAGGCCCAGTGCTGTCAAACGCTCATCATATGTTAACCCACTCATTCCTGTAATCATTCTTGTAAACCTCCTCTGGACCCTCTCCTGACCCATCACATCCTTCCTCAGATATGGGGCTGAAATTTGCTCACAGTACTCCAAATGAGGCTTGACCAGTGCCTTATAGAGCCTCTACAAGAACCGGAGGCCTCATCACTACTGCCATCCTGTTGAACCAATTGGGCCATGGGCAGTGACTAGCCCTTCGACAGAAGATCCCAGTGGATTTTTTACTATTTGTGCCGTAGGTAGGCAATGTCATTCAGATGGATGAAACTGGTCCATATGCACTCGTTATGCCTGACAAAAGCCAAACAGTCGGACTCCTCTGCTCAATGTGACTGAGATCTGCTCTGAATTGAGGACAGAGCCCAATACTGGAGCATGATATGCCACTATCTGCACTTCAGCAAAGTTATTTCTTGGTACTGCTGTGTGCAGTTATGGAAGTTAAACACTGATGAATAGTGATGGAAGGATGGATAGTAACTCACAATGGTATTGCCACATAAAGCAAAACAAGGTTGAGAGAAATAGATCGGGTAAATGCACAGAGTCTCTTGCCCAGAGTGGGGGAATCGAGAACCAGAGGAGGTAGCTTTAAAATAAGGGGGAGAAGTTTTAATAAGAACCTGAGGGGTAACTTTTTAAACAAAGATGGTACATGGAACAAACTGCCAGAGGAGGTAATTGAGGCAGGTACTCTCGCAGCATTTAAGAGGCATTTAGACCGGTGCATGGATAGGACTTGTTTTGAGGGATATGGGCCAAATGCAGGTGGGACTAGTGTAGATGGGACATGGTAGTTGGTGTGAGCAAGTTGGGCCTATTTACCTGTTTCTACGTTGTATGACACCATGACTCGAAGATCCAGTGCATTAAGGTATGTGGCTAAAAGTTTGGACCAAGAGATTAGATTTATGCATGGTCTCAAAAAAAGATAAAACTGGTCACGTTCAAAGGGTTCAGGCAGTCTGCAACAGATTACTGCTCATCGGACTTATTTAACTAAGCGATTAGCAATCTTCACTAGAATTCTTCTATTGTCAGGTTGTTATCCCAACATTTTTCTCTTTTTAATTCTCAGTGCTACCATGAAACAAGCAGATAAGAGTAAAATGATTGCCCTCTTAAAAACCTTGAGGAATGTTATTAATGGATGTAACTTTCTTTTGATGCCCCTATGGAAAGATCATTAGATTTCATGGCAACAATGAAAATAGTGCTTTAAAATGTCTGATTTATCACAGGTAAGTATTTTGAATCCATTATAAAAGAAAAAACATTTCTGATGATGCACAATTAATAATCAGTTATTATTAGCAGGTTATGTATTATTTAAGGACTATTGTCTTAATATTTTGGTAATCAAAAAAATGTGGAAAATTTCACTAATTATACCCCATGATCTCACTTATTTCTTATCAACAAAGATATCTAGATAGGATTTTTTTCTTTTTTCATTATTTGAGCATGAACAATAATTTCATTGTAGAGAATGAAACATTATTGTGGTTCATTGCTTGTGAAAGACCTTCTAGGCTTATTCATCCCACTGGGACTCATGAATTATGAGTTGTTCACATGTTATCATTTGAATTCTTTCACATGTTATATACTCCAAGATGTGGTACAGTGGTGTTTTATAATCCTGCGTATCATATATATATTAAATAAACTCTCCTTGGTAAGTTTAAAAATGATCTGCTAATAATTGTCCTGATACTGCAATTCATTCATTATCCTGGAGCTGCAGAATTGAGCTCAATGATATAGTCCCAACGCAGTCCAAAAATAACTTTTAACACTGGCTCTTTTTGGTCTGAGTGGGTGAGTGGGATAACTAATAGCTACATTTCGTGTGGCACGATGGCGCAGCAGTAGAGTTGCTGTCTTACAGTGCTTACAGTGCCAGGGACTTGGATTCAAGACCTGGCTATGGGTGCTTGTCTCTACGGAGTGTGTGCTTTCTCCACTTGACCTGCGTGGGTTTTCTCTGAGAACTTCAGTTTCTTCACACTCTCCAAAGATATACAGGTTTGTAGGTTAATTGGCTTGGTGTCAATGTTAAAATTGTCCCTAGTGTGTGCAGGTTAGTGTTAATGTGCGGAGGTCGTTGGTCGATGGGGGCTCGGTGAGCCGATGGGCCTGATTTTGCGCTGTATCTCTAAACACTCTAATTAATTATTTCCACATTCAACGGTTGGGGGTTCAGGGGAGGGGGAGGGTAAGGATTTAATTATGCATTGTTGATTATTTGCTATTTGTATGATGGTCTTTCTCAACTCAAGAAAGTCAAAGCGTTTAGTTGTCATAGGTACTGAAACGGAACAATTAAATTCTTACTTGCCAGAACAAGAAAATAATAATTGATAACGTGGAACTATCTGACATAACCTCAATAGTTATGATGCAAGTTGGATTTAAAAGGAAGTGTTCATGGCCTGATATCTCTCTTGACTCAATTAAATACAATAAACTGTCGAACTTTGCTAGAACAGCAGAATATGTTAGATTAAATTCCACATGAACGATTTTAATGACACTCAGATTGGCAGGATTTTGTGGTAAATAATGGTTAAGAATAGGACAGTGGTAAAAACTGAAGGATACGAGAAATATGTGGAAGGTACAGAGAATTACTGCTCCATGTCCAGACATAATTAAAGCAAGACAAGAAGTATAATTGCAGGAGAGAGATTGGATCTTAAATGGGTTTGAACAAAAATATATGTGGAGAGAACAATGGGAGAGGAAGTGTAATGTGTAAAAGTGTAAAATATGGTAACGTAATAAAGAAGGGATAGCTCAAACATACTCGATGCATGGGAGTACAATAACCAAGAAACCAAATAGTTTTTCTGAACCTGACATTGAACATAGTCAGGATGTACAAGGCAGCAAGCCACAAAATCAGAAGTTATAATTCTTCAGGAATATTCTTAGGTAGTCTCTCAGGATCACAACTACCTTATATTAACTTTAGTTCTGTGCATCCTAAGATATTTCACAAAGCCAGTAGGAGGGGTCTGGAGTAACATGACAGATTTGGAAGGTAAGTAGATGGTGTGGTTTATTCTACTGTGATTCTTGGTCACATCCCAAATGTTAATGGTTCATGGTATATTCATTGTCATGTGTACCAGGTATGGTGTTCCATCTCTATTTTGAATGGCAGTGGATTAGAGTTTCCCAGGAGTTAGATGGAATAATTTTCAAAGAGGCTTTGGAACTTCCTTGTAACTTTAACTGTAATCAACTGTTAATCCCTTGCCATGGCAAAGCTCAGAGCAGAATGTTTAGAGAATCTAGTGTGAGGCATATATACGGGACGGCAAAGTGCCGCAGCGGTAGAATTGCTGCTTTCAGCGCTTGCAGTGCCGGAGACTCGGGTTCGATCCCGACAACGGGTACTGTCTGTACGGAGTTTGTAATTTCTCCCCATGGCCGAGGGTTTTTACCGAGATCTTCGGTTTCCTCCCACACTCCAAGAATGTACAGGTATGTAGGTTAATAGGCTTGGTGTAAGTGTAAAATGTCCATAGTGTGTGTAGGATAATGTTAATGTGCAGCATTCGCTGGTCGGTGCAGACTCGTTTCCGCGCTGTATCTCTAAAAAAAACTAAACTAATCCAATGGAGCTGGTTTTACTGCAATATAGATCTCAATGCTGGTCACATTGGGCTGCAAGAGGACACAGAGCAAGTCTGTGTATCATTTTGTTTAGTTTTTGCCTTTGCTGCAAAAGCCGTCAAAATAAATTGAAAAACATTATTTCTATGTGTGTTAAAATGGAATTACCAAAGAGTAATTAAAACATGCACAAATATGCGACAGTCAAATCTGGCAATCTCTGGTCCAGAAACAGATTTGTATTATTTTATTCACTGCATAACTTCTAACTAAAGAATAATATTCAACAGAAGATAGAATTATATATAAATTCTGCATTTGCTATCTATTGCTTGAAGAACAACATATGAGTACAGGTCAGAGAAGAATCAGGGGCACGATAGCGCAGCAGTAGAGTTGCTGCCTTACAGCACCAGAGACCCAAGTTCGAACCTCACTACGGGGGCTTTTAGTGTAACTCAGCGGAACAGGCAGCATTTCTGGAGAGAAGGAATGGGTGACATTTCGGGTCGAGACCCTTCTTCAGACTGATGTCAAGTGAATGGGAGGTACATGGATAAGGAAGTGTATAGATGAAACAGGACTACGGGAATGGAGATCAAGGAAAATGTAGAATAGATAATTGTTAGTTGGGAGAAGGTACAGTAACATCAAAGCAAACAGAGATAACGTAGTCGGAGACAGTGAGACCTGTCGGAGAACTGGGAAGAGAGAGGGGATGGAGAGAGAGGGAAAGCAAGGGTTACTTGAAGTTAGAGAAGTAAATGTTCATACCATTGAGGTGTAAGCTGTTCAAGCGAAAGGTGCTATTCCTCCAATTTTCACTGGGCTTCACTCTGACAATGGAGGAGGCCCAGGATAGAAAGGTTTGTGTAGGAATGGGAGGGGGAGTTAAAGTGTTTGGCAATCGGGAGATCAAATAGGTTTAAGCTTTTAGTTTAGTTTAGAGATACAGCATGGAAACAGGCTCTTCAGCCCACCTTGTCCGCACCGACCAGCGATTCTTGCACATTAACACTATCGTTTACATACTAGGGAAAATTTTACATTTGCACCAAGCCAATTAACCTACAAATCTGTACGTCTTTGATGTGTTGGAGGAAACAGGAGCCTCCCAGAGAAACCCCACACAAGTCATGGGGAGAAGGTACAAAATCCGTACAGACACACACCTGTAGTCAGGATCAAACTCGGATGCTGTCTGTGCGGAATTTGTACGTTCTACTCGTGATCATGTGGGTTTTTCCCGGGTGCTCCGGTTTTCTCCCACACTCCAAAGATATAGATGTTTGTAGCTGTTTGTAAAAAGTTGTAAATTGTCCCTAGTGTGTAGAATAGTGCCAGTTTACTGGCATTGCTGGTCGGCGCGGACTCGGTTTGCAAAGGGCCTTTCTCTGCTATGTATCTCTAAACAAACGAAAACAGCTGGACAGCTCTCTGAGGCGAGTATGAATATGCAAAGTGCACAAAAAGCCCAAAATATCTTTCCAAACCTCTACTTCTATTTCCATAAGAAAGGACAATTGCTCAGGGAGATTCAAGTGGCTCCTATCTGTGATTAGAGTTCACAAAGGTAGGTTTACTTCAGATACAAAAGCAGATATATTTTAACGTGATTCACCACTGGGAAGAGAATGATATTCTGCTTTGAAATAAGTCTCCTTGTGGTACTCGAAACAGTGAAGAGGCTGGGGGTTTTATGGTGAAGAGGATTCAATTCTCAAGTGAATGAAGTACAAATATCCTGCATGAACACCAAAAAGCTAGCTGACAGGTCCAACAAGTAGGCAAGAACGCAAACAATATATTGGCCTACATTGTAAAAAGGATGGAGTATAAAAATTTGAAGGTGTTGTTACAATTATTCAGGGTGTTGGTGTAGCCTTATCTGGAATATGGTGTAGTTTTGGTCCCCTTTCCTTAAACAAATGATGATAATGACCAGGAGCGCCGCACGATTGGCAGCCCCGCTACCAGTCTGTCTGTTTTTTTGTCTTTAAATATTTTTAGTGTGTGTTAAAAGTTTGTGTAATTGTTCTCCGGTTTGTTTTGTGTAGAGGGAGGGGGTAGGGGTCAGGGGAACCTTTTGTTTTCAGTTTCTTACTGTTGCGATGCGATTACCATAGATACAATTAATTTGCGGGATCGCATTTGCTCTGCGGCCTACCATTGATGGAGCTGGAGGCCTTTGGGCCCCACCGCAGGGCATGGACTTAACATCGGAGCCGATCTCTTGCCTGGGAGTGGCCTGTGGACTTACCATCAAGGGCTCGCAGTCTCGGGAGAGGGTAGTCAGGAAGCACCAAGGCAACGGAAGGTTCGACCAGCCCCGACGCGGGGTCTGAACGGCAGCGCAGGTAAGCTGACATCCCGACTGATCGCCTCGATGCAGAGGGTCAAAACGCCGCCAGCTACGGGAGACAAGATCGTCCCGTCAATGGAGGGTTTGAGACCCCCGACCATGTGAGAACAAAAAAGGGAAGGGATTTGAACTTTTTTTTGCCTTCCATCATAGTAAGGAATGTGAAATAGCTGTGGTGGATCTTTATGTTAAAATGTGTTTTGTGTGTTCCATTGCTTTTTATTTGTCTGTCAGACTTGGCAAATGAAATTCCTCGTATGTTGCAAAACATACTTAGCTAATAAAGTATTATTGTGATTCGCTTAAATGGTGGTGCAGGTTTGATGGGACTATACCAGCTTCTATTTTTTAATCTTCTTGTATGATTGTATGAGGGAAATTGGTTTGCCAACAGTCACAACACACCAGGTACACAAAAACTTGAAATTAAACATGCAGAAATAAACAAAAAGGACAAGCGACTATTCGCTGGCTGCCTTGTGCACAGTGCCTTCACCAGAACAAATGAACAAACAAACACAGTTTTATCCCCTGGGCAGAGGATTCTAAACTAGTGTGGGCCCCACTCCCCCACACCGGGTCCCGATTGGTTCTCCCACCGTCCCTCACAGCGGTCCCCACACGCCAGGTCCCGATTGTCTTCCCAGCCCCCCCCCCAACATTCCACTGCCACTGAGGCTTCCACTACTGCCGAGGCGCCCATTGCCGCTGAGGTTCCATCACTATCGAGGCTCTCATTGCCATCGAGGCTCAAGCTGCCACTGACTCAATATCAATATCAATATCAGTTTTATTCGTCACTTGCACATGAAGTGCAAGTGAAATGAATTTGCCAGCAGTAGTACAATGAAAAAAGAACACACAAAAACATAATTTAAAAAAACTCCCGCTGCCGCCACCATGGTATCCATCGCTGCTGCCGCTTAGGCTCCTTGGACCCAGGCCGTCCTCGTTGCCCGGCTTCTCCGCCGTCCCATGGGAGGCCTGTGAGGCGAGTCAGGCCCACTGGGACACGTTTTGGTCGTCGGTCGTCGCTCCGGTCGACGGTGAGCAGTTCGGCGAGTGAATCGGCCCCGCGCGACTCCCCGGGATACTCCTGCCATGCGGCCAGCCCCCCGGGACAACGGAGCTGGTATACATGTACATAGCCATGGATCTGTAAACAAACAAAGCTTTTAGATGTCATATACGAGCCTGTTCAATGCGGAATACCACTAATATCATTGTAATCATTTGAACATAGTGTAACTGTGAAATTTCAAAGCTGAGGTCCATCAGAAGTTTAAAGACATTTAAATGTGTATTCTATATGGCTAAGAAAGAAAGTCTGACATATAAAAGAGAAAAAAACTGTTTGGACTTTTATACAACTTCCAATTTACAAATAATTTCTTACTGAATGAAGGTAAACAAAAATGCTGGAGAAACTCAGCAGGTGAGGCAGCATCTATGGGGTGAAGGAAATAGGCAATGTTTCGGATTGAGACCCTTCTTCAGACTGATGTAAGGTGGGGGGGGGCAGGAAGAAGAAAGGAAGAGGCTGAGACAGTGGGTTGAGGGAGAACTGAGAAGGGGAGGAGAAAGCAGGGACTACCTGAAATTAGAAAAGTCAATGTTCATACCGCAAGAGTGCAAATTGCCCAAGCGAAATATGAGGTGCTGCTCCTCCAATTTATGGTGGTCTTCACTCTGGCCATGGAGGAGGCTGAGGACAGAAAGGTTGGATTTGGAATGGGAGGGAGAGTTGAAGTGCGGAGCCACCGGGAGATCAGGTAGGTTAATGCGAACCGAACGGAGGTGTTGGGCGAAGCGATCGCCAAGCCTACGCTTGGTCTCACGGATGTAGAGCAGCTGACATCTAGAGCAGCGGATTCAAAAGATGAGGTTGGAGGAGGTGCAGGTGATCCTCTGACGCACCAGGAAAGACTGCTGGGGTCCTTGAATGGAGTCAAGGGGGGAGGTAAACGACAAGTGTAGCATTTCCTGCGGTTGCAAAGGAACGTGCCAGGAGAGAGGGTGGTTTGGGTGGGAAGGGACAAATTGACCAGGGAGTTATAGAGGGAGTGGTCTCTGCGGAAAGCAGGCAGGGCAGGAGATGAAGATGTGGCCAATGGTGGGATCCTGTTGGAGGTGGCGGAAATGTCGGAGGATTATTTGTTGTATGTGCCGGCTGGTAGGGTTGAAGGTGAGGACAAGGGGGCTCTGCCATTGTTACGAGTGGGGGGGGGGGGGGGATGGGGAGTGAGAGCAGAGTTACGGGGTATAGAAGAGACCCTGGTGAGAGCCTCATCTATAGTAGAAGAGGGGAACCCCTGTTCCCTGAAGAATGAGGACCTCTCCGATGCCCTGGTGTGGAACACCTCATCCTGGGTGCAGATGCGACGTAGTCGTGGAAATTGGGAATAGGTGATGGAGTCCATAAAGGAAGCTGGGTGGGAAGAAGTGTAGTCCAGATAGGCATGGGAGTCTAGGACTATCAGTCTGAAGAAGGGTTTCGGCCCGAAGCTTTGCCTATTTCCTTTGCTCCATAGATGCTGCTGCACCCGCTGAGTTTCTTCAGCATTTTTCTGTACCTTCGATTTTCTAACATCTGGAGTTCCTTCTTAAACACAGGCATGGGACTCAGTGGGTTTATAGTGAATGTCGGTCAGTAGTCTATCACCTGCGATGGAGATCGTGAGGTCTAGAAATGGTAGGGAAATGTCGGAAATGGTCCAGGTGTATTTGAGTGCCAGATGGAAATTACAGGTGAAATGGGTGAAGTCAGTGAGTTGTGTGTGGGTGCAGGAGGTAGCATCAATGCAGTCGTCGATGTAGCTGAGGTAGAGTTTGGGGACAGGGCCCTGGTACACCTCGAACAAAGGTTGTTTAACATACCCTACAAAGAGGCAGGCATAGCTAGGGCCCATGCGCCTGCCCATAGCTATGCTTAGCATTTGGAGGAAATGTGAGGAATCAAACAAAAAGTTATTAAGGGTAAGGACCAGCTTCGCTAGGCGGAGGAGTATCAGTAGATGGGGATTGGTTGATTCTGCGGTCAAGGAAGAAACAGAGGGGTTTAAGTGGGGGTGGACAGGACATCCATGGTAAAGATGAGGGAATGGGGGCCTAGAAACTGAAGTTCTGGAGTAGACGAAGAGCATGTGAGGTGTCTTGAACATAGGTAGGGAGGGATTTAACCAGGGGGGATAGGATGGAGTTGATTTATGTGGAAACATGTACAGGCAGAAACAATGGGTCTGCCAGGACAGTCAGGTTTGTGGATTTTGGGGAGAAGGTAAAATTGGTCCTTGCGGGGCTGGGGAATGATGAGGTTGGAGGCTTGGGGGGGCAGGGAGCCGGAAGTGATGAAGTCAGTGATAGTGATAGAGATAGTGGCCTAGTGTTCGTCTGTGGGGTCATGGTCCAAGGATAAGTAGAAGGAGGTGTCTGAGAGTTGGCGCGTGGCCTCAGCCTTGAAGAGAACAGCGTACCAGACTACCACGGCACCTCCCTTGTCGGCAGGTTTGATCACCCAGTCTGGGTTGTTGCAGAGTGAGTGGAAGGCTGTACGTTCTCTCACTGAATGGAGTTATTTTGAAAAATAGCAAAGAATTTTGTTTGTACAACAAAGATCTTGAAATTAACACATGTTTATTTATAATGTTATCTAAGGAATAATTAAACCGGCTTTACTCAATTGGAAGTTGAACCAATATTTTATAACCATTTTTGTTCTATTTACAAAATGAAATACATCTTCTCTACTTTATGTGATTAAATGACACTATTTACATCAGATCTGGGCAATTTTAAAAGTCTGCGATTGTATAAGCCTCAATCAACTACATAAAAAACTGCTTAAATAATATATATTTTTTAATGCATCTCATGTAAGTGCCTCTCTTTAGCAACATCACCATTTGTTCTTCAATCTTAATGGTTCTTGTTCTAATTGTTAATTATTGTGGAGTTTCCCCAACATCTTGTGTCTATGTTCTTGAGAAGATATTGGTAAGTCACTTACTTGAACTGTTGCAAACTGTCTGAAGAAAGTACAACTGATGTCCTGTTGGTGAAAGTGCTGCATTGTTGAACCCAGCGAAAATAAACATCCATATATTTCAAGGTCAGAATGGTGTGATACCTGGAAGGGTAGATATGTTTCAATGTAGGCACTCCCAATATCCTTGTAGATGTCACAGGTGTGCGTAGTGTTAAGGCCTTAAAGTGCAGCTGCTGTGCATCTTGTACACACACAATGCCTCAGTGGGAGAGACTCAATAGCAGGTTATGGATAAATACCAATTGAATAATATGGTCTTGGGAGTTGGTGCAACAGCATTCATTCAAGCAAGTGAACAGTACTCCAACACAATATTCAAGTACTCAAGCAAAGGTCTATGGCCCAATACCCTTCCCACAGATACTGCTTGACCTGCTGTGTCTTTTTAACATTTTCTCTTTTTTGTTTCCAGAGTTCCAGCTTTTGCAGTATTTTTCAGTTTTCATTGTTCTATCACACTCCTTACTTGTGCCTTGCAGATGGTGGAAAGATTTTGGGTGTAAGGAAGTGAGTCTTTCAATGCAGGATAACCAACTCCTGAAGTTCTCTTTTAACCACAGTTCAGCTGACTGATCATTGGCAAGTCCTAGGCAATTGATGGTCAGGAAAACCACAGTGTTTAATGCATTTGGATATCAAGGTTTTGTGGTTAGACTCACTCTTAAAGGCCATTATCTAGCATTTGTGTATAATAAATATTGCTTGTCCAACCCTGAATTGTGTCCAGGTGTTTGCTCACCCAGGTCTGTTTTTGTTTTATATTTTCTGAAGAGTTGCAAGTAGAGTAGTGTATTATCAGCAAACAGACTCACCTCTGACCTTATGATGGGAGTAATCCCATTGATGAAGCAGTTGAAAAAGGTTGAACCCAAGACTTAGCCAGGAGGAATTCCCACAACAACAGCCTTGGGCTACAATTATTAATCCCAAAAACACAATCATTTTCCATTATGCATGATATATCTCCAACCTCTAGAGTTTTCCCATTTTGCTTCATTGCCTTGAACTTTGTTAGTGCTCCTTGATGCTACTTTCAATCAAATACCGCCTGGATCATTCATTGCTCATGAGCCGGAAGAACTTGCCATGTACAAATTTGCCACACTTCAGAAGCACTACATTGAACATGCAACCTTTTAAGATATCATGATGGTATGAACACCACTGTATAAATGTGTGTACATTGTTCCTAATGATCAGCAATGAGAATCTAAACAGTTTTCCAAATTAAAGTGAAGGTACCAAAGCTTTCTGGAGCGCTAGTATGGGTGTTGTATGTTGAAGGGACTGGTTTCCAGAGGGGTAGTAAGGACATTGTGGGCCAAATTGATTCTTGGGCTGGTGGCTCATGCACTCAAGCCTGTTGTGCTGGCAGCTCACTGGCTATTCCTGTTGTGCTGTGCTGGCTATTCCTTGAAATTCCATTTCAAGCAGGGTGCAAGGGCACCAAATTCAAGTGCAGTTTCATACCATTTCAAGCAGGGTGCAAGGCCACTAAAGACAGTGAGTCATGACCTCTCCCTCCCCCATCTTGCAGAGACTGAGCCACGCCCACACTTCCGGGTTTTTTTAGTCCTTCCCCCTTCCACCAGAAGGTGGCCTTCATGGCATGATTGGCAGGAGAGAGAATCCCAACATTTTTTAAACACTGATAACGCTTTTAGTTTTCATCGATGGGAAAAATTCTCGGCACCTGATGAATGGAGGGTGACTGAGTAAGATGGCCAAATATCACAGTCATACGTGGTAGCGTTTTTACTAAAGTCAATACAAAGTGCAAACAGGAAGTGGTCAAGATTAGACTTTTAATTATATAGAAGGCAATGCAGCTCTAATTAGGCAAGGCAGCTTTAATTAGGCAAGGCAGATTGCTTTAGCACTTTCAAACCAAAGGCAACACAGCCTTAGCACTTTCAAAATACATTTACAAACCACATTAAGGGCACTGGTATATAAGTAAAACCACTCACAGTTTAGTAGACATGTGTTCAGTGTTATTCAAAGAATTGTGACCTCTCGCTCCCCCATCTTGCAGAGAACTGAGGCACCTCCACACTTCCAGGTTTTATAACCCCCCCCCCCCCCCGGAAGGGGTGTGGCCTTCAGGAGAGAGAATGTCAACATTTATTAAAACACTAATAACTCTTTTATTTTTCATCGATGGGAAAAATCCTCTTGTCCTGCGCAGCATAAGGAGACTCTGAGTAACAGGACCAAAAATCACAGCAGTAAATGGCAGCGCTTTTTTTGTAAAATCAATATACAGAACAACAGGAAGTGGTAAAAATCAGACTTTTAATAATATAGATAATTTAGTGTTCAAAGCTTTGTGCCATTCAGTCCGAGATATGCTGGAAGTCAGAGTTACACATGGTTGAATATTATATTTTTTCTAGTTCTCTTTATTTTACATTTTGGAAGATAGAGCTATGTGGTTGCTTTGTTGAATATCTGTTTAAATGAAGGCTTCTGGTATGAAATGTAAGATCTGAAAAGCAATTGTGAAAAAAAATTGTGTTGCCATGACAACAATCCATAGATGTTTTAAGGTAGGCCACTTGAAAACAACATATTGAATCTAATTAAGACACAAAACTATTCACTGGTGCTTAATTAAGTATTATGAATAGATTTTCATTGTTTAGTACATACCATAAGCATGTGATAAACAGATATTGTTTGATCCAATCAGAAATTTATTAGAAGCCAGTTAATCAATTCTCCTTGTAAATCTTTAGTTCAGTGCTTGCATTCCTGACTAAGTCGAAAGAGATACAGTTTTGAACACCAAATAGTCTGTTTATTAGATTAGTTTAGACAGTTAGAAAGATATGAGAGAAAACAAAGGGATGTGTAAAGCTGTAAAATCCATGTCAGAACTAACATCAGACATTGCGTGTGAGAAAGAAAATCAAGTTAATATTACAGATTAATGATCTTAGAGCAGAACAGACCAATTCTGATGCAAATAGTCAGGTGCTGTTTTCTAAGGTTACAAGTATATTGGGCTTTTATGTTAACACTACAATTGCCACAGACAATTAGGCCAGAATGAGAGTGGGATTGATAATTAAAGTGAATGATTAACAGGCCTCTGTCAGCTCAATGAATGTGTTGCCCAAAGCAGTCACCCAATTGTTTAGGTAACTGTTGAGAAGAGTGTTCAATACACAGGCTTGGAAGAAATGCAAATGAATTGTTTCACGAAGGAGGACTGGGGCACAACGTAGATTTGCTATGCCACAGCACCAGTGACCTTGGTTTAATCTCGACTAATGATGCTGTCTGTACAGAGTCTGCACATTCTGCTGTGACCGCATGGGTGTTCCCCGGGTGCTCCAGTTTCCTCCCACATTCCAAAGACGTGCGGGTTTGTAGGTTAATTGACTTCTGTAAATTGTCCCTAGTGAATAGAATAGAAGGAACTGCAGATTCTGGTTTAAACCAAAGATAGACACAAAAAGCTGGAGTAACTCAGTGGGACAGGCAGCATCTCCAGTGCGAAAGAATATGTGTCTATCTTCGAGTAGAACCAGTGTATGGTAATCACTGGTAGGCGTGAACTCGGTGGGTTGAAGGACCTGTTTTCTAAAACTAAAACTAAAAACTAAAGCTGTTTGTGTCCCTGGATAGTGGGAATGAATGAGGTAAAATAGTAAATGTTTCATAAACTATGATTGCATGTGAAAGTGTTGTAAGAAGGGGACTCACTGGTGAGAATTGTAGAGGTTGCCGTGTCCAACACACAAACCAGACTATAAACACAAAACAGCTGGAATATATCAATGGGACAGACAGCATCTCTGGAGATAGGTGACATTTCAGGTCGAGACCCTTCTTCAGACTGAGTGTCAGGGGAAAGGGAAGCGAGAGATATAGAACAAATATCCAAAGATAGACACAAAGTGCTGGAGTAACTCAGCGGGTGTGGCAGCATCCCTGGAGAAAATGGTTAAGTGACGATTTGGGTCAGGAATAAATGTTTGGATTAGCGGCTGTTAGTTTAGTTTGATTCAAAGATACAGCACAGAAACAGGCCCTTCGGCCTACCAAGAGACCCCCATGCATTGGTACTATCCCACACACACTAGGGACAAAATATCATCTATTATTTTTCTCCAGAGATGCTGTCTGACCCGCTGATTCACTCCATCTTATTGTGCCTATCTTCAGTTCAAACCAGCATCTGCCATTCCTTCCACCATTGACTCCATCTACACTTCATGCTGCCTTGGAAAAGCAGCCAACATAATTAAAGATGTCTCAACTTGTCCCTTTCTCCATATTTACTATCTGACACACTGAAGATTTCCAGAATTCTCTGTTCATGTGTCAGACTTCCAACATGTGCAATTTTTGTTGCTTTGCCATGTATATAGGCTCATACTTTTTCTCTAGTTCCTGACAAATCGGCCACATCCTTTGCCTGCCATCATCATTGCTCTGTCCAGAGCATCCTGCAGTTTATTAATCTCTGCTGAATTACTGATCAATAATTAATTGTGCAATAATAGTTGATGAGACGACAACCCACATTTTAATTCTCAAAGCAGTCATTGCTGGCTGTTATCTTAGGACCCAGAATTGCTATCAAAGGCTTATGGTTTTTGAAAGGTTTACTCAATGGAAAATCAAACTTTTACATTCCAAAAAAAATCTGAAAGCCTCTTTCTCAATGTAAGCATAGTTTTTCTCTTGTTGTTTGTCAATGTACATGACACAAACAATTTTTTTTTCCTTTAACAATGTCTATTTCATAACCTATTATCAACCCAACTTCACAGAACTGTGCACAATTTTCAACTTGTGTGTTGGTATTGTTGGCATTTAACAAAGATTCATTTTCTAAACTCTTCTCACATGAATAATGCCACTTTCTGTTCTATGCCCCAATTTTCTGTTGTCCTACATCAGTAATGGATGAAATGGCGTCAATATTTTATCACGATCGGCATAATTCTGTACTCTGCCCAGCAATAATCTAAGTTATGCAACCCTTTTACCCCTCCTGAAAAAGCTTTAATTTTCTATTGGATAGACCTTTTACTTAGCTACATATCTTAAGCTTTTATTAGCAATGCTTGGCCCCACGTCAGGTAAACTATTATCTAACTCATTGGAGACCCTTGGACTATCTTTGATCAGATTTTATTGGATTTTATCTTGCACTAAACATTATTCATGTTATTCCCTTTATCATGTATCTGCACCATGTGGATGGCTCGATTAGATTCATGTATTGTCTTTTTCGCTTTGCACTACCTTCTGCACTTGTGTATGCCTAGGTTGTACACATGTATAGTATGATTTGACTGACTCGTGAGAGAAATAGATCTGGTAGATGTACTGAGTCCCTTTTTCAGAGTAGGGTCAAGACTACCATAGGTTTCAGGTGAGGGGGAAAAGATTTAATAGGAATTTAAGGCATATTTTTTTCATGCAAAGGGTGGTAGGTGTATGGAACGAGCTACCAGAGGAGGTAGTTGTGGCAGGTACTAATGATACATTTAAGAAGCATTTGGGTAGGTACATCGATAGGACAGGTTTAGAGGGATATGGGCCAAATGCCCTTTGAGCCAGCACCACTGATCATCCCCAATCAGTACCCCATTCCTGGTTTCTCCCCATATCCCCTGACTCCGCTATTTTTAAGAGCCCTATCTAGCTCTCTCTTGAAAGCATCCAGAGAACCTGCCACCACCATTCTCTGAGGCAGGTGGGATGTAGTGCATATGGGGTATGTTGGTCGGTGTGGGCAAGTTGCACCAAAGCGACTTTCCACGTTGTACGACTCTATGGTTCTATGAATAAGTCAATCTATAATCAGGTACTGAGAAAAGGTTGATTAATACCATGAGGGTTGAGGAGCATTTAGGGAAGAATGATTATTATTAATATTGAAAATAATTTAGTACACTTTAAAACTTAGGTCTAAATCTAAACAAATCAAACAATAAAGGCACAAGGCATCAACTTTGAAATATTGCCAAACCACAATAACAGATATAGGAGTGTGCAAGCAATGATTAGTTTAGTTGAGTTTAGATATACAGCGAGGAAACAGGCCCTTCGGCCCACCAGGTCCGTGCCGACCAGTGATCACCGCACAATAACTAGCAATGTTACAAAATGTTGAGATTTTAAAAATCAAGTCTGCAATTTATCCCATCAGATAAAGCATAAAAAGAAGTTTAATTTGACACCTAATTCACTTTCATATCTTCAGTATTAAGAAAATTATGACCATTTTCATACTCGGAAATTAGCATCTTGTTCCCCATTGCCTTTCAATTGACAACTCAAAAGCTGTGATCTAGAACAGTTAAAAGCCCATAACTTTCTTAAAAATTAAGAGAACTCAATAACATTTTCTGTTATTATAGATTGAAGCATTCTGAAACAAATATGAAACAATCTTACTTGGATGTTACTTCAGGTTACTTGGATGACCTGAAATTAAAGCATATAATTAGTTAGTTATCTAATTGTACCTAATTACAAAATTCAATGAGTAGATCTAAACATCTATCCATTTCTTAAGAAAAGATAAACTTTTTTTTTAATTGCCTAAGTGTCCAAATAACATTCACACAATAATACACATTATAACATAATTTTTAAATCTCATTTTCATGAATTTCTGGGCTAAATGGAAGGAATTTAGTGTTTAATGCCTGTAAATTAATGGCCATTTAAATCAACTAGCGAGTGGGTTTTAGTGGAATGCGGTGGATTGGAACATTGCGGTTTGCGGTGAAGTCGGGAGGAAAAATACTGTTGGTTCATACATTTTTTTGGACCCCATTTCACAACATGAAAATGTGATTAAAGCCTCCCTAAAAACCAACTTTTAATATAATAATAAACTGTACCTTTTTTTCTCCCCTACGCAAAATCCTTCCCGTTGTCGGCGCTCACGGCTTTTGAAGGTGATTTTTAAATTACTTTACTTAATAAATAATTTAGCGTAATTTAAAAATACCTTCATGAATGAAATGTCGGAGCGATTTTTCTTCCGCAACAAAATCGCCCGACATGGATCGATTTTCCCAGTCTGCAGAAAAACGGCATTTTAAACACGCCCACCTCTGAAAGGCGCCAAAGTCACGCACACGGGGAGCGGCAGAACTGCAGCGCTGCTCAAGGTAAGTTTTGTAACATACCTACAATAACACTTTCCTACACACTATAGGCACAAATTACACATAGACCAAGCCAATTAACCTACAAACCCGTACGTTTTTGGAGTGTGGGAGGAAACCAAAGATCTCGGAGTAAACCCATGCGATCACGGGGAGAACCTACAAATTCTGTACTGACAGCACCTGTGGTCAGAATCGACCGCGCTGCAAGCGCTGTCAGGCAGCAACTCTACCGCTGCGCCAAAGATCAAGATTTTGAATTTGACGTTGAAAGGTTTTGAATAGTTTTTATAGAATCAACATGCAGTGGTGATTTTTGGAAAGGAGATGAATACAGTTTTTGATCTTAACAGAATCAAGGAATGTGGTCTTAATGCAAGAAAGTAGCATTGAGATAACGGATGAACCATCATCTCTTTTGCATGGCACAGCAAAAAGGTTGAGAGTGTGGGAGGAGTAGCTTAATTATACTTCTACTTCTTATGTTCTTGTGTTCTCATCTGCTGCTCTCTTTGCATACTAATTTATTTTTTCTATTATGGTACTCAGTTTTTAAATTTCAAAGATCTCATAGCTTTAGACAAAGACAAGAAATATTTGCGATGCTCATCTGCTGCTTCACGGTGCCAGAGATCCAGGTTCGATCCTGACCTTCCATGTTTTCTGTGTGGCATAGGTTTCCTCCGGGACCCGGATATTCCAGTTTCCTCCCACATCCAAAACTTGTACGGATTTGTAGGGTAATCGTAATTGGCCTCTGTATTGATGGATTCCATGATGGCACAGCGATAGAGTTGCTGGCTTACAGCACCAGTGGCCCGGGCTCAATCCTGACAATGGGTACTGTCTGTATCCAGTTTGTATGTTCTACATGTGACCGCAGGGGCTTTCTTTGTGTGCTCCCGCTTTCCTCACGCACTCTAAAGATGTGCAGGTTTGTAGGTTAATTGTCCCTCTTGTGTGGGATAGTGCCAGTGTACAGGGTGATCTCTGATCGGCACGGACTCGGTAGGGCAAAGGGCCTGTTTCCGCAATGTATCTCTAAAGTTTAGTCTGAAAGCTAAAGTGATTGCAATAAGAGCCTCTGCACTATCCTCTCTTGGTTTTTTTTACAAGCCTGGGATATATTAGCCTAGGAATTTTACCATTTTCAAAGATGCTAAATATCTTAATTCTTGTTAATTGTTTTTTTTTCCATCCAGTATTTCACATTAGTTTATCTGAACAACATGAGCCAATGTGTCTCTTTCTTGTGAAGAACGTCACAAAATATTAATCAATAACTTTATCTACATCCTTTGTCTCGGCACACATATCACATGTTTGCTCCTTAATATACTTTATTGCTTTGTTTGGTTCGAGCTTTATATGCACATATAAATTATCTTTATGTTTTATTTTATTTCATTTGTGAGTATTTTATTATGTCCTAAGGTTTGCCTTAAAACTATTGCCTGTGCTCTTTGTTATCAAGAGGGCTTTACATTTTGCAGTTCCAACCTTTAACCTGAAACTGTTGAATCTCCTTCTTAAATGCCTTCCATTGCTCTGGGGATGATTTATCTTCATGTAATTATCTCTAATCCACATTTGGCTACCTCGCTTCTTCATCCATAAAACTGATTTTACCTCAAGTTAGAATCTTTACTTATTTTTATCGTTGTCCTATTCAACAACTGTGCTAAATCTAATTAAATTATAATCACTACCATAAAAAAGTTTTTTCCCACAGATCACCCTTTCATTTGCCCATCTTCACTTTCTAAAACTGAATCTGGAATCACTCCCATAAGTTCATAAGTTCATGTGATTGGAGCAGAATTAGGCTATTCGGCCCATCAAGTCTACTCCATCATTTAATCATGGCTGATCTATCTCTCCCTCCAAACCCCATTCTCTTGTCTTCTCCCCTTAACCCCTGACACCCATACTAATTCAGAATCTATCCATCTCTGCCTTAAAAATATACATTGACTTGGCCTCCACAGCCTTCTGTGGTAATGAATTTCACCGATTCACAACCCTCTGACTAAAAAAATTCTTCCTAATTTATTTCCTAAGTGAGCGTCCTTTAATTCTGAGGCTATGATCTCTGGTCCAAGACTCTCTCTGAGACTCTCCAAGTTTCAATGAGGTCCCCCCTCATCTTTCTAAATTCCAGTGAGTAGAGGCCCAGTGCCGTCAAACGTCCATCATAGGTTAACCCACTCATTCCTGGGATCATTCTCCCCTCCTTGTTAGGCTTGCTACATACTGGTCTCAAAACTTCACCAAATGTAATTTAAAAATTCAGTGTCCTCTATACCTTTTACAGTGATGGTATCTCAGTTAATGCTGACAAGTTTATCATTCCTTACTCACTATGTTCGTTAATGTTAATAAGCACAGCAGGCATTTAATTTGATGCTCCACTGATCTTTGATAAAAAAAGGTAACAGAACAAAGAAACATAGAACCTAATCATAGAACATGTCCTTCAGCTCGCAATGTCTATGCCAGACATGGGTCAAGTTAAACTCATCGCGAAGATAGACACAAAATGGTGGAGTTCCTCAGCGGGACAGGCAACATTTCTGGATAGAAGGAATGGGTGGCATTTCTGATCGAGACCCTTCTTCAGATCCTTTCTCGACCTGAAATGTCACTCATTCCTTCTCTCCATAGATGCTGACTGTCCCGCTGAGTTACACCAGCATTTTGTGTGTATCTTTGGTGCAAACCAGCATCTGCAGTTCCTTCCTATACATTAAACTAATCTCATCTGCATGCATGTGATCCATGTCATCCATTCCCTGGATAGCCATCAGGGGGTTTGGGCTTTGATGTCTTACTGATAAAAATTTGGATAATCTTCATAAGGGTTGCATTTGCACTCAACAACCATGAAAATAAATAAGCATCCTAAAACCTAACAAATAAACAAACTTCAAACAGAGCTTAATCCAGAGATGGAAACAAATCGCTGCTTCAAAATAAAGCAAAGGAAAATGACCAAAGATAAGAGCCTCAATTTGAGTCATTTGCCTCCCAAACTCAGAAATGGAAGAAATATTGTTCCAAGATACATTGCATGTCTTTGCTGAAAACACCATTGGTGATGAAAATAAATAAAACCATGCAAGATTTAAATGTCATTGACAGAATAGTGGCTGAAGATATGACAGAATTAAGAGTGTTATAAGACGGTGATTATGGCAATACACTCACACAGATGTTAAGACACCGATTAATGTGTGCAATGATAACGGGATTTCAAAGTGGTTGTTATAAGGATGAATTTGATCTTTAAAAACATGAAGTAAAAACATGCAGGATTTGCAAATGAGTTTGGCTGTTCCGAGTGACAGCATGCACAGGGGATAAGTGGAAAAACAACATTGATTGGAGGCAAACCAAACATTCTTTTAAAAAAGGTTAAATGCTAGGAGGAAAACATTTGCCATACTAAAAAAAGAGACAAAGTGCTTGTGTAACTCAGCACAGGGCAGCACAATGGTGCAGCGGTACAGTTGCTGCCTTATAGTGCCAGAGACCCGGGTTAGATCCCACTACAGGTGCTGTGTGCATGGAGTTGGCACATTTCCCTGTGACCGTGTGGGTATCACCCGGTTGCTCCAGTTTCCTCCCACACTCCAAAGACGCACAGGTTTGAGGGTTAAATTCTGTAACATTTTAAATTACCCTGAGTGTTAGTATAGTATTTGTGTAAGGCGATCATTGGTAGGTGCAGAATCAGTGGGATGAAGGGCCTGTTTCCGCACGCTAAAGTCTGCAGCAGGTTAGGCAACATCTCAGGAGAACATGAATGGGTGATGTGGTAGGTTGGGACCCTTCCTCAAGGAGCAGTAGTGTCCCAGCCTGAAATGTCACCGATCCATGTTCTCCAGAGATGCTGACAGACCCGCTGAGTTTTGTCAGTTTTCTCTGGCACTTTATGTCTTATTTTGGAAACTTCCAGTGTCTATATACGCCATATTAATGCTGTTTCAGTGGGAGAAATGGTACATATGTGGTGTAAAATGCCAAATCACTAAAGCTTGGAGGATTAAGCATAAAGTAAAGTAGAGTGAATAAAATTACATTAAAGTAATTTTATTAAAAATGTTGGTTACATCATTTTCAACATATCAAATAATCAAATGAATTATGCTCCATAAAGAAGCCTTCACAATATATGGTGAAATGAGAGGTGACTAACACAAGTAGAACCACTGATTTTGACGATCCCCACACATTAACGCTACCCTACACACACGAAGGACAATTTTCACTTTTACCAAGCCAATTTACTCTTTGGAATGTACATCTTTGGAATGTGGGAGGAAACCGAAGATTTTGGAGAAAACCCACAAAGGTCACGGTGTGAGTGCACAAACTCTGCACAGACAGCACCAATAGCCAGGATCGAACCCGGGTCTCCGGCGCTGTAAGGCAGCAACTCTACCTCTGCGTCACCGTACTATGATCCATCGGTGAACCATATTGAATATGCAGCTGGCTGGCCAAGAAACACTACACTAAACATAAAATAGTGGGAGAGTCTAGGACCAGAGGCCATAGCCTCAGTATAAAAATGACGTACCTTTAAAAAGGAGATGAGTAGGAATTTATTTAGTCAGAAAGTGGTGAATCAGTGGAATTCATTACTACAGATGGCTGTGGAGGCCAAGTAATTGCATATTTTTACAGTGCAGATTGACAGATTTGTGATTAGTAAGGGTGTCAGGGGTTATGCAGAGAAGGCAGGAGAATGGGGTTGCGATGGAAAGATGGATCAGCCATGATTGGATGGTGGAATAGACTAGATTGGCCTGTTTCTGCTCTATGAACTTATAAAAAGGCACAGTAAAATTTGAAACCCTAAACACACAAAAGTGTTGAAGTAATTGGAGTTGCCTACCTGATGGATTTCCAGAGACAAATTAAAGTACGGGGGGGGAGGGGGGGGGCACAGTGACACAGTTGGTAGTGCTGTCTGAGTGGAGTTTGCATGTTCTCCCTGTGACTATCTGGATTTCTTCTGGGTGCTCTGGTACCCTCCCACATCCCCATGGTGTGCTAGTTTGTAGGTTAATTTGTCTGTAAAAAATCCTTGAACGTGTAAGAAGTGGAGTAGAAGGTGGGATAGAATAGAACTAGTGTGAATGGGTGTTCAATGGTCAGTGTAGACTCAATGGGCCAAAAGGCATGTTTCCATGCTGTATCTCTGATGTCTAAACTAAAACCTTAACACTAAAAGTTGTTGCAGGGTCCAGACCAAACCTGTTGTGCAAAGGCTGAAAAAATGATATCTGGTTTGGAGGAACATTCATCATATGGGTGAGGCTGGAGCAGAAGGAGGTGTCTTTGAGACATGATGAGGTTTTCGATGATTAGCTGGGAACATTAAAACAAAGCCAGTCGAAATTCTGATTGTCAGAGAGAGTCATACATTGTGGAAACAGGCCCTTTGTTCCAACGTACCCACACCAACCATCATGTCCAAGCTACACTACGTCCCCACACCTGCATTTGGTCCATATCCCTCTAAACCAGTCCTATCCATATACCTGTCTAAATGTTCCTCAAAAGTTGCAATATTACCTGACTCAATTACCCCCTCTGGCAGCTTGCTCCAAACACCCACCACCCTCAGTGTGAAAATGTTACCTCTCAGGTTCCTTTAAATCTTTCCCCCCTCACCTTAAACATATGTCCTCTGGCTCTTGATTCCCCTCCTCTGGGCAAGGGACTCTATGCGTCTACTCAATCTTTCCTCTCATGATTTAGTACACCTCGATAAAATCACCCCTCATCCTCCAGCACTTCAAGGAATAGAGTCCTAGCCTGTGTAACCTCTTGCTATAGCTCAGGGCCCCACGGATCCTAGCAACATCCTCGTAAATCTTCCCCATGCTTTCCAGCTGGACAACGTCTTTCCTATAACGGTGTGCAGAACTGGCCACAACACTCTAAATGTCCTCCTGACTTCTATACTCAATTGATTCCAATTCGGCCCACTGAGTCCAGACCAAACCTGCTGTGGGCAAACGCTGACTAAATAAAAATCTGGAATGGAGGATTATCCATCATACTATAGATTATGGGTGGCACAGTAGTGCAGCGATAGAGTTGCTGCCTTACAGCCCTTGCAGCGCCAGAGACCCGGGTTCGATCCCGACAACCGGTGCTATCTGTATGGAGTTTGTACATTCGCCTCGTGACCTGCGTGGGTTTTCTCCGAGATCTTCGGTTTCCTCCCACACTCCAAAGACGTACAAGTTTATAAGTTAATTGGCTTGGTATAAGTGTAAATTGTCCGGAGTTGTGTGTAGGATAGAGTTCATGTACGGGAATCACTGGTTGGTGCAGACTCGGTGGGCAGAATGGCCTGTTCTCGCACTGTATCTCTAAACTAAACTAAACTAAATTAGAATCGGCAAGGTTGGAACATTAGAGGAGCTGCTCTAAAGACATGATGAGGTTACATCAATGATGAGCTAGGCACATCAATCTTCCATTTATACTTGTTCTACACTATCTCACCTTTGTGTCCATTCCCAACCATACCTGAGGCAATATATAAAAGTCAATTAACCTACAAACCCATTGATTCACCATTGTTCCATAAACCCAAGATTTGTATTTTATGCACTGAAATCAAAATTGGAGAGAAATTCACAGGTAGACAAAATAATTGAACATGTTAAGTCTTCTGAAATACAATACAATACAATACAATACAATACAGTTTATTGTCATTTGAACCTCATTGAGGTTCAAACGAAATTTGGTTTCTGCAGTCATACAAACAAGAAAAAGAACCAAGACACAACACAATTTACACAAACATCCATCACAGTGAATCTCCTCCTCACTGTGATGGAAGGCAAAGTCTTATCTCTCCCCTGCACTCCCCATTCTCCTCCCGATGTCAATGTAAAAGCCAAAGCCCCCGGTGGCCAATGGTAAGTAAGTCCCGTGGCCATTAAGACTTCGCTGGGCAATGCAAGGCCGCGCTCCAGGTCTTGATGTTGGAGCCCCCGGCAGGTGCTAGAACGTCCCGCAGCCTTTAAAGCTGCGCCGAGCGATGTAAGGCCCCGCTCCAGGTCATTTTCAACCCCGCAACTCGGGCGGGAAAAGTTGCCGCCACGGAAGCTCCGAAAAGTGGTCTCCCACCAGGGACCCATGAGCTCCCGGTGTTACCATCCTCCGAGCCGGCGGCTGGAGCCTCCGAATCTCCGGGGTCGGGCCGCAGCAGCGCGCCACCACCGCTGTCTACGCTCCGAAGCTGGCCAGCCCCACGATGGTAAGTAAGTCCGCAGCTCCTCAGCTCCACAGGCTCCGCGACTGGAGCCCCGAAGTCGTTCCGGTTGGAGGCCGCTCCACGGTGCTAGGCCCCAACGACAATGGAGACCCGACAGAGAAAAGGTCGGGTCCTCCGTACAGGGAAAATATTTTAAAAGTTTCCCCCACCCCTCTCCCTACACATACCCAGCTAAAAAAACAAAAAGCACTATAACTACACTTAAATGAGACAAAAAATTTAAAAAAGACAGACAGACTGCAGTGGCCGCTGCGACATGAGTCGCGCCTCCCGCCCATTTGTGCCAGCATGAAAGCATAATAAATCCATCAGGATTTGTGCAGATTACAAGATGACTGTTAATTATGTCATCCTTGTAAAAGAGTTTTAGAGATACAGCATGGAAGCAGACCCTTCGTCCCACCAAGTCCATGCCGACCATCAATCACCCATTACTGCTAGTTCTGTGGTATCCCACTTTCTCATCCACTTCCTGCACACCAGGGGCAATTTACAGAGGTCAGTTAACCTACAAACCCACATGTCTTTGGGATGCGGGTGGAACAGGAGTACTTGGAGGAAACCTACGCTGTCCCAGGGAGAACGCGCCAATTCCATGCAGACAGCTCCCGAGGTCAGGATCAAACCCAGGTCTCTAGCGCTGTGAGGCAGTGGCTCTATAAGCTTCTCCACTATGCCCTACATACTATAGGTTAGTGAGTAACGTGTATCTGAGTAGCTGGTATTGTGAGAGTGTTTCCACCCTGTGAGATGTGGATGTGAGGCCTGAATTGTATTTTTCATATTTCACATTTTTCCTTATAATGAAGATGGAGGTGACGGCACATTGAGTCTAGGCTGGTCCTCTGAGCTTTACTATCAATCATATTTCCCCACTTAGTTCTCTGTAACTTATTCTTTCTCAGGTGCCCATTAACCACCCCTACCCCCAAATTCACCTGCCAGTCTCTTGCACTAAAGGTGACATCCAGTGGCGAATTAACCTACGTTAGTCACTAAGGGAGTTTGTAGTGAAGTATTCGGACATTTGGTGATCGCCTTACTTGACAGGTATTGGGTGAGTGGTAGTGATGTATCATGTTGAGTAATGTGTGAGTCTGGTGGAGCAGATTGGGGAGATTTGGTTTGATGACCTTCACAGATGTTGACCAGGATCCTGATGCCATTAAACGTCACGCTGAACTGGACCCGTAACATTTGGTTTGACTCCGCATGTTCAGCTCAATTACTGTCTATCCCCACTGTTGCATCAATACATCTCGGAAAGACTTCCTATTCCCATGTGGGTAAAGAACTTCTCCTTTCCCCACCACCTTGTCAACCTGGCCTCAAGTGTCATGTTTGAAGATCTTCTGCGTTCCTGATTTTTTAGTTTAGTTGAGAGATAGTGCGGCACGGTGGCACAGCAGTAAAGTTGCTGCCTTACAGTGCCAGAGACTTGGGTTTGATCCTGACTGCAGGTGTTGTTGTATAGAGTTTGTACATTCTCCCTGTGAGACCGTGTCGATTTTCTCCAGGTGCCCCAGTATCCTTTCCCATTCCAAAGACATATGTTTGTAGCTTAATTGGCTTTATTTTTGGCAAAATTGTAAATTGTCCCTAATGTGTAGGCAGGGTGATCGATGGTTGGCGTGGACTCGGTGGGCCAGGTTTCCACACTGTATCTCTAAAATGAAGTAAGTCTAAAGATACAGCATGGAAGCAGGCCCTTCAGCCCACTGGCTCCTGGCTGACCATTTGTCACCCATTCACACTAGTTATCCCATTTTCTCATCCACATCTTACACACTACGGACAATGTACAGTGGCCAATTCACCCACGAATTTGCATGTCATTGGGATGTGGGAGGGAACCAGTGTAGCGGCAGATTTTTCAGATCTTTCGGGTAATTAGCACCCTAGCTGCTAATTGGATGAGAATGGATAAGGGGAATATCTTCGATACGCATGCAAGCTGCCTCGGAGACCTTCAGAGCTTCTTCATTGATAAAACTCCAACACACAGTCTTTTGATGAATATTTACTTTATCGTCAGTAGAAAACAATAAGATCCATCCAAGGTTTTTCCAACATGTTACGGCAATCTTCTTCGAACTCCAGCTTATTACTTTAGATATCAGAAAGCTTCTCGTGTCTCCGTAACAATGACATGGTCGAAGGATTGACCTTCTCCATCGTCCGTCCCAACTAATCTAAAAACTAAACTTCTGCGCAAGCAGTTAAGCAGCAAACACACCCAAAAACACGTCATAAATCCCACCCACATTATAACGGGCAGTCTAAAATTTAAAGTCACATGCCATCCACAATGACACGCAAAACAGGCCAAATGGCCACTACAACCGGAGCACCCGGAGGAGACCAATGCTGCCACAGGGAAATCGTGCAAACTCTACACAAACAGCACCTGAGGCCAGGATCGAATCTGAGTCTCTGACACTGTGAAGCAGCAGGTCTACCAGCTGCGTCACTGCTCCGTCTTCTAGCAATCTGCTGGCACAGTTTGGACCATTTACACACCAGCTGCAGCCATGAGGAGCTCCCACTTTAAAAGGTTCAGACTGGCTTTATCACTGTCTAGCCTCAACTAGTTCTCACTAGTCCTGAAATTAGGACCAGAGCATATGGGTCATGGCAATAATCAGGATGTTTAGCAGTGGTGAGGCCCTGAAGTCATGATAATCAAGTCACAGCGCAAATTTTCTATGTGTCCTGCCTCAGGTTAAATGCATGGGTCAGGGACTCATTATATTATAATGGCCTGTTTTCTTGTGCGGTCCACATTAGTCTCCAGAGTCCTTTCAAAAAAAAAAAAAATTGCCGTTTTACCATTAAAAAAGTACAGAAAATCATAAAAGAAGTTGATGACATTGAGTAAGGCAAAAATGGATTAGGTTTCATTAGTGACAGCATCACTGCTGTATTAGGATACATTCTACACAGTTTATTTTATTACATAGCATTTTGCCAATTTTACTTGTCGTCTGAGGATCTGTTTCCACGGTTCTTTCTGTGTTTTTAATTGGGGCCACTGATTTATGTGATTTATGGCATAATTCCACTTTTATTACACTAGAATTCTAATGGTATTTGGGGGATCACATCTGAGAATGTGCGAATCACATCAATTTTCCTGCGAGCATCAAAGGCCAGCAGTCCTACCTATTGGCCATTTGCTGAGGTTATCCAGTATGTGAAAAATTGTTATAAGTAAGATGAATCCAGTTTCGGGATAACTTCTGATATTATTACAATCCTCCAATTCTGAAAGTCTTCTTTGTAAACAGTCAGGCATCTGCATTTGAAGAAGATTCCTGATTCCTTTGTCAGGCTTGGAATTTTCTTCTTTTCATGCACACTGAAACATCGGCATGGATTGTAATTTTGGGTGAAGAATAGAATTTGTTTATGCGTTTTATAACCATTTTCTTTCTCAGACGTGCAGTGTTCTGTGGAATTTTCTGCCACAGAAGACAGTGGAGGCTAATTCACTGGATGTTTTTAAGAGAGAGTTAGATTTAGCTCTTAGGCCTGACGGAATCAAGGGATATGGGGAAAAAGCAGGAACAGGATACTGATTTTGAATGATCAGCCAAGATCATATTGAATTGTGGTGCTGGTTCGAAGGGCCGAATATCTTAGTCCTGCGCCTATTTTTATGTTTCTATGTTCATTGTATTCCAGGTGTTCTCTGCTGGACGATTTTAAGATTTTGCCTGAGACAAATTCACTCGGCAACTGAATGGCACAGTGGCGAAGCTGGTAGATTTGCTGCCACACAGCGCCAGAGACCCCGGTTCGATCCTTACCTTGGGTGCTATCTATGTGGAATTTACATGTGCTCCCTGTGACCACGTGGGTTTCTTCTGGGAGTTCTGGTTTCCTCCCACATCACAAAGATGTGCAGGTATATAGGTTAATAGTAAGGTTAAACGAGAAGTTAACAATTTGAAGTTTGATCATTATTTTATGAGGAGTTACGATGAGGGATTACATGAAGAAGGCCGTCCCCACGCATGCACGTCAATCTTCAAAGCAGTGGTGTGAAGTCACAGAAAATGTTGTTGAACTAACATAGTAAGATTATAAATGACTAGAACTACCAGATGATCGTTATGTTACGAGGGTAGGGAGCGGAGGGCACGTAATCCCTCATCGTAACTCCTCATAAAATAACAATCATACTTCAAACTGGTAAGTTCTCGTTTAACCTTACTATTTTACTTCGGAGTCATGTGAGTGACTACGTGAAGACTTCGAAGGTCTGTGATATCATGCCTAGGAACGAGTCCATGCGTCACAGCTGCATCAATTGACCAGGACGAGTGAGAAAATTAATGCATTCAAAACATGACATGTTTAACAATACTAATGCTTTAATAACAAGAAAAAAAATAAACGGTGACCCGTCTCATCCAGGGGGAAACTGAAACAGAACTTAAAACAGAATGAGCAAAAATCCCGGATCTGGCGATAGGCTTATTATAAAACCTCTGGTACGTCCTCTCATTCGACCATCCCGCAGCCGCCAGAATTTGATCAAGAGGTACGTCCATATTCCTTGCTGCTGATGTCGATGCAGCCCTGGTGGAATGAGGTTTAAAAATGTCAGTGTTCACTCCTGCATACGCCAGAACCTGTTTAATCCATCTAGAGATGGTCTGCACCGTAACCTGTTTGTGAGGTTTGGTGTAGCTGACAAAGAAGGAGAGTTCCGAGCCTCCCAAGCTCTTGGTGACCTTTATGTGTTGGGTTATAGATGATACGACACACGCTCGTGGATCTGAGGGGTACGCCATAAACCTCAATTTGAGCCCCTGTACCTCTGGCCTGCTCTGCTTGATGAGATCCCGAATGAAAAAGGTGCTGTTATTGCAGGAAGAACCCATACTGTCCAGTCTGAGTTTTTGTAGCGTCTGGACCCGTTGTGCTGAGGCCAGGGCCATGAGCATGACTACTTTCAATGTAAGATGGTGTAGGGACAGAGATGAAACTAGTGCCCACTGACGGAACACGCTGACATCCCATATGTGTGTGTACCTAGGTCTAGGTGGAGTGGAGTTAAAGACACCCTTCATAAATTTGGTTATTAAAGGTGGTGTGCTGACCCCAGCCATAAATAATTGGACAAAGCACTCCAGGCACAGTTAATGGCACTGTAACTAAGTTTGTTATCATAAAAAAGTGATGATAGAAACTCCAAAACATCCGTAATTGAAGCTGTGTGATATGAAATGTGAGAGCGGGAACAGTACATCTCCCATTTTGTTATGTGAGAGATGTACTGTTTCTGTGTGCTCTTCCTCCAGGCCGCAGTGATGACATCAATGGTATGTTCTGAAAGCCCGAGCCCCAGGAACGGGCTCCTCAGAATCTGCAAACCAACAAATTTATACGGTCATGAAGAGGGTGGCTTTCCCCTGTCACTGGGTGTACCATCAGATTTCTGCTCTTGGGCACTGCCATAAAAGGATGTGTAAGTAAGGCTAGAACCAGAGGAAACCAATGCTGAGTAGGCCAGTCTGGCACTACCAAAATGCCAGTGGCGGAATCTTGCTAAAATTTTGCCACACATCAAGTAATGAGGCAGAATGGGGGGGAAGACATACACAAATTTTCCACCCCAGTGTAGCGAGAATGCATCCACCGCTACTGCCCCTGGGTCTGGCTCCGATGATAGGTAAATTGGTAACTGATGATTAAGCCTGGAAGCAAACATATCAATGTCCGGTACACCATAACGAAGGACAATATCATTGAACACTTCATGATTTAACATCCATTATTTGTTATCATTGAACTCTCGTGATCTGGTGTCTGCCACTGTGTTATACCTTCCCGATAAATAGATAGCTGAAACCCAGATGTTTCTCGCAATACACCAGTGCCAGAGGAGATTAGACAATCTATCACAGGATACAGACTTACTGCCACCCATGTGATTAATGTACGCTACTGCGGTAGTGTTGTCAATCTGAAGTTGGACATGCACATGATGCCTGTTGGTACAACAAGCCTTTAACCCATAGAGTGCTCCCAACAACTCTAAATAGTTAATACTGTGTGATTGAAGCATGGCTGCTTCCTGCAGATCCCATCGGCCACCACAGCTTGAGACAGTATTGGTTGCATCCTAGTGCACTGGCATCAGTCTGCAGGATAACTGATGGTGTATTGCCTAAAATGGTACTAGAGCAGCACTGAATATTGGCAATCCACCATTGTAACTTAGTCAGAGCCTCAGCTGGTAGCTGCATGGGTCTATCGAAACAACCTCTCTGAAGCTTAAGTGCCTGTTCCTTTGCACGCTGTAAGTTTTGGTAGTGCAAATGCCCGAACTGAGAAGCTGGGAATGCTGCCACTAATTTCCCAATTACCCGAGCCACATGTCTAATAGAAGGGTGATTATCAACAATGAGTTTTCTGCAGTTTCCTTCAATTAACTCTAATTGCTTGCCTCAAGGCAGACTCACTGACATGTGTACTGAGTTAATGGTGAACCCCAAATAGTCAATTATCATAGATGGCACCAATTTAGACTTAACTGGATGGATTATGAATCCTAACTTTTAGAAAACAAGCTTAGAAGCTGGCACAGATAATTCAGCTAATTCGAAAGTCCTCCCAATGATTAAAATGTTGTCCAAATATGCCCTGACAATATGATTCTGTGCTCTGAGTAACCCCAGAACTAGTTTTAGCAATTTTGTGAATAGTCTGGGATCTGAGGTTAACCCATTAAGCAATGCTTTAAACTGCCACAACTGATCCATCTAGTTAAACTTCTCCTGTGCTGTTCATGAATGGCCACTGAGTAGTAAGCATCTTTGAGGTCAATGCTTGCCATATAACATCCCTTGGAAAGCAGTTGTTTAGCATTGACAAATGTTTCCATTTTGAAGTGTTTATACTGCACAAAAGTGTTAAGCTCTGTCAAATTTAGGATAATTCTACATCCTTCATCCTTCTTTGCCTCGTAAAGATATTGGACACAAACTGATAAGACTCATGCCTCGCCCTCTCAATTACACCTTTTTTGAACAAAGAGTCAAGTTCCCTTTGTGCACTAATACACTCCTGTTGTGAAAACACAAAAGTACAGCCAGGTGTATTATGAGTGGGTGGAGGCAAGTCAGAAATGAACTCAATTTGGAAACCTTGAATACTATGCAGTATAAACGGGTTAGATGTTATCCACTGCCATTCATGTAAGAAAAATTGCAATCTCCCCCCTACTTGTAATGTATCCATTGCAGTCTCACCTACCTTAGGGTTTACCGGCGGTGATGTCGCTGCTTCTGCCCCCGAGGTCTGGGGGTAAGGCTGCTGGAGGACACCGCATCTTGTTAATGGCCCGGCTCGGGCCCTGCCCTGAAAAAGGCCTCTGTATTTGTTGCTCAGCACCAAGTCCGCCATAGCCAACTAACCGTTTGGTATGCAGAGGAGGGTAGGGGTACAGTCTCCGGAAAGACGATACCTTCGGAGGCACCTTCATAAGGCCTACAGCCTTTGTCTCCTCATCAAGTTCTTAACCTGTCTGCTCAGGTTTTCTCCGAACAGGAGATTTGGGGGTTGTATATTCCCCGGCTTACATAGCCCAGCAAATTTAGGATTTATAGCAGGACGGATGGCATTCTTTCTAATGCAAACGATATCAAAATGTGCATTGCACATTAATGCCATCACGTCCTGCTGTGTATCTGAGCGAGGCACCCCCTCCACTGACCTAGCAAAGGCCGTGATGCCCAAGGCAAGTAGCCGGAGTACTCTTTGGAGTTTAACCTCTTGGGCTCAGACGCCCCCTCCAATGTGCCCCCACATGGCTTGGTTAACAATGGGGACACTCAGTGAGGCACAGTTTAGTGGAGTGTTGTACCTGGCAGTGGTCTCCTCCATCGTTTGTTCTTGTAGTGGATGGGAAGCCATGTAATTAATGTTCACAGCGAGCTCTTCATCCAATGGCTCACCTGTGAGGGCTGGGACAGCAAATTTGGATGGAATAGACCGTACTCCTGATGGTACCTGTAGCCCAACTGTGCCTCCGTAGTCTGGGTCAGCATAATACTCTCCCGTCATCTGACAGGGAGATATTATGCAGCTCTGACACAGGTGCTGCTGCCTCGGGTTCCATACACTCCCCGGGCTCCGATAGCTCCGTCCTTTGGAGCATATCGTGCTGGAGTAACCTCTCCACAAGGCTCTCCAGAAGGGCCAGCCTGCCGGTAACACTGCCCTTAGAAGGATGGGAATCTTCCACCTCCTGGCCCGACTCCTCTGAGTCCAGGGCCCTCACAGACTTTTTAGTGGCTTTTTTCCCCCATGGAGTAGCCAAGGTGCTTTCTGGAAGCACCGAGTCTGCAGCCGCTGGCTGCTCTGCCAGGGGCCCTGGAGATGAATTCGGCGGTCGCATACTGCCCACAGGCCCGTGGTCTTCCACCGCCGGTTTGGTTGCGGCTCGCCTCTTGTGACATATCTCCCACAATCCGAAGCTGAAAATACGTTAAAACGAAACACACTCCGGATCGGGAGCAACAGCTTCAGCTAAGTTTTTTAAAAACACTTACCTGAATCTTTTAAACTTACCCGCTGGAAGGAGCAACGCGTTCGCCTGCCAGTCGTTGCGCAATGCATCAGACGTAATGATGCGCATGCGTGGGGACGGCCTTCTTCACGTAGTCACTCACGTGACTCCGAAGTAAAATTGGCCTCTGTAAATTGCCTCTTGTGTGTAAGGAGAGGATAAGCACGTGTGATAACATAGAAATGGTGTGAATGGTCAGCATGGATTTGGTGGGTTGAAGGGCACATTTCCATGCTGCATCTTTCAATCAATCAATCAATCAATCAATCAATCAATCAATCAATCAATCAATCAATCAATCAATCAATCAATCAATCAATCAATCTAAAGTACTGTAACCTTGTTACTAAATGATTAAAAGCTCAATTTAAAAATGTTATTTAAAATAATATTGCTAAGATTAATAATTCAAAGTATTACCCGTCTACCAAGCTTCCTTTTTGCATTTCACTCCTGTTGCCTCTGTTCTCTTACATTTAATTTCAATTCCAATTAATCTACTTTAAATGTCTGGCATACTGACGACACATGGCTGATACGTTAACTCTGCCTCTATCTTCACAGCTCTTGCCTGACAGACTGAGAACTTTTCACATTTTCCATTTCATTTCCAATTTCCTGCATCCACAGTATTTTGCATTTGCAAAAAGTTTCTGATATTATTCGTTTTTTTCATTTTATTTTAACTAGAGCTGCATTCATTTCAGAGGTAGGACCAACCAACACCTCCATTTCCTTTGGAGGATGAGGCCATTTGGCATGTCCACAATGACTCTTACATTTTCCCCACATGCACCACAGAAATTCTACTGTCAAGTTACAACAGGTTTATATAACAGCTCTGCCCAAGTCCACAAGAAATTGCAGAGAGTAGTAGATGTAGCTCAGTCCATCACAAAGACCAGACTTCCTAACATTGACTCAATCTACACTTCACACTGCCTAAGAAAAGCAGCCAACATAATCAAAGACTTGTCCCACATAGAAACATAGAAACATGGAAACATAGAAACATAGAAAATAGGTGCAGGAGGAGGCCATTCGGCCCTTCGAGCCAGCACCATCATTCATTGTGATCATGGCTGATCGTTCCCAATCAATAACCCGTGCCGGCCTTCTCCCCATATTCCTTGATTCCACTAGCCCCTAGAGCTATATCTAACTCTCTCTTAAATCCATCCAGTGACTTGGCCTCCACTGCCCTCTGTGGCAGGGAATTCCACAAATTCACAACTCTCTGGGTGAAAACTTTTTTTCTCACCTCAGTCTTAAATGGCTTCCCCTTTATTCTAAGATTGTGGCCATTGGTTCTGGACTCGCCCAACATTGGGAACATTTTTCCTGCATCTAGCTTGTCCAGTCCTTTTATAATTGTATATGTTTCTATAAGATATCCCCTCATCCTTCTAAACTGGACATTCCTTCTTTTCCCTGCTCCTGTCAGGCAGAAGGTACAGAGCTTGAAAACACATACCACCAGATCCAGGAACAGCTTCTTCCCTCTGAGTTCTGGAGGATGAGGGGTGATCTTATAGAGGTGTATAAAATCATGAGAGGAATAGATTGGGTAGATGCACAGATTCTTTTACCTAGAGTAAGAGAATCGAGAACCAAAGGATATAGGTTTAATGTGAGGGATAGATTTAATAGGAACCTGAGGGGCAACATTTTTACGCAAAGGGTGATAGGTATATTGAATGAGCTGCTGGAGAAGGTAGTTGAGGCAGGTACTATAACAATGCTTAAGAAACATTTAGACAGGTACATGGATAGGATAGGTTTAGATTGATATGGGCCAAATGCAGGCAACTGAGAGTAGTTTAGATGGGATACATTGGTCGGCTTGATCAAATTGGGCCAAAGGGACTGTTTCTACACTCTATGACTATGACTCTGTTATCAAGCTTTTGATCAGTCCTTTCATATGCTATGATGCTGTCCAAATCACTGCTACCCTACTGCAGACATTGAACTTTATCCTTGGAAATGATGCACCACAATGCTGAGAACTATGTTCTGCACTTTGTATCTTTCCCTTTGTGCTATGTATTGTACTTGAGTTTGATTTGGTTGTATTCATATACAGTATCTGATCTGATTAGATAGCATGCAAAACAAATGTTGCCACCCATACCTCGGTATACGGGAATTTCACTGTACTGTTTCAGGTCATATAGAAACATAGAAAACATAGAAAAATAGGTGCAGTTGGCCATTTGGCCCTTTGGGCCAGAACCGCCATTTAATATGATAATGGCTGATCATCTAGATTCAGTATCCCATTCCTGCTTTTTCCCCATATCCCTTGATTCCTTTGACCCTAAGAGCTAAATCTAACTCTCTCTTGAAAACAACCTTCTGTGGCAGAGAATTCCACAGATTCACATCTCTCTGGGTGAACAAATCAGTCCTAAATGGCCTACCCCTTTTTCTTAAACTATGACCCATGGTTCTGGACTCCCCCAACATTGGGAACATTTTTCCTGCATCTAGCCTGTCCAATCCTTAAAGAATGTTATATGTTTCTATAAGATCCCCTCTCATCCTAAATTCCAGTAAATACAAGCCCAGTCAACCCATTCTTTCATCATATGTCAGTCCCACCATCCCGGGAATTAACCTGGTGACCCTACGCTGTACTCTCTCAATAGCAATAATGTCCTTCTTCAAATTAGGAGACCAAAATTGCACACTATACTCCAGGTGTGGTCTCACAAGGGCCCTGTACAACTGCAGAAGGACCTCCTTGCTTCAAAACTTAAATCCTCTCACAATGAAGGCGAACATGCCAAAGGCTTTCTTCACTGCCTGCTGTACCCGCATGCTTACTGTCAGTGACTGATGTACAAACTCACCCAAGTATTGTTGCACCTCCCCTTTTCCTAATCTGACACCATTCAGATAATAATCTGCCTTCCTGTTCTTGCCACCAAAATGGATAACCTCACATTTATCCACATTATACTGTATATGCCATGCATCTGCCCACTCACCCAAACTATCCAAGTCAGCCTGCAGCCTCATAGCATCCTCATCGCAGCTCACACTGCCACCCAGCTTTGTGTCATCTGCAAACTTGGAGATGTCATATTTAATTCCCTCATCTAAATCGTTAATATTTATTGTAAATAACTGGGGTCCCAGCACCAAACCTCATGGCACCCCGCTAGTCACTGCCCTCCATTCTGAAAAGGAACTGTTAATTCCTACTCTTTGCTTCCTGTCTGCAAACTAGTTCTCTATCCATGTCAATACCCTACGACCAATACCATGTGTTCTAATTCTGCACACTAATCGCTTGTGTGGAACCTTGTCAAAGGCTTTTTGAAAATCCTCATACATCACACCCACTGGCTCTCCCTTATTCATTCATATGACAATAAAACACGGTTATGTCTTGATAAATGCAAACCTAAATCAATAAAGTTTTAAAATATTAAAACTGTTGATTGTCTTTATTGGTCAGAGTAATATCATAGAATCATAGAAAATAGGTGCAGTAGGCCATTCGGCCCTTCGAGCCTGCACCGCCATTCAATATGATCATGGCTGATCATCCAACTCAGTATCCTGTACCTGCCTTTTCTCCATACCCCCTGATCCCTTTAGCCACAAGGGTCACATCTAGCTCCCTCTTAAATATAGCCAATGAACTGGCCTCAACTACCTTCTGTGGCAGAGAATTCCACAGACTCAACACTCTCTGTGCGAAAAAAGATCTTCTCATCTCGGTCCTAAAAGACTTATCCTTAAACTGTGACCCCTTGTTCTGGAGTTCCCCAACATCGGGAAAAATCTTCCTGCATCCAGCCTGTCCAACCCCTTAAGAATTTTGTAAGCCGCCATAAGATCCCCCCTCAATCTCCTAAATTCCAGCGAGTACAGGCAGAGTCTATCCAGTCTTTCTTCATATGGAAGTCCTGCCATCCCAGGAATCAGTCTGGTGAGCCTTCTCTGTACTCCCTCTATGGCAAGAATGTCTTTCCTCAGATTAGGAGACCAAAGCTGTACGCAATACTCCAGGCGTGGCCTCACCAAGACCCTGTACAACTGCAGTAGGACCTCCCTGCTCTTGTACTCAAATCCTTTTGCTATGAATGCCATTCGCTTTCTTCACAGCCTGCTGCACCTGCATGCCTACTTTCAATGACTGGTGTACCATGACACCCAGGTCTCGTTGCATCTCCCATTTTCCTAATCGGGCACCATTCAGATAATAATCTACCATCCTCTTTTTGCCGCCAAAGTGGATTACCTCACATTTATCCACATTATACTGCATCTGCCATGCATTTGCCCACTCACCCAACCTATCCAAGTCACCTTGCAGCCTCCTAGCATCTTCCTCACAACTAACACTGCCCCCCAGCTTCGTGTCATCCGCAAACTTGGAGATGTTGCATTCAATTCCCTCATCCAGATCATTAATATATATTGTAAATAGCTGGTGTCCCAGCACTGAGCGTTGCGGTACCCCACTAGTCACTGCCTGCCATACTGAAAATGACTCATTTACTCCTACTCTTTGCTTCCTCTCTGTCAGCCAGTTCTCTATCCATATTAATACTGAAGCCTCAATACCGTGTGCTTTAAGTTTGTATGCTAATCTCTTTTGTGGGACCTTGTCGAAAGCCTTCTGAAAGTCCAGATATAACACATCCACAGGTTCTCCCTTATGCACTCTACTAGTTACATCCTCAAAAAATTCTATAACATTTGTCAGACATTTCACCATTTCCAAATGTGCTGCTATCCCATCTTTAATAACTGACTCTAGCATTTTCCCACTACCGATGTTAGACTAATTGGTCTGTAATTCCCCGTTTTCTCTCTCACTCCCTTTTTAAAAAGTGGGGTTACATTAGCTACCCTCCAATCCTCAGGAACAACTCCAGAATCTAAAGAATTTTGAAAAATTATCACTAATGCATCCACTATTTCTGGGGTTACTTCATTAAGTACTCTGGGATGCAGCCTATCTGGCCCTGGCGATTTATCGGCCTTTAATCCATTCAATTTACCTTAGACCACTTCCCGGCTAACCTGGATTTCACTCAGTTCCTCTATCTCATTTGACCCCCGGTCCCCTGCTGTTTCCGGCAGATTATTTATGTCTTCCTTTGTGAAGACAGAACCAAAGTAGTTATTCAATTGGTCTGCCATGTCCTTGTTCCCCATGATCAATTTACCAGTGTCTGACTGCAAGGGACCTACATTTGTTTTAACTAACCCTTTTCTCTTCACATATCTATAAAAACTTTTGCAATCTGTTTTTATGTTCCGTGCCAGCTTTCTTTCATAATCTATTTTCCCTTTCCTAATTAAGCACTTTGTCCTCCTCTGCTGGACTCTGCGTTCAGAACCCTTGTTTCTGAATTAACAATGTCACTCTCCATCCTAATGAAGAACTCAACCATATTAAGATCACACTTGCCCAAGGGGCCACGCACAACAAGACTGCTAACTAACCCTTCCTCATTACTCAGTACCCAGTCTAGAATAGCCTGCTATCTCCTTGGTTCCTCTACATGTTGGTTTAGAAAACTATCCCGCATACATTCCAAGAAATCCTCTTCCTCAGCACCCCTGCCAATTTGATTCACCCAATCTATATGTAGATTGAAGTCACCCATTATAACTATTTTACCCTTGTTGCACGCATTTCTAATTTCATGTTTGATGCCATCCCCAACTCCACTACTACTGTTAGGTGGCCTGTACACAACTCCCACTAGCATTTTCTGTCCCTTATTGTTTCGCAGCTCTACCCATATCGATTCCACATCCTCCAAGCTAGTCCTCCCTTTCTATTCCATTAATCTCCTCTCTAACCAGCAAATCTACTCCACCTCCTTTTCCTTTCTGTCTATCCCTCCTGAATATTGAATATGCCTGGATGTTCAGCTCCCAGCCTTGGTCACCCTGGAGCCATGTCTCTGTGATCCTAACTATATCATATTCATTAATAACTATCTGCACATTCAACTCATCCACCTTATTACAAATGTTCCTTGCATTGAGACACAAAGCCTTCAGGCTTGTTTTTACAACACTTTTACCCCTTATACAATTATGTTGAAAAGTGTCCCTTTTTGATTTTTGCCCTGGATTTTTCTGCCTGCCACTTTTACTTTTCACCTTGCTACCTATTGCTTCTACCCTCATTTTACATCCCTCTGTCTCTCTGCCCATGCTCCCATCCCCCTGCCACATTAGTTTAAATCCTCCCTGACAGCACTAGCAAACACTCCCCCAAGGACATTGCTTCTCTTCAAGCCCAGGTGCAGACCGTCCTGTAAACTCACTGTCAATGTAACAAGGTAAATTTAAATTAAGATTTTACTCGGCTATTTCAGAACGCATTGAAAGAGTACAAGAAGGATGTGTCAATTGTACTGGCTTTCTGATAGCATGAGAAATGTTTTCAATGGGAAAAAAACATGTTGCAAGGACACAAGGTCTTTAAGAATTAAGTGAAGCCAACACCAAGCCAAGAGGAACAGCCTTTATTAAGGGAATCATTGAGATACTGCTCATTCATTGCAAACCCAAGATATGTATTAATTCTTATGTTGGAAAAACCTTCAATTTTCCTTTTTTCATGAGTTACTTTGATTTGTGCGCTTGCCCCGTAATTCCTTTATGTTAAATACTGGTTTTAAAACTTCTTATCGAGTCCACATCACAAGATTAGAAATTGTTTAGCCAGAGCTGAACAGACGTCTCGGCATCTGCATACAATGGCGTATTGCGTTTCTTGTGCTTCTTGCGCTTCTTGTGCTTCGTGGTGGGAAGATTGGTGGAAACAGGGCCGTGAATTGAACGCTCTTTCCTTGACCCTATTTTAGACAACAGACAATAGAGAATAGGTGCAGGAGTAGGCCATTCGGCCCTTCGAGCCAACACCGCCATTCAATATGATCATAGTAGGTATGTTACAAAACTTACCTTCAGCGGCGCTGCGGTTCTGTCCCTGGCCGTGTGCGCAACTTTGGAGCCTTTGAGGGGAGGGGGCGGGGTTAAAATTTGGTTTTCCCTTGCCTTCCGGAGTTATATTTTCTCGGGGTGCGAGCTTTTGCTAAAGATTTGTTCCGACTGCCGGTATGTGACATTTTTTTTATATATTGCCCAACAATTTCAGCACTGCAGTAAAATAGGGGACGGGTAAAGAAAAGCCATTTATTTTTACATATAAACTTGCTTGTTAAGATGACCTTAATCAAAATTTCATGTTGCGAAACGGTGATTTATTGCCCATATGAAAAATATCAGTACTTTTCCTGCCGATATGGGGGTGAAATTCACCGCAAATGCAACGTTCAAATCCATCTCGTTCCATAAAATCCCACTCGCAAGCTGATTTAAATGGCCATTAATTTACGGGCATTAAACACTAAATTCCTTCCATTTGGCCTATAAATTAATGACAATGAGATTTAAAAATCATGTTATATTGTGAATTCTGGTGTGAGTGTTATTTGGATACTCAGGTTTTTTTCAAAAATGTTAATATTTTCTTAAGAAATGGATAGATTTCTAGATCTAGTAAATGAATTTTGTAATTAGCTATAATTGGGTAACTAACTAACTATATGCTTTAATTTCAGGTCATCCATGTAAGATTGTTTCATATTTGTTTCAGAATGCTTCAATTGATAATAACTGAACAGTTCTTTCAGTTCTCTTAATTTTCAAGAAAGTTATGGGCTTTTGACTGTCCTCGATCACAACTTTTGTGTTAAGTCAATGGAAAAGCAATAGGGAACAAGATACTAATTGTATGAAAATGTCCATAACTTTTCTAATACTGAAGATATCAAAGTGAATTAGGTGTTAAATTAAACTTCTTTCTAAGCTTTATCTGATGGGATAAATTGCAGACTTGATTTTTAAAATCTCAAAATGTTGTAACATTGCTAATCATAGCTGATCATCCACATCCATACCCCCTGACTGAAAGTTTTAAAACTGAAAGGCCAAGATCATATGTCCTTACAACTTTTTTTTCTATTGAAAACATTTCTACTTCTTTCAGAAACTCTGATTCATCTTTTCTCATACTCTTTAAATGTCTTCCAACATACCCAAGTCTCTGACTACACAAGTGAACTTGACAGACAGTAATACACTACCTAAATCTTTATTAGTGAATAAGTCTTGAAACTCAGTTTATTTTTTCCACGCTAATAACTGGAATAAGCACCATTGAATCAGGTTTTGCAAATCCTAATGTCAATCATCTGGTCCCCAAATGCATGACAATTAAAACACAAAGGTCATTATATCATTATGAAAACATGAAAGTGCCAGTCATTTTGAAAACATGTGGATGAGATGCACAAAATTGCATCTGTGATATATCATAAATCATATGTTACACTTCTTTTTTTCTTGAATAATGGGGTCCCATCTTTGCACCGGAGAGCTATTTATGGAGAGGAGACATTTTATAGATTTGTCTGTGGAGCATGGAGACAACAAAAAATTATTTTAGAAATCACACAAAGTAATTCCTATGAAAGGGTCAGCCACCTCTTAAAGTGGAAAGAACAAAGTTGGATAAAATCAAGTATTCATGATTCGTCTCCATGAAAAATATCCAATTCAAGTCTCTCCAGGGTTTCCGATTTGTTTCCTAGCAAAAGCTGGAATGAACTATCCACATTGCCAACCACTTTTTTTTATACACAACACATTACAGAGATAATTTACTTCAATTCATGTTTTATTTTTAGACATATCTTTTCAAAAATCGACTGAATGCCATGGCTTTTAATGCCATCAGTCAAATAAATGTTGCAATATACTTTTCTTTCTCCATTTGAAAACAGCGGGAATCTGAGAGGCCAAGACATGCAGTGCAAGATATGGTTTCCTTGGTTTCTCGGATCCCCATTGTGTTCAATGGGGAAGGCACAGTTGGATATGGCACAAAATGGATGGGTTTCCACTGCACTCTCTGGTGCATCTGAGAATATTTCAAGTGCAGAGCATCAGGTTTAAGAAGCATTGGAGGTCACCGCCTGTTCGTTGGAAACAGCTGGCAAAAAAAAGACACTTTGGAACTAAAATGTATTCCTATCATCTGACCATGATGATTCCTTAACAAATAGAAAACAGACCTGTGGGACGCATCTGAATCTTCTGCTGATTGAGACCATGCAGATTAAAAGACCTGAAGCAGAATAGTACATAGGTTGGAATGGATATCATAGATTCACTCTATACTCATGACTGTGTAGCCGGCCACAGTGCGAAATCCATCCTTAAGTTCGCCGACGACACCACCGTTGTTGGACGAATTACCGATGGTGATGAGTCAGAGTACAGAAGTGAGATCAACCGATTGACCATATGGTGCCAACACAACAACCTGGCTCTCAGTATCAGTAAAACCAATGAACTGATTGTGGACTTTGGAGGAGGAAGGATGAGGACCCACAATCCTGTTTATATCAACGGGACGATGGTGAAGAGAATCAATAACTTTAAATTCCTGGGCGTGCATATTTCCAAAGATCCTTCCTGGACCCAGCACACTGATGCAATTTTAAAGAAAGCGCATCAACGCCTTCACTTCCTGAGAAGACTACAGAGATTTGATACGTCAGAGAGGATTCACTTGAACTTCTAGAGGTGTTCAGTCGAGAGCATATTGATAGGTTGCATCATGGCCTGGTTCAGAAACCTGAATGCCCACGAGTGAAAAAGACTGCAAAATGTTGAGAAAACTGCCCAGTCCATCACCGGCTCTGACCTTCCCAGCATTGAAGGGATTTACCGGTCGCTGCCTCAAAAATGCAGCCAGCATTATCAAAAACCCACACCACCCTGGTCATACATTCATTTCAGTCCTGCATCGTGAAGAAGTTACAGGAGCCTGAAAACTGTAACATCCAAGTTCAGGAACAGCTTCTTCCCTACTGCTCTCAGGCTATTAAACACTACAACCTCAAATAAGCTCTGAACTACAATAGACTATTATTGTGATTATTGCACTACTATTGTTTGCTTTTTGTGTGTACGTATGTGTGCGTGTATGCCTGTGCACATATATATATATATGTGTGTGTGTATTTGTGAGTACGTGTAGATATACACACTAGAATTTTTTTCTCTCATTTAATATATTGTTTACGGTGTACTATGTTTACATATTCTGTTGTGCTGCAGCAAGTAAGAATTTCATTGATCTGTCTGGGATATATGATAATAAAACACTCTTGACTCTTGACATAAATATATACCCTACATTGCAATTAAAAGAAAGGTAGAGGGATCTAGTTTAAGGGGTAGAGAGTTCATTAATCTGAACATTTGAAAATAAAATTAAACGTTCTCAGCAGCTGCATTCCATGCGATGGCGATGGCGTAGGGCGATGACATCTGCCCCACCAGACACAAGGGTGCCTCTTCCCAGGGTCACTGTTTCAGAAGTTAAATCGGCCTTCCTGAGCGTGAACCCACGGAGAGCAACTGGCCCAAACAGAGTCTCTGGCCATGTCCTTAGGAACTGGCGGGAGTGTTTACGTTCATCATTAATCTCTCCCTTCTTCCTTCTGAAGTACCCACCGGCTTCAAGAAGACCACTATCATCCCGGTGCCGAAGAAAAGCAAGATCTCATGCTTAGGTGATTACCATCCGGTGGCCTTGACATCTGGTTATGGAACGCAATAAATCCAGCCTACCAAACAGCCTTGACCCACTAAGGTTCGCCTACTGCTACAACAGGTCCATTGCTGTTGCCCTCTCCTTGGCCCTACACTCATCCCTGGAACACCTGAATAAGAGGGACACTTACGTTAGACTCCTATTAATAGACAACAGCTCTGCTTTTAACACAATAATCCCATCCAAGCTCATCTCCAAAATCATGGAACTTCAAGTCAGTACCCATTGCTACAACTAGATCCTCAACTTTCTGACCAACAGACCACAAACAGTGGGGATAGATGACAAATCATCCTCTACCGTAATCCTCAATGTTAGTGCACAGCAAGGATACGTTTTCAGTCCGCTTCTTTACTCCTATACACCCACGACTATGCAGCCAAATACAAATACAATTCAATTTACAAGTTGATAGACACAAAATGCTGGAGTAACTCAGCATGACAGGCAGCATCTCTGGATAAAAGGAATGAGTGACGTTTCGGGTCGAGACCCTTCTTCAGACTGGGCGTCAGGGGAAAGGGAGTTACAGAGATAAGGAAGTGTAAGAGATCAAAAGAGATGCAGATCAAGAAAAATGTAGAATAGACATTGTTAGCTAGGAACAAAGCAGAGATATGATGTAATCAGAGGGACACTCAGACTGGTAGGAGAACTGGGATGGGGGAAGGATGGAGAGAGAGGGAAAGCTAGGGTTACTTTAAATGAGAGAAGTCAATGTTCATACCGCTGGGATCTAAGCTGCCCAAGCAAAATGTGAGGTACTGTTCCTCCAATTTGTGCCGGGCCTCACTCTGACAATGGAGGAGGCCCAGAACAGAAAGGTCAGTGTGGGAATGGGACGGGGAGTTAAAGTGCCCCGAAAGCTAACCAGGAAATTAGGTAGGTATAGGTGGACTGAATGGAAGTGTTCAGTGAAACGATCGCCGAGCCTGCGCTTGGTCTTGCCGACATATCTAGGGATCCACACCTGGAACAGCAGATACAGTAGATAAGGTTGAAGGAGGTGCAATTAAACCTCTGCTTCACCTGAAAAGACTGTCTGGGTCCAGACTGATTCCTGGGATGTCAGGACTGTCTTATGAACAAAGACTGCATAGACTCGGTTTATACTCTCTAGAATTTAGGAGATTGAGAGGGGATCTTATAGAAACTTACAAGATTCTTAAGGGGTTGGACAGGCTAGATGCAGGAAGATTGTTCCCGATGTTGGGGAGGTCCAGGACAAGGGGTCACAGCTTAAGGATAAGGGGGAAATCCTTTAGGACCGAGATGAGAAGGAATTTTTTCACACAGAGAGTGGTGGGTCTCTGGAACTCTCTGCCACAGAGGGTAGTTGAGGCCAGTTCATTGGCTATATTTAAGAGGGAGTTAGATGTGGCCCTTGTGGCTAAGGGGATCAGAGGGTATGGAGAGAAGGCAGGTACGGGATACTGAGTTGGATGATCAGCCATGATCATATTGAATGGCGGTGCAGGCTCGAAGGGCCGAATGGCCTACTCCTGCACCTAATTTCTATGTTTCTATGTTTCTATGTCCTAGGACTGAGTCAAAGGAGGAGGTATAGGAATACATGTTGCATCTCCTGCAGTTTCAGGGGAAAGTACCTGAGGAGGAGGTTGTTTGGATTGGGAAAGGACGAGTTAACTGGGGAGTTGCGGAGGGAACGGTCTCTGCGGAAAGCGGAAGTTGACAAATTTGCAGATGACATCACCCTAGTGAGCCGGATATCAAGCAATTACAAAATGGTGTACAGGAAAGAGATTGTGAACCTTGTAACCTGGTGATAAGACAACAACTATTCCCTCAGACAGCAAGACAAAGGATATTTTGATCGACTTCAGGAAGCAAAGCAGTACACTTGCTAGAAATGCACTACACATGCTAGAAATTTGAAATTTAAATGCAAAAATGCTTGATAACACTCAGCAGTGATGATGCCTGACACATTGAGTTTCATAGTGAAGACAGAACCAAAATACACATTTAACTGTTCTGCCATTTCCTTGTTTCCCATTACAAATTCACTTTTTTCTGATTGCATGGAACCTACATTTGTCTTCACTAATCTTTATCCTTTTTATATATCTAAAGAAGCTTTTCGAGTTAGTTTATATATTCCCCGCAAGCTTTCTTTCATGCTCTTTTTTCCCCTTCTTAATTAACCCCTCTGCTAAGTTCTAAATTTCTCTGAGTTTTTGGGTTTGCTGCTTCCTCTGGCCAATTTAGATGCCTCTTCCTTGGATTTAATACTATCCTTGATTTCCCTCGTTAGCCACAGTTGAACTGCCTTCCCGGTTTTATTTTTCCGCCAGACAGAAATGAGCAATTTCTGGAATTAGAGTCATAGAGTAATACAGTGGAAACAGGCCTTTTGGCCCAACAGGCCCACATCGGCTAACAATGTTCCAGCTACCCTAGTCCCATTTGCCTGTGCTTGGTCCATATCCCTCCAAACCTGTCCTATCCCGTGTGCGGACAGGACGTCGAAGGACGAGAAATCGAAGCCAAGAAGCCGAAGCTAAGATGCCGAATGTACATCAGCAAGCCAAGATGGACATGACACCGAAAGGATTCAAAGCTGAGTGGTCACGGCGCTGAAAGGATACAAACCCGAACAGACACCATGCTGAAAGGACAAGACGCAGAATGGACATGACGTAGGTATGTTACAAAACTTACCTGCGCTGCAGTCCTGCCGCTCCCCGTGTGTGTGACTTTGGCGCCTTTCAGAGGGGGGCGGGCTTAAAGTGCCATTTTTCTACAGACTGGGCAAATCGATCCATGTCGGGCGATTTCGTTGCGGAAGAAAAATCGCTCCGACATTTCATTAATGAAGGTATTTTTAAATTACGCTAGATTATTTATTATCTAGAGGAATTTAAAAATCACCTTCAAAAGCCGTGAGCGCCGACAACGGGAAGGATTTTGCGTAGGGGTGAAAAAAAAGTACACAGTTTATTTTTATATTAAAAGTTGTTTTTTATGGAGGCTTTAATAATATTTTCAAGTTGCGAAATGGGGTCCAAAAAAAATGTATGAACCAACGGTATTTTTCCTCCCAACTTCACCGCAAACCGCAACATTCCAATCCACCGCATTCCACTAAAACCCACTCGCTAGTTGATTTAAATGGCCATTAATTTACAGGCATTAAACACTAAATTCCTTCCATTTGGCCCAGAAATTCATGAAAATTAGATTTAAAAATTATGTTATATTGTGGATTATTGTGTGAATGTTATTTGGACACTTAGGCAATTTTAAAAAAGTTTATCTTTTCTTAAGAAATGGATAGATGTTTAGATTTACTCATTGAATTTTGTAATTAGCAACAATTAGATAACTAACTAATTATATGCTTTAATTTCAGGTCATCCAAGTAAGATTGTTTCATATTTGTTTCAGAATGCTTCAATCTATAATAACTGAAAATTTAATTGAGTTCTCTTAATTTTTAAGTAAGTTATGGGCTTTTAACGGTTCTACATCACAGCTTTTGAGTTAAGTCAATTGAAAGGCAATGGGGAACAAGATGCTAATTTCCGAGTATGAAAATGGTCGTAACTTTCTTAATACTGAAGATATGAAAGTGAATTAGGTGTCAAATTAAACTTATTTTTTGTGCTTTATCTGATGGGATAAATTGCAGACTTGATTTTTAAAATCTCAAAATTTTGTAACATTGCTACATGACGTCGAAAAGCTGCCGAACGGACATGACGTTTCCGGAGATGGAATTTGTCCAAACCTTATCAGTGATTGGTCCAGACCCCCGCATCCATCACATCACTGGATGGGGGGAGACGGGAGGGTGGGGGGGGGGGAGCTTGAGCTTGCACTTGTAAAATAGTGGCAGTGACTCCAAGCTGCTGCGATTGCCACAGAGGCTTTTTGACATGACGTTCGTTCCCCGTCAGATTTTAAACCTAAAAACAATCTTACGCTGAACGGGCATGTCCGCATCAGATTCTTTTTTGGCTTAAAAACTGGTGGGGAACGAAAATGATGTCGAAAAGCCTCTGTGGCAAACCCAGCAGCTTCGAGTCACTGCCACCATTTTACAAATGCAAGGTCCAGCTACCCCCCCACCACCCTCCCATCTGCCCCCGGCTAGTGATGTGATGGATGCGGGGTCTGGACCAATCACTGACTAGGTCTCAGACAAATCCCCTCCCCACAGACGTTATGTCCGTTCGGTGGCTTTTCGGCATCATGTCCATTCAGCGTATTGTTCTTTTTCCTTGGTGTCCGTTCGACTTTGTATCATTTCGGTGTCGTGTCCGTTCGGTATCTTGGCTTTTCGTCATTGTGTCCATTCGGTATCTTGGCTTCCACTTCTTGGCTTCGACTTCTTGTCCTTCTACATCCTGTCTGGGTACTGTCTAACTGTATCTTAAACAATGTGATAGCCCCAGCCTCAACTATCTCCTCTGGCAGCTTGTTCCATACACACACAACACTTTGTGTGAAAATGTTACCCCTTGGATTCCCATTAAATCTTTTCCCCTCTCCTTGAACCTATGTCCTCTGGTCTTCGATTCCCCTACTGTGGGTAAAATACTCTGTGCATCTACCCAATCTTTTCCTCTCATAATTTTGTATACCTCTATAAGATCTCCCCTCATCCTTCTGAGCTCCATGGAATAGAGACCCAGCCTACTCAACCTCTCCCTATAGCTCACACCCAATTGTTCATCCATGTAGTCTTTAAATCTTTGCCATTGCATCTCCACCATCAACCCTTTAAGTATAAACTGACCCAGCCAATTCCATCTATCCCAGCCCATTCCATCTCATACCTTCAAAGTCCCCTTTCTTTAAGTTCAGGACCTTAGTCTCTGTATTAACCGTGTCATTCTTCATCCTAATGCAGAATTCCACCATATTATGGTCACTGTTGCCCTAGAGGCTCTGCACAACAAGATCGCCAACTAATCCTTCCTCATTACACAATACCCAGTCTAGGATGGCCTGCCTCTAGTCGGTTCTTCCACATATTGGTTTAAAAAACCATCCTGTATACATTCCAGTAAATCCAACTCCTCAGCGCTGCTACCAATTTTTTACTCCACCATTCTGTGTCTACCTTTGAGAGAAAATACTGTTAAGTTTGTGAGGTTTTATTTGCCTGCAACAGCCACTTCAGAGCAGATGCTCAACATCGGTGAAAACTGTTTGACACGACCAGCCAAAGCAGCAGATGCAGATATTGTCTTGTGTACAGCAGAAGTTGCCAACATCCCTTCAGTGTGAGAGCAAGCAACCTGCCCCTCAAGAAACAAATGCCCACAATGATATAAATCAACTATCTATCATGACATTACCAGTCACAGGACATAGTGTAGATGAAAGAATGTTTTAATTCAATGGGGCAATTTGTCTTTGCCCTTCTGCCTGCCAGGTCCAGGTGCAAGCCATTGGTGATTGTAAACATAAATGACACATGGAACTGCAGGAGAATTTTCAGCAAAGCGAATTGTACAGTGGCAGCCCAGTTCAACTCCCACCGAAGGAAGCTGATAGTTGTTTTGCATTATTTACTATCAGTTATAGACATAGTCATAGAGTGATACAGTGTGGAAGCAGGCCCTTCGGCCCAACTTGCCCACACTGGCCAACATGTCCCAGCTACACTTGTCCCACCTAGCTGTGCTTGGCCAAATCCCTCCAAACCTGTCCTATCCATGTACCTGTCTCAATTTTTTATTAAACGTTGGGATAGTCCCAGCCTCAACTACCTCCTCTGGCAGCGTGTGCCATACACCCACCATCATTTGTGTGAAAAAGTTACCCCTTCGATTCCAATTAAATCTTTTCCCTGCACCTTGAACCTCTGGTCTTCGATTTCCCTTAGGCAAGAGATTCTGTGTATCTACCCGATCTATTCCTCTCATGATTTTATACACAGTTGGAATTTAATCTATTACGCTAAGTGCCAGGGAGAAATACATTTCAAAGGTTTACCACCAGGTTTCTGAGTGACAGCTTTAATTGAAACATAGTGTGTTTTTATGAGTGACTCTTAAATGGAGTTGAGTGTAAATGCTGTTTAATCTTTGATATCATCTATTGGATCTAGTTTATGTTACACAACATTCACGGTCAGTTTTTTTTTCTTCCAATACAAACAAATCACAAGCACTGTTGATTATTTTGGTGCACTGTAACATTGTGTAAAATCATCAAGAACTCTTCTGAACTCAATGCATCTGCCAATCTTTTGTTTGATGTTGATATGGGTGATGCTTACAAGGAAATATCAAGCAATGAAGTACTGACTGACATTATTACTTTTTGCCCTTGTAATCCCCAGGTTACACAACCCGGTCACTCTCTCGTCTCCCCTCTCCCATCAGGCAAAAGGTACAGAAGTGTGAAAACGCACACCTTCAGATTCAGCAAGTTTCTTCCCAGCTGTTATCAGGCCACTGAACCATCCTCTCAACAACTAGCGAGCAGTCCTGAGCTACTATCTAGTTCATTAGAGACCCACAGACTATATTTGATCAGACTTTATTTACTTTACCTTGGACTAAACATTATTCACATTATTCTCTTTATCATGTGTCTGTACACTGTGGATGGCTCGATTGTAATCAGTCTTTTTGTTGACTGGTTAGCACGCAACAGAAGCTTTTCACTGTACCTCGGTACATGTGACAATCGACTAAACTCACTTCAACTTATAAACACCCCAGCATACTAATGAGCTGCCATAATATTGTGACATTCAATAGTCCTAAATATGTTAATGTATTCATTCATATGAATAAACATAGGTACATATTAGTCCAACAGCCAAACAGATGTGGTGATTCCGTTGGCCACTGTTCAGAGGTGAATGAGTCCACAGGGCAATGCACAAAATGTGATTGAATCCAAAGAACTAGTTTCCTCTCTAACTCCCTCCACTTTTAGACTGCAAGAGGGAAACAGGCTCTTCGGTCCATCGAGTCCATGCCAGGCAGTGATCAACACGCGCACTAGCGTTATCCTACACACAAGGGACAATTTACAATTTTACCAAATCCAAATAACCTATTTATAACCAGATCTGTCTGAAGAAGGGTCTCGACCCGAAACGTCACCCATTCCTTCTCTCCAGAGATGCTGCCTGTCCCGCTGAGTTACTCCAGCATTTTGTGCCTACCTTCGATTTAAACCTGCATCTGCAGTTCTTTCCTACACAACCTATAAACCTGTATGTCTTTGGGATGTGGAAGGAACTGGAGCACCCGGAGAAATCCCACGTGGTCACAGGGAGAACCTACAAACTCGTACAGACACCATCCCGTCATCAGGAATGAACCTGGGTCTCCGGTGCTGTAAGGCAGCATCTCTACCACTGTGCCACCTGTATTTTAGTAATTCTTATTTATCAGTCATGTCTTTGTGAATACCATATTATGGAAGTACATTTAACATATTGAGTAATTTTGGTGAGGAAAAGGTTGGGTGAGAAGGTGCAAGGTGTCAGTAGGAGGAGAAGGCAGGGTACTTGAAATGAGATAATTCAATGGTCATGCAATTAGATTGTAGACAACACAGGCTAAACATGAAGTACTATTCCTCTACTTTGAAGTGGAAGAGTCTGATGACAGACAAATCAGTAAATGAATGGGGAGGGGGATTGAAATGGCTAGTGACTGGGAGCCCTAAATAGCCTACGCAGACAGTGCACAGATGTCCAGCAAAACCATTGCCTAGTCCATGCTTGATCAGGCACATAGGTCAATCAGATTGATGGCATTTCCAACAATGAAATCATCTTAAGAAGACTGGAAGATCCATTCGGTGCAGGCAAGCACTCTCAAGAAGAAACTGCAGATGCTGGAAAAATCAAAAGTAGACCAAAAATGCTGTAGAGGGTGAGGAAGCATCTATGGAGAAAAGGAGAGAAGGGTCTCAACCCAAAACATCACCTACTCCTTTTCTCCATAGATGCTGCCTCACCCGTTGAGTTTCTCCAGCAATTTTTGTCTACTTGAGATTGTTCAGATCTATTTAAAATGTCCCCTCGATACATTTGGGCGTTTCAGCTTTAATGTATAAAAATAATGTAGTAGGTGGAGCAACAGGCAGCCTAGAACACAAAATTAAACTGTGAGGAAAAACGAATCAACACAGTTTTAAAATGGGGACTCAAGAGAGTGCAGATGTTGGAATCTTGAACAAAAATACAAAGTGCTGGAGGGTGCTCAACAGGTCAGGCAGCATCTGTGGAGGGAAATGGATAAACAATGTTTTAGGTCAGGACCCTAATTCAGACTGATGCTGGTGGGTGAGACAGGAAATGAGATGTGGGTGAAGGGCAAAGCCTAGCAAGTGATAAGTGGATACACGTGAGAATAGATGGTTGTCAGATGGGTGGAGTTAATAACAAAGGAGAAAAGGTGAGCAAGAGTTTCAGATAAGGAAAGAAGTGAAGTGAAATGTAAAGCTGGAGAGAGAGATATGGGTAGAGAGGGCAGGGAGACAGGAAAGAGGGAGGATGAGAGGGAAATGGGGGACTCGGAGTAGGAAAGGGTGCGAGCTGGGTAAAGTGGAAGGGAAAGGAGCAGGACACAAAGGGGTGGGGGAATTGGTGGGATAAATGTGTGCGCACCAGGGGGAGGGGAGCAAGAGGAAGATATTACTTGAAATTAGACATTAAGGTTGGTTTGGGAATGGAAAGAGAAGTTGAAATAACTTGCAACTGGAAGCATTTATTTGCATTCCCATATTGACCTTGCTTGTCCCAAGCCCCCTCCACTGCCAGATTGAGGCCATGGGAGAAAAAAAGAAGAATAGCTCCTTGTATTCCACTTGGGAAGCCTGTAACCCAATGATATGAACATTGAATGCCCCCTTATCTCTGTGCCTGCATCCATCTTTCATTGCAAGAGTTTCCCCACCCCTACTTCTCTTTCCCAGCTTTCTCCCCTCTACTCTACTCTACCCCTATACAAAGATGGTGGATGTGCAGGAGTAGGGCGCCGTTGTGTATGGCTGCTCTGCCTGCAGTCCGCCCTTTCACCTTTTTTAATTTTATTTTTTAGTCCTGTTAAAAAATAAAATGTTAGATGGAGGTCTTTTATGTGGTGGGTGGGGGGGGGGAAGGGGGAAACTTCATTTCCTAGTCCCTACCTGGTCGGAGAGGCGGCTTCCATCCAAGCTGTTTCTTCGCCCCTTCCTCGCGCATACCATCGAGACTGGAGCGACGTTTCCTGTCAGGAACGGCCGGGACTGCAGCTTTGGCGGCGGCACAGCGCTGGGTCACCATCATGGAGCGGGCGTTGCCTTATCGGGTCACCGTGCGGTAAGCTCTGGAGTGCTGTGACCGCCGACTCCAACATCCGTGGAGCTGTGGCTGCGGGCATCCAGCCGCGGGCGCCGCTGAATTTGGAACACTGCTATGCCTGGAATTGAGTTCGCCGGGCTCGGAGCCCCAACCGGCTCGGCCTGAGGACTTCGGGTGCCGCGGTGTCCGGGGAGGAGGCAGTGCTCCAGACTTTCCAAGCTGCTGAGGAATGTTCCCCGATGCCGGAGTTCCAGCTTCACGGCAAGAGGGACTGAAAACATTGGACTGGCTGCAGGGCCACAAATGGGCCCCGACCTTGGGTGGTCACAGAGGAAGAGGACTAAACTTTCTGGTGCCTTTCCCCCACAGTGGAAATTTTTGATTCTGTTGTGGGGGGACGTTTGTGTTGAACTCTATAACGTGTTGTGTCAATTTTTATTTTTTTAATCTTTTTCTATGGATGTACGGAAACTTATGTTTTATTTTATGTAAAGCACTTTAGTTTCAACGCGAGTTGATTTAAAACCTGCTATATAAATAAAACTTCCTTACTTACTTACTTACTTACTCCATCAATGTAAAGAAGCTCCAGACCTGAAACGTCACCTGTCCATACCCCTCCACGGACGCTGCCTGACCTGTTGAGTTCCTCCTGCCAAAATGAAACTGGGACAAGCATGGTGTGTTAGAAGTCTCTCAATAGATGAATCAAGGATGAAGAATGGGCAGTCACGGTGGCACAGCGGTAGAGTTGCTGCCTTACAGCAAAATGCAAGGGGAGACAAAGACAGCCTCTACGCAGCCTCCTCCATGAGCAGCTTACAGGCTCATAAGCCCACTTAGCAAAACCAAAGTCTTTACTATGTCTGCAGACAAGGACTTCACCAGAACAACATCGGCGAGAGTCCACGAGCTACACAGGGCCCCGAGCTGTGACTCCAACCTATGCCACGATTTCACAACACAAGAAATCGAGCAAGCCATCCGACAGCTGAAAACCGGTAAGGCACCAGGCACCGACGGCATCCACCCGGAATACATAAAACACCAAGGCAAGAAGGCAAATGACTGGCTGTGCTCCTTCCTCTCCACGTGTTTCCGCTGCCTGAAGCAGCCAAAGATCTGGCGCAGTGCCAAGGTGATCGCTCTGCCGAAGCCAAACAAGCCTAGCGATGACCCCGAGGGGTAATGATCCATATCACTGCTGTGTGTTCCATACAAGCTCCTGGAACGTCTCCTCCACACACGTCTCAATCTAGTGATCGACCCCCAGCTGCCTAAAGAACAGGCTGGCTTCCGAAGCGGTAGGTCAACGGCGGACCAGGTGACCCTCCTATGCCAAGACATAGAGGACAGCCTCCAGGCAGGGGAGAAGGCAGGCACTGTCTTCCTGGACCTCACAGCTGCATATGATACCATCTGGCTGCGTGGACCACACATGAAGCTTCTGGAAACCATCCCAGACAAGCACATGGTGAGCTGCATCATGGAGATGCTGAGCAACCGCAGCTCCAGGCCACACACCAGCAACGGGCAATGCAGCAGGGTGAGGAAACTTAAGAACGGCGTCCCACAGGGCTCAGTGCTGGCACTAATGCTGTTCAACATCTACATCCATGACCTGCCTGCAACCCAGTCAAAGAAGTATGGCTATGCTGATGACCTGGCCATCCTACTCAGTAAGCCATCCCTGGAAGCAGCAGAAGAGGGCCTCTCTGAAGACATGAACATCCTGTCTTCATACCTGAGAAACTGGTGCCTCAAGCTCAGCATAGGTAAGACAACATCTTCAATGTTCCACCTCAACAACAGGGAAGCGACCCGCGAGATGAACGTCACGGTGGATAACGCCCGGTTACGGTCCCAGCCTGTCCCCACGTACCTCGGTGTGAAGCTCGACAGAACGGTATCATTCAAACAACACCTGGAAGGTGCCAAGGCAAAGACAAGCGCCCATGCCGCACTGATTCACCGCCTAGCCGGCACCACATTGCTGAGCCACGACGAAGACACTGCGAATGTCCACAGTGGCCCTGGTGTTCTCAGCCGCCGAGTACTGCACCCCGGTCTGGTGCCGTAGCCCTCACGCCAAGAAGCTGGATGCTGCCCTCAACAGCGCCCTGCGGACTGTCTCCTGATGCCTGCGAGCTACGCCAGAAAACCAAATGCCTGTCCTCGCTGGCATCGCCCCAGCCGACATCAGATGAGAAGCAGCCACGCTGGCCCTCTCTTGAAAAGCACAGACCAATGAATCCCACCTCCTCCATCAGATCGTCACAGAGACACCACGACGTGTGCGCCTCAACTCACGACACCCCTTTGCCACGTAAGCCCAAGAGCTGCTCTGCACAACACCAGCTGATGCTTCTAAGGCTGCCTGGATCAAGACGAGATCGAGACACCAGTGGAAGTCAGCAGAACCATCTAGGCTACACCAGTACATCAATGACTCCATGGACGTCCCTGGCCAGGACCTGCCCTGAAAGCAGTGGACAACCCTCAACCGCTTGAGGACAGGCATCGGATGCTATGGAGTAGCGATGAAGAGGTGGGGCCTCGTGGATAGCGCCTCCTGTGAATGTGGGGATCCAACACAGACAGTGGAGCACATCGTCACCAGTTGCCCCAAACACCGGCCACCGAATGGTGAACGAGGTCTGATTGACCTGGACGATGACATGTTGGCCTGGCTCGCCTCAACGGAGCTGCAGGTCTAAAAGACACACGACAGAAGAAGAAGCAAAATGCAGCGCCAGAGACGTGGGTTTGAACCCGACTACGGGTGCTGTCTCTATGGAGTTTGTACGTTCACCCCGTGATCTGCATGGATTTTCTCCGAGAACTTCGGTTTCCTCCCACACTTCCTCCCACACTTCGGTTTCCTCCCACACTTAATTGGCTTGATAAAAATATTAAATTGTCCAAGTTGGTGATCTGCAGAGTACTGCCCTGCCGACTACAAAATTCAGAAAGTTCAGAAGGAAGGCCAGCTCAAAATCCCGTCTGAATTTAGGATGCAAACTAGGATTTTTTGCAAGGATTGGAAAGTTTCTGGATACCAGATCTCAGACTTATTAAATTCCTTGAGCTGTGATGATGGCAGAGATATTTGTGCACACGGCTCTTGATCAATTGCCTGGGATTCTGGGACTAGCCTGAGAATGATTGCACAGTAACCTCTGGACCTTGGTAATCAGTTCTCTTCCCAAATGTGCGAAAGCTAATTAAAAATAGTGTTGAATGATAATGAAGCAGTACTTATGATGTTACATAAAAATAATATAAGAATACATGAAAACTGGACAAGGTGTAAACAACCAGGCCCCTCAGGATTGGCCTGGTATTCAATATGAAAAAGGCTGACCAGTGCTGGCTTTAACCCCTCAACTTTAGTTCCATGTAACCCTCAATTTCTCAATCTTTCAAATATTTATCTATTCCCATTATTGTCAATAAATGTTATGATCTGGCTCTCACCACTCCTGGTGACAGGGAATTCCAGAGCTTCAAAACATTCTGAGAGAAACAAAATAATGTACGTGCATCTCAGTTTTAAGTGATTGGATGCTTCTTTTGTAGCTAACCCTCGAGACTCGACCACCAGAGAAAATATCAGCTCATGGTATGTGTATTGAATAATGTCACCCTGCATTTTTCTTACCTACAAAAGAGAGGCCTCGGCTGATTGACTCATGTTGGGGCAGCCTTAGCAAAGTAGATGTGTAGGTAGATCACCCCACCTTGGAATATAGGAATGGGAGCATTTCTCATATCTCTTTTCACACAAAGGAAATGTGGGTGTATGGAACGAGCTGCCTGAGGAGGTAGTTGTGGCAGGTACAATTGCAACATTTAAGAAACATTTAGACAAGTAAATGGATATGAAATGTTTAGAGGCTTATGGGCCAATCGCAGGCAGATGGGAATAGTGTAGATGGGACATGTTGGCCCGTGGGGAAAATTTGGGCCAAAGGGCCTGTTTCCACACTGTAAGGCTCTATGACTCGACTATGACATGAAATACCATTACTTATCCATTCCGTTCCTCCCCATTTGCATCTTCCCATCCATTTCAATCTGCATGTTATGAGTATTTTGCCATGTCCAATCACCATCTCAGAATCAAAAGTTTAGTTGAGTTTAGTTTATGGTTACATGTACCGAGGTACAGTGAAAAGCTTTTATTGCATGTTAACCAGTCAGCAGAAACACAATGCATGAATAAAATCGAGCCACTCACAGTGTACAGATACCATAAAGGGTATAACATGAATAAAGTTTAGTGCAAGATAATGCCAGTAATGTTTGATCAAAGATAAACTGAGGATCTCCAATGAGGTAGTTAGTAGGACTGTTCTCAAGTTCGAACGCCCTGACCGCGGGAGAATAAAGAGGAAGAAGATTGGACTTGTTTGCCTTCCACAGTGAGGAATGTGGGGAATCTGCTGTGATGGATATTTATGTTAACTTTTATGTAGTTGTGTGTCTTTTTCTTTTTGTTTTCGTATGGCTGTATGGTAATTTGCATATCACTGTACTTTCATTGGTACATGACAATAAAGGACCTTTGAAACCTTTGAGACGTTGTACGATGGTTCAGTTACCTGATAACAGCTGGGAAGAAACTGTCCTTGAATCTGGAGCTTTGCATCTTTACACTGCTATAACATTTGCCCGATGGGAGAGAGGAGAACTGGGAGTGGCCAGGGTGTGACTCATCTTTGATTAGGCTGCTGGCCATGCCGAGGGAACGGGAGGTATAAATGGAGTCCATGGAAGGGAGGTTGGTCTGTGTGATGGTCTGGGCTGCATCCATAACTCTCTGCAATTTTTTGCGGTCTTGGATGGAGCAGCTCACAAACCAAAATGTAACATAGAACCATAGAAACATAGAAAATAGTTGCAGGAGTAGGCCATTCGGCCCTTCGAGTCTTCACCGCCATTCAATATGATCATGGCTGATCATCCAACTCAGTATCCCGTACCTGCCTTCTCTCCATACCCCCTGATCTCTTTAGCCACAAGGGCCACATCTAACTCCCTCTTAAATATAGCCAATGAACTGGCCTCAACTACCTTCTGTGCCAGAGAATTCCACAGATTCACCAATTTCTGTGTGAAAAATGTTTTCTCATCTCGGTCCTAAAAGATTTTCTCCTTAACCTGAAACTATGACCCCTTGTTCTGGAGTGTAACTATGGTAAAGACAACTATGTAGTGTAACTATGGTAAAGAAAATCGATGCTATGATGTAAGGAAATCGGCCTTTACATTCTAAGACATCAGGTTTTAAATTTCTCTCCATTCCATTCACTAAGAAAAACTCCACTGAAGTTTCCATCGTTTAATTTCCTTGCCGAAGGTAACCACTATTTGAGATTGTCTTTTAAGGAACTGTCAGATTTTCTCATCAGTGGGTGAGAAAAGCCTTTGTTATTCAAGAGTCTCCTTGAATAATATTAGTGGGATCTGTCTATTGGAAGTACAACATATTCGTAGAAGTCCCTCATTATTCCAACATCCTAATATATAATGATCCTGGAAGATATAATGAAACCATCAGCAGTGACTCACCCATGCTAAATGACTGCCAGTTAAAGGGCACGTCATTTGTGTGGGACTTTCCTGGCAGAAATGCCTTCCCAATGCATTGTACTTTCATCATCAAGTCCTTTCTCTTACTAAAGAAGTTAATCTGTACCTAATATCTAAAAGCACATCCTGCTTTCTTATCCAGTACTCCAAGTACTCTAAGGCAGGGGGTGGCATGGTGGGACAGCAGTAGAACTGTTGCCTTACAGCAACAGAGACCCAGGCTCGATCTTGACTAATGGGTCGTGTCTGTATGCAGTTTGTACATTCTCCATGTTACTGTGTGGGTTTTCTTTGGGTTGCTCCTGTTTCCTCCCACACACCAAAGACATACAGGTTTGTGGGTTAATTGATTTTTGTAAATTGTAAATTGTACCTGGCGTGTGAGGTACTCCAGTATTTTATGTCTGTCATTGATAATTGGTCTTTTAGAAAGAAAGAAAATAGAAATAGTGGCAATACATTGATCCCCCTGAAGTTGACATACTGTGACTAATGGGGCACCACAAATTATGGTGCTTTAGGCCTAGATAATATTCACACTCCATAACAAACTTTTGACTAAGGGGAGAAAATGATACATTACCACATTTATTGATGGTACTTAGTTGGGTGAGATTGTCAGTAGAGATGATGATTGCAAAAAGGTTTCAAATGGATGTGGACAGGCAAAATGAATCTGTCAATCAATCGATCAACAAGATCTCCTCTTCCATTGAACCCTCTGACTTCCTCTTTCTGAATCAGAAGAAGTGTTGTTTTTGAATTTGTTCTTGATTTCATCGTGAATATTTATTTCTGATATCCTATTTTTATCATACACATTGCAGCGGCTTTAAGCATACGAGCAAATCAACCTCAAGTTATAATGTTTACTTTTTTTTCAATCAAGCAGTACGAATGTGAGCGTATAAATTATTCAATGAGAGTAAAACTCACAGTGCTGGAGCAGCTCAGTGGATCAGGCAACATCTGGGGAGGGAATGAATAGGTGACAATTTGGGTTGGGATCTATCTTCAGACTGATTGGGGAGTAAGGGAGTTTGGATAAGGGAGGTGGGGCGGGACAATGCCAGGATAGGTAAGGAGTTTTGATTTGCAAATGGATGGAGCAAATGACAAAGGCTAGAGGTTAAAAGGAGATGAAAGGATGTCAGATGAGGAAATGAAAAGTGGTGAAATGTAAAGCCAGAGGGAGGGATGTGGGTGGATGGGGATGGTGAAGGTGAGTGGAAAGCGGGGAAGATGGAAGGGTAAAAATGAGGGTAAGAAATGGGTGAGTAGGGTGAATGATGGGCGGGGGAAGGTGTGTGTTATGGAAGTAGAAACGGGAGCATGGTGGTTGGGAATGGGAGGCACAGGAAAGAAAGAACGGGGTGTGAGGGGGAGATATTTCTTGATGTTTTCAAGAAATATCTTGAATTCTTGAAGAATTCAATGTTTTTACCATTGAGCTGTGATTATTAAATAAAATAAGTTGGCTCGGTGATGAAGTATAAATGTATGAATGTATATTAGAAAGCTCCATTGTGCTGACATACTATCAGTAACAGTATTTGTGCAAAACTACTTGTAAATGAATTTGGAACAAAGCTTCAGAAATGCAATATAATTGTTCATATATTTGCACATATAATTAATTTTGAAGTTTGATATTATGATTGTTCAGACTCAGTGAAGTGACAAGTTGTGTTAACTGCAATAGATTTTGAATTTCATAACTGGATATAAATTTTGCAATGTTGATTATACATTCTTTATAGAACACACTGTATTAATATTCTGCGATTACTTGTTGCCTAAGTGAAGGGTGAAAATAAACCTCTACAGTTCTCAGGAAGTGAAGGAATGTATCTCTATTTGGTTAGGCCGTGTTTGGAGTAATTTCATGCAGTTCTGCAAAGACGTGGAGGGTTTGGAGAAGGTGCAGAGGAAGTTTACCAGAATGCTGCCTTGATTTGAGATTCTTAGCTGGAGGGAGAGGTTGGATAGACTTGGATTGTTTTCCCTGGAATGTCGGTGGTTGAGGGGAGACCTGAAATAAAATTATGAGGGGGTAGGGGTAGAGAGCTTCAACCTTTTTCCCAGGGTGGAAATGTCCAACAGTAGAGGGCATAGTTACAAGATGAGAGGGAGAAAGTTGAAAGGAGATGTGGGAGCCTGGAATGCCCAACGGTGTTTGGGCCTGTGGAGACACATACGGTCGTGGTGTTCAAAAGGTTTTTGTATAGCCACATGGAAGCGCAGATAATAGAAGGGTATGGATCATGAACAGGCAGTTGAGATCAATTTAACAAGGCATCATGTGTGGCACAATCATTGTGGGCCAAAGGACCCGTTCCTGTGCTGTATTGTTCTATGTTCTATCTCAGGAAACCTGACAAATAGATGGACATGGGTGTTCATGCAGACTGGGAAATGTCCAAAAGATGGATCAATGTAAGGGATTATCCAAAAGATTTTAAGAAAGAAAAGAAGCAGAGCAGCGGAGCAAAGAACCAAAATTATTGAGGGGATAGATAGGGTAGATAGTCAGAACCTTTTATAGTATCAGGGGGGGGAAACTCCATACTTTACAGTGGTAGGGTGACATAAACATACCGTGATTTGAACATGAGAAGTGACATTCAACCTTGCGGAGACTGGGTACATCCGGAAAAATGTAGAGGTGTTGCAACGGGACAACTTGGGTGAAATAAGCAGAGTGATGATACATTGTTGGGGAAATTGTGAAGATGTGGTTAGGAGAGAGATAGTATGGATTACCAGAGCTATCTGTATGGATTACTTATGTAGCCACTTGAAGGCCGTTCAACAGAACTAGCTGAACAATTAAATAGAGTTAATGGAGGGGCCCAAGGAAACAAAATAAAACTGAGAAATCAATGGGAGACTCTAGTGGCTTGTCAGAAATTATTAGATACATTCTGTAGCCAGTAGCCAGGTTGTATACATGTTGAATAATGTGAACTGACAATGGAACTTTGAAAGAAAGAAAAAAAAAAGACAGAAAGACACAAAGTTTATCTTTGGCTGTAGCAGTTCTAATAATTTGAACATTTAAGAACTTGCTTGAAAAGCGACTTAGACACATGTGGCAGGAAGATGCGAGCATGAGCAGAGAGAAAGAGGGGTGTAAAATAAGGGTAGAAGCAATAGGTAGCAAGGTGAAAAGTAAAAGTGGCAGGCAGAAAAATCCAGGGCCAAAATCAAAAAGGTACACTTTTCAACATAATTGTGTAAGGGGTAAGAGTGTTGTAAAAACAAGCCTGAAGGCTTTAGAAACATAGAAATTAGGTGCAGGAGTAGGCCATTCGGCCCTTCGAGCCTGCACCGCCATTCAATATGATCATGGCTGATCATCCAACTCAGTATCCCGTACCTGCCTTCTCTCCATACCCTTTGATCCCCTTAGCCACAAGGGCCACATCTAACTCCCTCTTAAATATAGCCAGTGAACTGGCCTCAACTACCCTCTGTGGCAGAGAGTTCCAGAGACCCACCACTCTCTGTGTGAAAAAATTCCTTCTCATCTCAGTCCTAAAGGATTTCCCCCTTATCCTTAAGCTGTGACCCCTTGTCCTGGACCTCCCCAACATCGGGAACAATTTTCCTACATTTAGCCTGTCCAACCACTTAAGAATCTTGTAAGTTTCTATAAGATCCCCTCTCAATCTCCTAAATTCTAGAGAGTATAAACCGAGTCTATGCAGTCTTTGTTCATAAGATAGTCCTGACATCCCAGGAATCAGTCTGGTGAACCTTCGTTGCACTCCCTCTATGGCAATAATGTCCTTCCTCAGATTTGGAGACCAGAACTGTACGCAATACTCCAGGTGTGGCCTCACCAAGACCCTATACAGCTGAAGTAGAACCTCCCTGCTCCTATACTCAAATCCTTTTGCTATGAAAGCTAACATACCATTCGCTTTCTTCACTGCCTGCTGTACCTGCATGCCTACTTTCAATGACTGGTGTACCATGACACCCAGGTCGTGCTGCATCTCCCCTTTTCCTAATCGGCCACCATTTAGATAGTAGTCGGTTTTCCTATTTTTGCCACCAAAGTGGATAACCTCACATTTATCCACATTATACTGCATCTGCCAAACATTTGCCCACTCACCCAGCCTATCCAAGTCACCTTGCAGTCCCCTAGCATCCTCCTCACAGCTAACACTGCCCCCCAGCTTAGTGTCATCGGCAAACTTGGAGATATTGCCTTCAATTCCCTCATCCAGATCATTTATGTATATTGTAAATAGCTGGGGTCCCAGCACTGAGCCTTGCGGTACCCCACTAGTCACTGCCTGCCATTGTGAAAAGGACCCGTTTACTCCTACTCTTTGCTTCCTGTTTGCCAGCCAGTTCTCTATCCACATCAATACTGAACCCCCAATGCCGTATGCTTTAAGTTTATATACTAATCTCTTATGTGGGACCTTGTCCAAAGCCTTCTGGAAGTCCAGATACACCACATCCACTGGTTCTCCCCCATCCACGCTACTAGTTACATCCTCGAAAAATTCCACAAGATTCGTCAGACATGATTTACCTTTTGTAAATCCATGCTGACTTTGTCCAATGATTTCACCACTTTCCAAATGTGCTGCTATCCCATCTTTAATAACTGACTCTAGCAGTTTCCCCACTACCGATGTTAGACTAACTGGTCTGTAATTCGCCGTTTTCTCTCTCCCCCCCTTCTTAAAAAGAGGGGTTACATTTGCTACCCGCCAATCCTCAGGATTTGTGTCTCAAGGCAAGGAGCATTTGTAGTAAGGTGGATGAGTTGAATTTGCAGATAGTTATTAATGAATATGATATAGTTGGGATCGCGGAGACATGGCTCCAGGGTGACCAAGGCTGGGAGCTGAACATCCAGGGATATTCAATATTCAGGAGGGATAGACAGAAAGGAAAAGGAGATGGAGTAGCATTGCTGGTTAGACAGGAGATTAACACAATAGAAAGGAAGGACATTAGCTTGGATGATATGGAATTGATATGGGTAAAGCTGCGATAAAATAAGCGGCAGAAAATGCTAGTGGGAGTTGTGTACAGGCCACCTAACAGTAGTAGTGGGGTAGGGGATGGCATCAAATATGAAATTAGCAACAAGGGTAAAACAGTTATAATGGGTAACTTCAATCTACATATAGATTGGGTGAATCAAATTGGCAGGGGTGCTGAGGAAGAGGATTTCTTGGAAAGTATGCGGGATAATTTTCTAAACCAAAATGTAGAGGAACCAACGAGAGAGCAGGCTATTATAGACTGGGTACTGAGTAATGAGGAAGGGTTAGTTAGCAGTCTTGTTGTGCGTGGCCCCTTGGGCAAGAGTGACCATAATATGGTTGAGGTCTTCATTAGGATGGAGACGGACATTGTTAATTCAGAAACAAGGGTTCTGAACTTAAAGAAAGGTAACTTTGAGGGTATGAGACGTGAATTGGCCAAGATAGACTGGCAAGTGATTCTTAAAGGGTTGACGGTGGATATGCAATGGAAGGCATTTAAAGACTGCATGGATGAACTACAACAATTGTTCATCCAAGTTTGGCAAAAGAATAAATCAGTGCATCCATGGATAACAAGGGAAATCAGGGATAGTATCAAAACTAAAGATTAAGCATACAAATTAGCCAGAAAAAGCAGCCTACCAGAGGACTGGGAGAAATTCAGTCCAGCAGAGGAGGGCAATGTGCTTAATTAGGAAAGGAAAAATGGATTATGAAAGAAAACTGGCACGGAACATAAAAACGGACTGCAAAAGTTTTTATAGATATGTGAAGAGAAAAAGGTTAGTTAAAACAAATCTAGGTCCCTTGCAGTCAGAAACTCGCGAATTGATCATGGGGAACAAGAATATGGCAGACCAATTGAATAACAACTTTGGTTCTGTCTTCACTAAGGAAGACATAAATAATCTGCCGGAAATAGCAGGGGACCGGGCGTCAAATGAAATGGAGGAACTGAGTGAAATCCAGGTTAGCCGGGAAGTGGTGTTAGGTAAATTGAATGGATTAAAGGAGGATAATTCCCCAGGGCCAGATAGGCTGCATCCCAGAGTACTCAAGGAAGTAGCCCCAGAAATAGTGGATGCATTAGTGATAATTTTTCAAAACTCTTTAGATTCTGGAGTAGTTCCTGAGGATTGGAGGGTAGCTAATGTAACCCCACTTTTTAAAAAGGGAGGGAGAAAGAAAACGGGGAATTACAGACCAATTAGTCTAACATCGGTAGTGGGGAAAATGCTAGAGTCAGTTATTAAAGATGGGATAGCAGCACGTTTGGAAAGTGGTGAAATCATTGGATAAAGTCAGCATGGATTTATGAAAGGTAAATCATGTCTGACGAATCTTATAGAATGTTTTGAGGATGTAACTAGTAGAGTGGATATGGGAGAACCAGTGGATGTGTTATATCTGGACTTTCAGAAGGCATTCGACAAGGTCCCACATAAGAGATTAGCATACAAACTTAAAGCACATGGTATTTGGGGTTCAGTATTGATGTGGATAGAGAACTGGCTGGCAGACAGGAAGCAAAGAGTAGGAGTAAATGGGTCATTTTCAGAATGGCAGGCAGTGACTAGTGGGGTACCGCAAGGCTCAGTGCTGGGACCCCAGCAATATACAATATGTATTCATGATCTGGATGAGGGAATTGAATGCAACATCTCCAAGTTTGTGGATGACACAAAGCTGGGTGGGCAGTGTTAGCTGTGAGGAGGATGCTAGGAGGCTTCAAGGTGATTTGGATAGGTTGGGTGAGTGGGCAAATGCATGGCAGATGCAGTATAATGTGGATAAATGTGAGGTTATCCACTTTGGCGGCAAAAACAGAAGGGTATATTATTATCGGAATGGTGGCTGTTTAGGGGAGATGCAACGAGACCTGGGTGTCATGGTACACCAGTCATTGAAAGTAGGCATGCAGGTGCAGCAGGCTGTGAAGAAAGCGAATGGTATCTTGGCATTCATAGCAAAAGGATTTGAGTACAAGAGCAGGGAGGTTCTACTGCAGTTGTACAGGGTCTTGGTGAGGCCACACCTGGAGTATTGCGTACAGTTTTGGTCTCCAAATCTGAGGAAAGACATTCTTGCCATAGAGGGGGTACAGACAAGATTCACCAGACTGATTGCTGGGATGGAAGGACTTCCATATGAAGAAAGACTGGATAGACTCGCCTTGTACTCGCTGGAATTTTGGAGATTGAGGGGGGATCTTACAGAGATTACAAAATTCTTAAGGGGTTGGACAGGCTAGATGCAGGAAGATTGTTCCCAATGTTGGGGAACTCCAGAACAAGGAGTCACAGTTTAAGGATAAGATAGAAGTATTTTAGGACCAAGATGAGAAGATCTTTTTTCACACAGAGAGTGGTGAGTCTCTGGAATTCTCTGCCACAGAAGGTAGTTGAGGCCAGTTCATTGGCTATGTTTAAGAGGGAGTTAGATGTGGCCCTTGTGGCTAAAGGGATCAGGGGGTATGGAGAGAAGGCAGGTACAGGATACTGAGTTGGATGATCAGCCATGATCATATTGAATGGCGGTGCACGCTCAAAGGGCCGAATGGTCTACTCCTGCACCTATTTTACTATGATTCTATGAAAAAGGGCAACACTTTTCATAATTATTTCATAGAGAAAAAATGACAATATAAGTTGATTCTTTGTATTATTCACATGAGACTCATGTTTTGAATTGAATGTATTGAAAGGGACAGCGTGGAAACAGGCCCTTCGACCCACACCGATCATTGATTACCCATTCACATTGGTTCTATGTTATCACACTTTTGCATCCACTCCCTACACACTAGGGCCAACTAAAAAAGGCCAATTAACCAACAAACCCACATGGCTTTGGGATGAGGGAGGAAAGTGGTGCACCTGGAGGAAACCCACGTGGTCAAAGAGAGAACATTTAAATTCCACACTTCAGGTTAGTATCGAACCTGTGTCTCTGGTGCTGTGGGGTGTTTTTATGTTGTTAATTGTGCACTAAGCTGTCAAACATGAATGTAATCTGTTCAATACAAGTAATGATTTGGAAGAAGGAAGTTGTATTTACATCTCATTTTACTCATCCTCTTGACATTCCAAAATGGCTAAAGTCTGATGAATTACATCGAGTCTAAAACATGGTCACTCCTCAGAAAATCAGAGAATCATGCAATCCAGAGGAGGACATTTGGCCTATTCCCTCACTGCTGGTTATCTCTGTTCTGTATTGCTTTCTTTTTGGATACTGTAGTGAAATGTACTCTCAGAGAATTTGAGGCCAAAGAATAATTTTAAAGGGATCTTACTTCCTCTTTGAATGTTTGTCAATATATTTAATTGCAGCGTTGAACATGATTCCGCCCCCCCCCCCCCCCCCCCCCCCCCCCCCACAGAGCAGAACATGCTGCAGATCCAATATTTCTCATATCTCCTTCTGATATAGAATGACATTCAGCTCATTGACTCTTTTGCAGCCGAAAATGTATCAATTCCAATGTCCCACTGATTTCTCTTTGGCCCATTCTCTCTCAAAGGCCAACTTATCCCGGCCTGATTCTTAAAACGACACAATTAAAATTACACTTTTATACATGGCCATTTACAGTAAATTATTAATCTACTGATCTGCATGTGAAAGGAATGTGAAAGCAAATGAGAGCACTTAAATTCATAGAGTCTTACAGTGTGAAAATAGACTCTTTGGCCCAACGCCCACACTGGCCAACATGCCCCATCTACACTAGTCCATTTGCCCCAAATCCCTCTAAAATTGTGCTATCCAAGTACCTGTCCAAATGTTCCGTAAACATTTTGATAGCACCTGCCTCAACTATCTCTTCCAGCAGCTTGTTCCATACACCCACCACTCTTTGTGTGAAAAAGTTACCTCTCAGATTCCTATTTCCTACTTGGGTAAACACATACTATCACGGGAACAAACTTTGCACAGGCACGACCGGAAGTTAGGATCGAATCCAAGAAGCTGGAAACATGACATGTTCAGTTCAACAGACCATTTGCTTGAATCAGTCGGCCACTAGGGGCGCCGCATGATGGCAGCCTCTGCCTACCGTCTGTCTGTTTTTTAATCTTTTTTTATTTTTAGTCTGTTTAAAAAGTGTGTGTTGGAGTTCCCTAGTATTTTTATGTGGGGGGAGGTGGGTATGGTAAGGGGAAACTGTTTATCAGTCACTTCCTGGCGAGGATGCGACTATCCTCTGAGTCGCGTCCTCGCCCCCCCCCCCCCCCCCTCGTGGCCTACCAAATGGATTGGCACGGCCTTTCCTGCCGTGGTGCAGCACTGGATTCACCGCGGACCGGGCGATGACTTACCTAAATCGCCGTTTGAAGCTCCGGAGTGTTGGGCCTGCTGCTTCAACATCGTGGAGATGTGGTTTGCGGACTTCAACATCACAGAGTCATGGTGATCTTTGCCGAGGGCCGCCAGCATTAATCTCCGCCCAGCTCGGCCGGTGGACTTCGGGAACCACGGTCTCCGGTAAGAAGTGGCCGATTCGGAAGTTCAAACCGCTGAGGGTGTTCTTCCGTTCCGACATCAGAGTTCCATCATCCGCCGGGATGATGGAACTCTGAGGGCCTGAACATCGGTGAATATGGGGGGCTCGGGAGGCCCCGACAACGGGTGAACATCAAAGAACACCAAAGAGGAGGATGGGAAACTTTGATTTCGCTGTGTGGGGATGTTTATGTTAAAGACTATCGTGTTCTGTGTTCTTTTTCATTCTTATGGCTGTACGGTGACCCCAAATTTCACTGTATCAATTGGTGCATGTGACAATAAATTTATATTTTCCTGCCAGTTCCATAAAAGGCAAAGAGAAATGGATTTCAGAAACATTGGCAGAGGAATACATATTTGCCAGACGACAAGGCCAAATCTTTATGGCATTGGGATTTATGGCTATCCGAGAAGAACAATAGTGGCTCCATTAAATGTCTCCTCTGAGTGACATTAATTTTAATATGGAAAGTACAAAAGAAAGTTAGTGTGCGAATCGTCACCCATCCATGATCTTCCAATTGTGATATTCTTATGTCTGCTCCCAAATTACGATGCTTCCAGCTGGGTTAATCAAAATGCAAACATCTTTGGTAAATATAACAGCACCACATGCAATGAAAACAGAACAAGATAGGAAATCTCGACAGATGAGGCAGCACCTGTGGAACATGAAAAGGTGAACGGTTCAGATCAGTGACCTGTTGTCAACACAAATTCTTAGTTCTTGGTTCAAAGGCAATAGTTTAATGTTCTTACAGATGGGGGAAAGGATGTTTTACAGGGAATGAAGAATAAATTCCAGATGGAGAAACTGACTGTGGGCTCCGATGAATTTGGCTTGATGGTGTAAAAAGGTTCTTTGCAGTGTTGATTGATGAGTACCCACAACCCTGGCTGATTGGGGATGATCATCCATGATCACATTGAATGGTGGTGCTGGCTCGAAGGGCCAAATGGCCTACTCCTGCACCTATTATCTATTGTCTATTGACACAAGATGTAGGAGCCATTTATGCTTAAGTTAGTCAAAAACGGGTGCGGCAGCATCTATGGGGCGAAGGAAATAGGCAACGTTTCGGGCCAAAACCCTTCGGAAGGGTTTTGACCCAAAACGTTGCCTAATTCCTTCACTCCATAGATGCTGCAGCACCCGCTGAGTTTCTCCAGCATTTTTGTCTACCTTCGATTTTCCAGCATCTGCAGTTCCTTCTTGAACATGCCTAAATTAGCTATTGTTAGTATATTATAGTACTTTACTTCGGAGTCACGTGAGTGACTACGTGAAGAACCCCGTACAGCTGTTCGTGCGTCATTGCGTCAGACGCTTTTGTGCAGACGACTGAGGAGCAGAGCAGCTCGTCCAACGGTAAGTCTAAAAAGTTTCAGGTAAGTGCTATTTTCTTACCTGTTCTAGGTCTCCTGCAGGAACGTCCGGGGTTTTTGCGGGATGTTCGCGATAGCCGACGAGGGAACCAGCCTAGGGCTTTGGGGGAAAACCCTGGTCCGACCGCGGAAGTGGAGAGCTGGGAAAGTCGGGTTCGCGATCGGAGTCACTGATAACGCGGTCAGTGACTCCACACGTTGGATTCCCGGCGAGGGGAAACCCGAGAATAGTGCGGTTTTAGACCGCAGTAGTCCCTAGGGGATGGGGCTTAACGGACCTGAACGGTCAGCCTAGGTTCCCGGTGGAGGGGAAACCCAAGTATATGCGGTTTTAGATCGCAGTTGTCCCCAGCACATGGGGTTAAAACAAACCTAAATGGTTAGGCTGGGTTCCCGGTGCAGGGGAAACCCAAGTATATGCGGTTCCCAGACCGCAGTAATCTCCAGGGAATGGGATTAACTCACATAAATGATTAGCCTGCGTGCCAGGAGGGTACCGCGGGTATATATTTATATATATATATATATATATATATATATATATATATATATATATATATATATATATATATATATATATAATATATATTTATATGGATTCCCGGGGAGGGGAAATTCACCTATGAGGTTCCCAAACTACAATGATCCCCAGGATATGGGGACAACTGACAAAAATAGTCAGTACAATTAGGAAAGTTGGGAGGTTTCACCTCTGGGACTTGGAGAGCAGCACCTTTGCGTAGGGCTGCTTCATGGGAATGCCAAGTTATGGCAGTGCCAGCCTAATGGAAAGGCTGTGCCAGCAGTACCTTTGTTTACGACTGCTCATGGGGATGCCAAGCTATGGCAGGCTAGCCTATTGGAGAGGCTGTGCCAGCAGCACCTTTGCTCAGGGCTGCTCATGGGGATACCAAACTATGGCAGGCAAGCCTATTGCAGAGGCAGTGCCAGCAGTACCTTTGCTCAGGACTGTTCCAAGGGAATGCCAAGTTATGGTAGGCTAGCCTATTGGCGAGGTTATGCCAGCAGCACCTTTGCTCAGGGCTGCTTGATGCGAACGCCAAATCTATGGCAAATACTGGCCTGTGGGAAAGTCCGCGCCAGCAGCACCTTTGTTCAGGGCTGCTTCATGGGCGCCAGCGGTACCTTGTTAGGGCTGTTTTATGGGAATAGCTGTTTAGTAGGGTATTCCCATTTACAGTGATCATGGGGGATGAGGAGGCATTGTTAGGATAAGGCAATATATAGCAGAATGATGACAAAAAAGCATTCAAAGGCGGGTTGCACATGTGGAACCGGGCCCCAAAAGCAACAGCCCAAGCAGCTGAAGCAGCCGCCTTTGCATAGCTCCCGGAAGGCCCCGATCCCCCAAAACACTGATCCTGCATGGTATCTGGCACTACAATTTAATCATAGCACTTAGACACAATGCCAGACAAACACAGACAGTCCAAATGGCCCGAAGCCATGTCCACACACAAGAACAATATGGAACAGTTTGAGGAAGGGAGGCAAGTGGTGGTGCCAACATCAATAATGGTGGCTCCCATGAAAACGGCTGCATCACCATCTTCTCGCCAAGCTATCTCGGCTCTCCTGCATTCTCTGGCGAGCTGCAGACTTTCGCAGGCAATTGCAGCTGGCCTTCGCAGCTCCTGCAGCAACAAAAGGGATTTGTCTGCAGTCCTTGTAGTTGGAAGCCTCCTATCTCCACCGGTCTTGCTGAGGGAAGAAGGCTTCGTCAGCTCCAGGTCGCAAGGCCGCAGAAGGAGTTCGAGAGGTTGCAGAAAACCTCCAACACCGCACGAAAGCCAGACCGGCCCGGTCAGCACCGATGAGGCAGTAAGGGAGGGAGGTTGTTCTGGACACAGGTGTAAAAGTCCAGAACATTTTTGTCCCCCTTTTGGCGTGCCACAGTTTCCTGGCAGGTTGCCAGGCACAGCTGTGGGAGCTATGCAGTTAGTTGATTAAACTCCTCACAGTCCCAAAACACGCATAAACATTTTAAACAAGTCTCTACAGCGTCACAGCAATACACAGAGATGTTTAATGTACCTCCTCCGGATTCCAAAACAGATGATAAAACCCACCCGTTTTAGTGTTTGGACGGGTGCTCAGCAACACCACACCTCCTCGCGTAACCAGCTTGGCGAGAATGATGTTATTGAATGCTGAGCTGTAGTCTATAAACAACAGCCTGACGTATGTTATTTTATTGTCCAAGAGGTCCAGTGCAAAGTGGAGAGCCAGATAGATTGCATCCTCCGTTGACCTGTTGTGGCGGTAGGCAAATTGTAATGGGTCGAGGTTCTTATAGAGGTAGGAGTTTATCTATACACCAATTTATAGTGGGAATGAACTTACCGACCACAATGTTTTGTAATATGGTAGAAAATTGGTGCACCCAGTTGTACCCATGCCGTCACAACGAGAACATGCAAACTCCTCGGTAAACGACAGAAGACGGATAAGTGGCTTTTCAATAGTAATTGCTTTTCTACAATATTATGATTTCCACAAGTTTCACTGTTCCCACAATGACAACAATTTTCCCACTGCCTGTTGTTCACACATTGTTCCCTTCACAGCTGGAGATAAATAAGCATTGTGGGGACTGGATAAGATGACAAGTGAATTGTACACTTTCTTATTGAGTTTCCAATTTCTGTAAGAGCCACGTTTGACATGTTTTTTTAGTTGATAAACTGTTCTCATTTATACATAGATGATAAATTTACGAATAATGCAGGTTGAAACGTGAGTCTTGTTTATTACTTTCATTATGTTTGGACTGTAAATAAGTCATTAAAATGACTCGGTGATGGGATATTAAAAGTATATTTGTCGTTGAAGTCTGAAATTCGTCTGTGCAGTGTATTAGCACAAGTGGCACTCGCACATATTATAGACTTGTAGCTTTGTGCATGGCATTAAAATATTTTTGCTTTAAATCATCGAATAAAAAGAGAAAATGATGCGTGTTTTGGAGGCACAAGAGCCTGCACATACTTTAAACCTGGAGTAAAAAGAATCTGAGTGAAAGTGTTTTCAAAAAAAGGTTTATTAGATTAAGTCACTTTGGGGTCAGTATGCAGCAAAACATCAGACATTAAGAGGGAGTTAAACTGTTTCAATTTGTCAAATGTCACAAGGCTCACGAGTTTCTGGGAAGACAGGCGGAGAGCACTGTTTTAGCAAGGCCACCAGCATAATTAAGAACCGGTTTCACCCCGGTCTCTCCCACTTCTCCCCTCACCCATCAGATACGAGGTACAGAAATATGAAAACCCAGACATCCAGATTCAGGGACAGTTTCTTCTCAGCTGTTAGACAATTGAACCATCAGCATGGATTTATGAAAGGTAAATCATGTCTGACGAATCATATCGAATTTTTCGAGGATGTAACTGGTAGAGTGGATAAGGGAGAACCAGTGGATGTGTTATATCTGGACTTTCAGAAGGCTTTCGACAAGGTCCCACATAAGGGATTAGTATACAAACTTAAAGCACATGGTATTGGCGGTTCAGTATTGATGTGGATAGAGAACTGGCTGGCAGACAGGAAGCAAAGGGTAGGAGTAAACGGGTCCTTTTCCGAATGGCAGGCAGTGACTAGTGGGGTACCGCAAGGCTCAGTACTGGGACCCCAGCTATTTACAATATATATTAATGATCTGGATGAGGGAATTGAATGCAACATATCCATGTTTGCGGATGACACAAAGCTGGGGGGCAGTGTTAGCTGTGAGTAGGATGCTAGGAGGCTGCAAGGTAACTTGGATAGACTGGGTGAGTGGGAAAATGCATGGCAGATCAAAAGTCAAAGTCAAAGTCAAAGTCAAGTCAAGTCAAGTCAAACAAACTTTATTGTCATTTAGAAATACATTGATATATGCAGTTCCAAACGAAATTACGTTGCATTTGGCTCCCTGTGCAACACAATACATTAACAGAAGGATAGGCATGGATAAAAAGGATAAATAGACAACGGTGGCAGCCCATTACATGGCATTCAGGAGTCTGATGGCTCGTGGGAAGAAGCTGTTGCAGAACCTTGATGTTCTGCTCCTTATGCTGCGATATCTTTTTCACGAGGGCAGCAGAGTGAACAGACCATGATGGAGATGTGTGGGGTCTTTTATAATACTGCTGGCCTTAGACACGCAACGTTTGGTCGCAATATCCCCGATTGAGGGGAGAGAGGTCCCGATGATTTTTTCCGCTGTCCTCACCACTCTCTGCACAGACTTCCAGTCGGAGGCTCTACATTCCCCAAACCAGACAGAGATACAGCTGGTCAGAATACTCTCTATGGTGCCCCTGTAGAAAGTAGTGAGGATGGGATGGGGGAGATGAGCTCTTCTCATCCGGCGCAGAAAGTGCAACCGCTGCTGCGCTCTCTTAACTGTTGATGAGATGTTATTCGACCAGGTCAGACTGTTAGTGATCTGCACCCCCAGGAACTTTGTGCTACTGACCACCTCCACATCGCTGCCATTGATGTGAAGTGGTGTGGGACTGTGCCGGGTTTTCCCGAAGTCGACAATAACCTCCTTTGTTTTTTCTACATTCAGGATCAGGTTGTTCGTATTGCACCAGTCCACCAGTTGTTTCACCTCCTCCCTGTAAGCCAGTTCATTGTCGTCCCTGATGAGGCCCATCACTGTTGTGTCATCTGCGTACTTCATGATGTGGTTTGTACTAAACCTGGCACAACAGTCGTGAGTCATCAGGGTGAACAGCAGTGGACTCAGGACACAGCCCTGAGGGGAGCCGGTGCTCAGAGAGATGGTATTGGAGGTGTTATTTCCAACCCTCACAGATTGGGGTCTGTCAGTGAGGAAGTCCAGTAGCCAGTTACACATGGGGGTGCTGAGGCCCAATGGAACCAGTTTGCTTATCAGGTGCTGGGGGATAATGGTGTTGAATGCTGAACTGAAATCCACGAACAGCATTCGCACACAGGTGTTTTTCTCCTCTAAATGTTCCAGGCTCAGATGGAGTACGGAGGATATAGCGTCCTCTGTTGAGCGGTTTGGCCTGTAAGCAAACTGGTATGGGTCAAGTGTGGAGGGGAGTCTGGAGGTAATGTGGTCCCTGACAAGCCTCTCAAAGCACTTCATCATTATGGGGGTGAGTGCTACAGGGCGGTAGTCATTGAGACATTGTATGTTGGATTTTTTTGGCACTGGTATGATGGTGGCAGTCTTGAAACATAATGGGACGACAGCCTGGTTCAGCGAGGTGTTAAATATGTCCGTTAGGACATGTGCCTTACATTAGATGCAGTATAATGTGGATAAATGTGATGTTATCCACTGTGGTGGCAAAAACAGGAAAGTAAACTATTATCTGAATGATGGCCGATTAGGAAAAGGGGAGATGCAACGAGAGCTGGGTGTCATGGTACACCAGTCATTGAAAGTATGCATGCATGTGTAGCAGGCAGTGAAGAAAGCAAATGGTATGTTAGCATTCATAGCAAAAGCATTTGAGTGTCGGAGCAGGGAGGTTTTACTGCAGTTGTACAGGGCCTTGGTGAGACCACACCTGGAGTATTGCGTACAGTTTTGGTCTCCATATCTGAGGAAACACATTCTTGCCAGAGAGGGAGTACAGAGAAGGTTCACCAGACTGATTCCTGGGATGTCAGGACTTTCATATGAAGAAAGACTGGATAGATTCGGCTTGTACTCGCTAGAATTTAGAAGACTGAGGAGGGATCTTATAGAAACTTACAACATTCTTAAGGGTTTGGACAAGCTAGATGCAGGAAGAAGGCAGGTACAGGATACTGAGGCAGGTACTAGATGCAGAGAGAAGGCAGGTACAGGATACTGAGTTGGATTATCACCCATGATCATATTGAATGGCGGTGCAGGCTTGAAAGGCCGAATGGCCTACTCCTGCACCTATTTTCTATGTTTCTATGTTTCTATAAACCTTATGTTAAGCGTCTAGAGAGAGTCAAGAGTATTTTATTGCCAGAAACTGAAATGGAAGTATTAAGTTTAAGCACAGTGTTGCTGCCTTACAGACCTGGCTTTGTTCCTGACTACAGGTACTATCTGTACGGAGCTTCTACATTCTCTCTGTGACCACGTGGGTTTTCTCCAGGTACTCCAGTTTCCTTCCATGCTCCAAAGATGTGGAGGTTTGTAGGTTGATTGGCTTCTGTAAATTGTCCCTTGAGTGTATAATGCGAGTATAAGGGGTGATCACTGGTCCGTGCAGACTCGGTGGGCTGAAGGGGCAGTTTCCATTCTGTATCTCTAAAGTCTAAAATTAAACATTTAAATAAACCAGAAAAAGTTTAATAAACAAAAAAAAACAGTATAACGCACTTCAAAACAAACCCCAAAGTCCCTATGTGTTGTAAAGACAGTTCATAATTCAAAGTTTATTTGGAGTTTGTAGGGGTCAGTAGCCTGATGGTTGTTTGGAAGAAACTGTTCCTGTACCTAGATGTCACCGTTTTCAGACTCATATGCCTTCTTTCTGATGGCAGGAGGTAAAATGATAGCATGGCCAGCGTGATATGGATCTTTCATGATACTGACTGGCTTTTCGAGGCCGTGTCTCCTATGGATTCCTTCGATGGTGGGGAGGTCAGTATCTGTGATGTTGTCAGTAAAGGTGTCCACCACCTTTTGTAATCTTCTTAATTCCTGGGCGTTTGAGTTGCCGAACCAAGCTGTGTTGCAACCAGTCAATATGTTCTCTACCATTAATCTGTTGAGGTTCAAATGGGTATTCATAGACATAGCGACTATGCTCAATCTTCTAAGGGATTGATAGATTTTCTTTATAATTGCATCAAAATGCTGGGTCCAGGACAGATCTTCATAGATACACGTGCCTAGGAACTTGAAGTTGTTGACTCTATCCACCACTGACCTGTCAATGAAGACATATTTATGAATCCTCATCTTTTCTCTTCTAATTTCACCAATCAGTTCATTTTACTGATATTGAGAACAAGGTTGTTGTTCTGGCACCATATTGCATTGATGAATAATTCTGCTCAAAAATTAAAATTAATTGATTTAAAAAAAAATCTGAACCTAGAGTCATTGTTTCATCATCTTATTCACAATAATCAGTGAAGCGATTTAAGGTCCATTGACAGTACCTTCAACCACCTGTACCAGGTATGCTTGTTGTATGCTTTTTATTATGTGACAATTATTCCACCTCAGGCTTGAATATAGCTTTGGTCCAAACATAGATGTGTGCTTAATTTCAAAGGTCAAGTCAGAGTGACTGTCTTTGGCTGAGTATGGCATTAAGAATCTCAACTAAAATTGGAGTAAATAAAAATCGAGAAACATCTTCAATATCTGAAGTCAAATGCTGCACAATGAAAGATAATTGGAATTGCTAATGATAATTGGAAATGGAATGGATAATCATCTTAACTCTAGGACAGCACTGCAAGTGTTCTTTGGGGTGGTTTTCATTGCCTGCTTTTCAGCTGCTTTAACAATAACCATATAACCATATAACCATATAACAATTACAACACGGAAACAGGCCATCTCGGCCCTTCAAGTCCGTGCCGAACAACTTTTTTCCCTTAGTCCCACCTGCCTGCACTCATACCATAACCCTCCATACCCTTCTCATCCATATGCCTATCCAATTTATTTTTAAATGATACCAACGAACCTGCCGCCACCACTTCCACTGGAAGCTCATTCCACACCGCTACCACTCTCTGAGTAAAGAAGTTCCCCCTCATGTTACCCCTAAACTTTTGTCCCTTAATTCTAAAGTCATGTCCTCTTGCTTGAATCTTCCCTATTCTCAAATGGAAAAGCTTGTCTTTCATCTTTCATCTATCACACTCTAAAATAAGAGGATGTTCATTGCTGACTAGACAATGATCAATTCTACTGGCAAATATCTGTAAATGAAGATAATGAAGAAAATACATAGAACACAGGCTTGGATTAGTAGGTGGACAATAATATTTGCAACATGCCACCTCAAACAACAGAGTTTCATCTGAAATTCAGAAATAAGGAACTGCAAATGCTGCTTTCCAGTAAAGGACACAAAATGCCTGAGTAATTTATCGGCTCAGGCACCTGTAGAGATTCAAGAGGAGTATTCATTGACATATCAAATCTTCTCAATCATCTAAGGAAGTAAAGGCATTGATAGGCTTTCTTTATAATTGCATCAATGTGCTGAGCCCAAGGCAGACTTTCAGAGATATGCTTGCCCAGAAACTTGAAGTTGTCGACTCTTTCCACCACAAACCTGTCAATGAAGACAGTTTTATGGATCCCCATCTTTCATCTTCTAACGTCAACAATCAGTTTCTTGGTTTTACTGATGTTGAGAGCAAAGTTATTGTTCTGGCTACATAGTGCATGGATAAATAATTCTGCCTTAAAAGTAAACCTAAATTAAAATTCATTGATTGAAAAAATAATAATTGAAATTGTGTCCTTGCATCAGAAGCATTCAGAAACTCATTGTAAATGAAGAAACCAGGGCACCACCTAATATCCCCCCAACAAATCTGCCCCCCACAACTTCCTTCCCTGTCACCTACCCAGATCAGGTATCTCAGGCCTGTCTATGATAAAAGTCTGTAGTCTCCCAATAGAAGCTTTGGTCACTTCAGAACCCAATCAATCAAAGCTGAAACAATTAGCCTCCATTGTGAGAAACTGTGTCAGGAGAAGTTCAAAAGAAAAGGAATAATTGATGATCTTAAGTAAATAAACCAAGATAATAGAAGCTGTTGAGCAAACAAATTCTCATTCGTTCGGCAATATGATAAAACTGAATATTAGATCATAACACGTCTCTCTGACTAGTCACAAACAATCTGTGAAGACAGATCATTTGAACAGTGACATTCGAATAACCGTAACCAAATTTAGGGGACGGTAACTCAATATATTTTTTTCATTTGTACTCAGGATTTTTGTCAGCAAGTCTCATTTATTGCTAATCCCTAACTGAGGAAAATTAGTGTCTCAATTAGATTTTGCGAAAATTAGTCAGCATTTGTCGAATTATCCCTGGAGTTAACATGCTATCACCAGAGCTAAGCTGAGCTACCACACTAGTAATGGATTAGATCAAGGTTCTGCAGTCTAGCACTGGTAGTGGAGATGCTAAAATACTTGCAAAAGTTTCCAGTCAATATTGCCAAATGAATAATCCATCTTGACTGTCTATTAAGGTTTTCAATATTATAGATGGCACTATGCACTTCTGCACTGTTTGATTCACTTCTCCACTGTATTCAAGAGAGTTAGATACAGCTCTGAGGGCTAATGAAATCAAGGGATATGGAGAGAAAGCAGGAATGGGGTACTGATTTTGGATGCTCAGCCATGATCATATTGAAAGGCACAAAGTTTCTATGTTTCTATGTAAAAAAAGTGATGTGAGATTGGATTTGCTACCTGCACTCTGCTTGAAGTGCTGTGAGTTTGGATTTGCTGCCTGCACTCTGCTTGAAGTGCTGTGAGATTGGATTTGCTGCCTGCACACTGCTTGAAGTGCTGTGAGTTTGGATTTGCTGCCTGCACTCTGCTTGAAGTGCTGTGAGATTGGATTTGCTGCCTGCACACTGCTTGAAATGCTGTGAGATTGGATTTGCTTCCTGCACACTGCTTTAAGTGCTGTGACATTGGATTTTCTGCCTGCACTCTGCTAGAAGTGCTGTGACATTGGATTTGCTGCCTACACTTTGCTTGAAGTGCTGAGACATTGGATTTGCTGAATGATGACTTTCGATTTTCTTTGTTAAAATTTGACCGCCCAACCTCCCTGTATTAACATTGTCTCTTGTTTTATGAACAGCAAAGAAACATCAAGAGGCAGTGTGCAGCAAAACACAAGAGACACAGCAAGAAAGAACTGAACTTAATAAATCATCTTTAACATTTAAATTGTTGTTATATTTTAAGTAATTCACATTTCAAACTTTAATAAATCATTTTTCCACTTGACATGCCTGTGTGTTCTTTGTTACGGACCTCCTGGACTTTGGTTGGCCAACTAGTGGTTATTCTGTGTAAGACTTTGGTTGGCCGTCTAGTGATTACCTTTGTGAAACCTTTTGGGGTTGGCCATCTTTTAAGTTATGTTTTTTCTTTCTACTTCTGTCGGTTTGGTAGACAAAATCCAGCGCCATCCTCATCTCCGTCAAGACGTAGACGAAATGCAGTGCCACCCTCATCTCTGTCAATCCCTAACACAGCATTGTCTTTTCCATTAACTTTGTTCCATTAAACTCTCAAAATACACAATTGCCTGTTCCTTTGGAGGGAGATGGGAAGGAGTATTTAACTAAACTGAATAGCTGAACAGCCTGTGTTCGGTGAAGGCAGCACATTCTTCATCACAATGGGTAGGAATGGCTGCTCTGTCGGAGAGCCACTAAGAGTGCATGGGGTGATGTTGAGGGGAGATGGACTGAATGTGTGGGGAAAGGGGAATGGCAAGGAGCAGAGTGGGGGGGGGGGGGAGGTGAAGGGAGGAGGGGTGACTGAGTGAACAGCCACCACACCAGCCATGAGTGAGTGAACTGCCAGCCAACCAGCTGTAAGTGACTGAAGTGCCAGCCCACCAGGCATGACACTGAACTGCAAGTCCAAGAATCCATTCAGTCCACATTGTCCATACTAGCCCTCTGGAAACCATTCCTTTCAGCCCACAGCATCCATACTAGCGATCCAGAGATCCACGCAAGGATAGACTTTCCTCCTTCATTGCTGTGATCTAAAAAAAATGAAAATTGATTGTCCACCCTCTCCCCCTTCTCTCTCACAGAGTCTGTCACCTGTTTTCGGCAGAATTTCTGGCAGTTTCCAAGCTTCCAGCGCGTCAGGCCAGAGTTACTGAGCTGCCAGCCTGCCAGGCCTGAGTAACTGAGCTGCCTGGCCTGAGTGACTGAGCTGCCAGCCCAAGATTCCATTCAGCCCACAATGTCCATACTAACCCTCTGGAAAGCAGTCTCTTTGGCCCACAACACCCATGCTAGTGCTCCTGAAAGCCCCCCCTCCCCTCCCCACTGGCCAGCAATATTGGAATTGGAGGAGAGGTAGATTATTGCTTTGGGGGATCAGGCCTCTCGTGTGAAGTTGAGACCCAACGAGTCCCACTTAGTCTAGTCTTGCACTAAACAATATTCACGTTATTCCCTTAATCATGTATAAAGGTGTATAAAATCATGAGAGGATTCAATCGGGCAGATGCACGGAGATTCTTCCCCAGAGTAGGTGAATTGAGGACCAGAGGACATAGCTTTAAGGTGAAGGGGAAAAGATATAATAGGAATCTGAGGGGTATCCTTTTTACACTATTGGTGATGGGTGTATGGAACATGCTGCCAGAGGAGGTAGTTGAGGCTGGGACAGTTAGAAACAGTTAGACAGGTAAATGGATAGGATAGGCTTGGAGGAATATGGACCAAACACAGGCTGGTGGGACTAATGTAGCTGGGAAATGTTAGCCGCTGTGGGCAAGTTGGACCAAAGGGCCTGTTTCCATGCTGTATCACTCTAAGACTATATTACTGTACTCTATGTATCTGTACGCTGTGGTTGGCATGAATGTAATCATGTATTGTCTTTCCGCTGTCTGGTTAGTACAAAACAAAAGCTTTTCACTGTACCTCGTTACACGTGACAATAAACTAAACTCAAAATCAAACTCAATATATACAGATTGCAGTCTTATCATGGTGAGTAGCATATTTGCTGCTTCCTTGATATTTTTTGTTTGCTTTTCCTACAATGCATGATGGGGAATATGATGAAAAAAATCTCCACTTTTCAAGGCATGAGTGCAGCTCTAACACTCATGACTTTGGACAAAACAGCCTCTTTCAATGGTTCTCAAGAAGAAGAATAAACATGAAACTTTTAATGTTTCTAAGATTAATTTAGAGGTACAGCATAGAAACAGGCTCTTTGACCCACAGAGTCCATGCTGACCAGCAAGCACCTGTACACTAGTTCTATCCTACACACTAGGGATAATTTACAGAAGCCAATTAACCTACAAACCTTTACCTCTTTGGAATGTGGGAGGAAATCTGAGGACCAGGAGAAAACCCATGCGTTCACTGGGAGAATGTACAAACTGTGTACAGATAGCATCCATGGCCAGGATCGAATCTGGGTCTCTGGCACTGTAAGACAGTAACTCTACCGCTATGCCACCATGGTGCCCTTCTTTGAATAGTTCAAAATATTTCTTAATTTCAGAGATATTTAGAAATAAGATATTCGGTTGAGAATTGTGACAGCAGTCAAAGTTCCTGTGATTGGACCTCCCAAAATCGGACTAGAAACCAAGGGAGTGCGAGATCCATGCTGTTAAGTCCGCAGGCTCCCACAGTTGGAGCTCCGAAATTCAATCCCTGACAAAGGGATCGCCTGCTCCATGATGTTAGGCCACAGCACAGACAGAGATACGATATGAAGAAAGTTGCATCTCTGACGAGGAAAGAGGTTAAAAAAAGGTTTCCCCATCCCCCACAAAATACAAAACTAAAGATACATTAAAACATACATTTAACAACAGATTAAAAACAACAAAAGAAGGAAAAAGACGAGACAGACTGTTGGCGAGGCTGCCATCACATGGCGACAAATCAGGTCACAGGGAGAACATACAAACTCCGTACAGATAGTCCATGTTAGTCAGGATCGAACCAGGGTCTCGGGCACTGTAAGGCAGCAACTCTACCGCTGCGGCACTGTGTGGCTTCTGTTTTTGCTCTATTCATTAAAAAATGGTTCAAGCGTTGTTGTTCTGCTGAGAGTTTCTTGGACGGTCCACCAGCTACATGTAAACAGCTCGGTGGAAAGTTTATCACAGTACAAACGTGCACATTCCAGATGTGTGTATATAAGTTTGCAATTCAAGCACAATATTGCAATACAAGGCTGCGTGAATTGATACATACTGTACATGTAAAGCATATTGTACTTGGAACATAATGTTTGTGTACACTTGTATGATTTGTATAATATATATTACTACTGCAATTTAACATTGCATACATCATATGATGCACCACCTTTAAAATAGTAATGCTATAACTTTAACCTCATGAATATGGTACAGGCTTATATTAAAAAAAACCTGCTTGTCTAAGTACACTCACTGTGCACCTAGAATGATTAATACTTGATTGACTTTGCATTGTCTTTAATAGTTTGGGGTCTATCACCGGATGTGTAAAATTCACCCACATTAGAATGTGATCTGTGCATGCACTCTTATGTAAAAATCACAAAGGCAACAGCTCCAGCTGTTAATCTACAAGAGCACTTTCCCTATTGTGTGGCACTAAGCAAGATAATATGAATAAGTTACTTGCTATTATTTGTGACAGTGCATCTTTATTGCTTGCTAAACTTTCCTGTCAGTAATGATTTTATCAGTGGTGATATATGCAGGTGGTACAGTATAAACAATATTATAACAATTTAGTGGATACTGATGAAAAATTATCCTGTGGTATACTCCTGAAACAAAATAGTACAAAACAAGAACAGGTCATTAAGCCCACAATGTCTGTGTTGAACATACTGCCAAGACCACCACTTCTTCTTCTTCTTGCATATGGGGGGTGCACAGCCTACAGTTGTAGGATAACTTGTTTTATTTGATCTTATTTGATTGTGCACACCAGGTTGACTGCATTCGTAGAAACAGGGCGGACCACATGAAGGTTGTAATCTCCCATCCAAAGACCACCACTTATCTACCTGCACATAACCCATATCCCTCCGCATATTCATATGCCTATCTGAAAGTCTTTTGAATGCAACTAATATATGTGCATCAACCACCAAACACCTTTTACATCTCTGTGTAAAAATTACTCGCTCCGCACATCTCCACTAAACTTTCCCCCTCTCACCATAGAACTATTCAGCAGCAATGAATATGCATTTGGGCCACAATTCCTATTCCAGTGCAAAAAGCGTATATCTATATTACTAAAAGTCTGATCTTGACCACTTCATGTTGTTCTGTATATTGAATTTATAAAAAACGCTGCCACTTACGGCTGTGATTTTTTGGCCATCTTACTCAAAGCCTCCCTCTGCTATGCAGGACAAGAGGATTTTTCACATTGATGAAAAAAAAAGTTATTAGTGTTTAAAAAA